>JAJGOT010000597.1:0-480937 GCA_022457155.1 Cladopsammia gracilis | reverse complement strand
TTGAAAGCAAAGTTTTAATCTTTTTTACTTGGAGAACAGGATTGAGCAAAAAATGTTTCTTCATCAATGATCATGATTATGCTGCGAGGGCCCCATATTATTAAAATACACCTCAGTACCTCAAATGCCATCGAAATCCTATACTTTTCTGGTTTGATTGTTTTATAATCAAGCTATGAAAGGCACTTGAAAGTTTTACTAAGCAATCAAGAAGCTAGAGTTGCTTGAGGCAATTATGCTTCATCCGTGCTTAATTAGCAACCACCAGCATGTATCTAAAACTCAATGGAAGTAATGTATGCTGCATGTTTACCATTTCTTAAGTCCCAATTTCTCAGTGTAATGAACTGACAATACTCTCATGACTTACCATTTGCAGTACAATGTTTTGGTTAAACTATAAATTTGGCTTAACTCAGAACCAACCTGTTACATTTGCTCCCTTTTTGAAGTGTTAAAGTATTCTGATGATGACGATGATGATGGTTGTTGGTAGTTGTGAGAATAAAGAAAGCAAGAAAATAAAGGAGGAATCAGCAGGTATGTCATTGGATATTACCAAAGCCACAGTGAAAATTAAAAAAATTCAATGAAATTTGACTGAATTAAAGTGAACTGTATTTTGCTGATTAGAAAATAGTTTGAACATAAATCTTGAATATTCTAATGGCTTTCACTAAATTGTGTTTTCCAAAAATGTTCTTAAAAAAGTTTATTGAAATCATGTAAAAACTCCTGTGTGTCACGTCCATCTATCATTCATTTTTGGCAAAAACTTTAAACAAAATGTATTTACCTTGAAAGAGCCAGAATAACATAACCTTATTTCAAACATAAACTTGCTGAGCATGCATGGTGTCAGTGACAGTTCCAATTTTTAGAATGTTCCCATACAATATTTAAATTAAATCTACAATTCCAAATAATAGCTCATTGTTTGCCACACACTGATTGGCTCAAGACTTTGGTTGAAATTCATTGTTTGCCATCTGTAACCTGATTGGTTAGTTTCATTTAAGGGGGGAGAACCAAATCAAATTTTCTGAGTCACAACCATAGTTGGTAAGTCACCTGACCAGAACATAGAAACCCTTAAAACTCAAACAACTCACATTTTTCCCAATCCAACCAATGTCAAGCGGCTCAAGAACAACCTAATAAAACATCTGTAGCATGGATTTGTTAAAATTCACATTATTGAAAAAGCTATGACATCATAAAGGTGTACTTTAATACATTTTCTTTAATAGCTTTCCTTTTTCGTCTAAAAGTAATTCCATGCTACAGATTTAAAAAAAAAGTTGAATTGCTTATGATTTGCCACAGAAATCATATTTTTATCTCTTTTCCTTTGAATTTTTTCGTCTTTTCATTCTTACGCACGGTTGGGACGGGCACTAGTTGCGCATGTGCAATGTCGATTTAGTGATGTCAATTGTGTTCAGTTTCATACCGGTTGTTCCCACCATATAAGCAGTTTATGACACGTGAGAAATGCTAACTATGAAATAATGTCCCTAGCAACGACTAAAACTGTAGTTAAGGTTCATACCCCTTAAGTGGTCCCAGTTACTGTAAAAAGCTGCACTGTAAAGAAGCTGCTAAAGTTGTCAAAAAGTCCTCTCCCTTTAGAAAGTCAGACAAGCATCTTAACCCATTGGCTCGAAAATTTTGCCAAACAACTGCCACTGAAGCCACAAAAGCCATATTCTGACAACAATCTACAGCTACAAAAACACAATAGTATTTGATTAGCTTGCGCAGCTGGCCCCGGTTCATTTATAGGGCGAAAATTCTTGGACACGCGAAAGGAGAGATGGTGCCTGCAGCGGAGAACCTAGTTTTCCAAAGTCTAGTTTTTCATTCAGTTGAATTTATCTCCACTACTTGGTCACAAATTAGGCTTTGCAGCGACGAAATAACAATAATACTAGCGAAGCATGTTCTTCCTTGCCTTCTTCTTCGAGCCCCAATCATTATCAAACAATTGGCTGGAAAATTAAACGTTTGCTTATGGTAACATGCCGCACATGTCTCATGTTTACAAGACTTGAATTCCTATTGACTGACAAATTATGCATGGAGGCAACAGATAAATTCCCAAGGGGTGCTCTAAGCCAATGGGAATTTTCCACACTCTCGGAGAGCGTAAAAAATGGAAAACTAGGTTCTCCGCTGCAGGTGCCACCTCTCCCCTCTGCATTCAACAAAATCACCAACAGATGCAAAAATACAACTGTTAAGAGTAAAATTGTATAAGGTTCAAAGTTAGCAAGAAGTTTAAGAACTACATTTAGCTAGGAGTTTGAGCAATATTGAAATATTACTTCACCTAGTTCCACCTGTTTTTTTAATTTACAGTGCTTGTCCCAAAGGCAAAAAAGAACATCCACAACACCAGAACATATGATAAGAAACAGGCATGCTATTACTGTTCCAAGTTGTACCCAAAAATAACACGACACTATGAGAGCGTTCACCATGGCGAACAAGAAGTGGCAAAAGCACTGGGCTACGATAAAAACTCCAAGGAGCGAAAGAAGCAATTCGAAAAGATACGGCTTATGGGTAATTACCACCACAACATAAAAGTTCTTGAAATAAGATGTGGCGAATTAATTGTGGTCAGACGGCCAACAGAGTCAGAAGAGCTTAATGCAGAAGATTTTCTTCCCTGTTCATATTGCCTTGCTTTTATAAGAAAGGCTGAACTTTGGAGACACTCCAAGAATTGCCAGTTCAAGCACCAGAATTCTGAAGAGAGCGATGAAGATCAAGAGCAACAAAAGAAGAACGCCTTTCAAGAAAAAAGCAAACTTATGCTGATGGCAAACCTCAGACCTCAGGAAAACTCCATTGTACAAGCTGTATTTGCTACTATGGTAACTGACAACATCTATCTTATAGCCCGAAATGATGATGTTATTTGTAAATATGGAGCAGTCAACGCTGAAAGGCTGGGCATTGATCACCGTAATGAAATTTCCCAGGGTATGCGACAGCTTGCAAGACTACTCAAGCAGCTGCGATCAACCAACACAAGCAGAACACACTTGCAAGAATTTCTAAAGCCAGAATGTTTTGATGAGATTGTCGATGCAGTTAGAGCACTATGTAGTTTTGAGTCTTCCTCATCTGGGTCAAATCAAGTGGGAATTCCTTCCCTGGCACTGAAACTGGGACATGCACTGAAGAAATGCATTACCATAGTGAGAGGAAGAGCATTAAGAGAGAAAGACCATTCTCTACTTCAAGACCAGGAGAATCTGGAGAAGTTGATAGAATCTGAGTGGGCACACAAGGTCTCTTGCCACTCACTATCAACACTGCAAAGCAGAAAGTTTAACAAGGTTAATCTCCTACCTGTGACAGAGGACTTGGAAGCCCTAAGAAAATACCTGCTAAAACAAATATCCACATTAACTGCCAGCTTGAGAGAGAGTCCAACCCTACAAAACTGGGGAGAATTAGCAGAAGCCACACTTTGCAGAGTGGTGATCTTTAACAAACGACGCAGTGGGGAGGTGTCAAAGATGCTACTTACCAGTTTCACAAAAAGACCAGACTGGACACAGCAGACTATTAAAGCTGTTGAACAATCTCTTCTACCTGTAGAAAGGGAACTGTGCAAGAGGTAAGGAAGCACATAAACTCTCCCAGATTTTCTAGGAACTTGTGATAAAGATATTTTCTGAAGGTATGCCATACATGGAAAAGGAAAGCTCACTTGCATATTATAAAGATTGTCAAAAATTATGAAGCAATTAATTATTTGTTGCAGTATTTGTGAAAAATACAACTACACAAAAGTTATAACAAAAACTTATACCCCGTTCTCTGCAACGCTTAAACACGTTTAAATGTTGTTTAGTTTAAAACAGATTTAGAAAAATACCCCCAAATTAACGTGCCGTAATATTTGGAGTGAAATCTTTACTAAAAGCAACTTTATTGACTTTTATTACCATTCCAGGTAGTATGAGTCATACATTTAAAAATGTTCAAGATACAGGCTAAAAACGTAGTTAAACTAAACATTTAAACATGTTTAACTGTTGGTGTGAATGGGGTATTTATAGTTGCATTTTGACAAAAGAAAAAATGAGACCATCGCCTTAAAATGTTTTGTTTCCCATCACTTGGCCAAACATTTGTTTGAGCGTAGTCAAGACTTTTTCCTCAAATGATAATTACTATTTAATTTATAAAACATTTATTATTGTCTTTTATTAAACCTTAATGATTGTGCCTTTAAGCTGGTTTTGGGACCTGAGCACTTAATTTAGCAGCCAGGCTTTTACTTGGACCCATGCTTGCATACCTTATTAGAACCTTTTTTTTTTGCCTGACCAACCGACCCACTTTTATGAAATGACAATGGTAATTCACAGTGCAGAGTGATTCTGATGCTGATGAGCAAATCATATTTGCACTTTCACTTACTTCACATTTATCTATTATAATTATTCTGTACTAAAGAACCTGTAACACACATCATATGACACTCAGTATCACAGTGTTTAAATCACATACTTTAGCCTGTTCCAGGAGTTCAGATAGTGGGTAATGGCAAGAGGAAAATTGTGATGTTAGCTAACAAAGGCACGGAAACTGAGGACAGAAGGCGAGAGAATGCCTGTGCTCATTTTTTAAAGAAAAGTCTTCCTGTCCACTTGAAACGGTTTCATATACTGCACAATGAAAGAGATCGTGTGGCCTGTCAACCCTAGGCATTTCAGTGCTCTGTGGGTTTTTTTCTGCTGGTTTGTGCCTAGTTTTCTAGGAAAATGACATGTTTTTTTCCAAAACTATGCACCAGTGGAAAAAAACACAGAGCAATGTTCTTTGACTACATGTACATTAAAATGCAAAACTTCAAGCATTTTGGCGCAAAGTGACCTAAAAACGCACCAACTTACAGTGAACGATCAAGTGTTGAATAAAACCCTTCAATTATATGACAAGACAGTCACTTGTTTGTTTGCTTTGTTTGCTTGTTTGTTGTAATTGGTACAGACATTCCATTCCATGCAAATCATTTAAAAAATAATATTTTCATTCAGTGAACTGTAACCAAATCTACCAAGCTGTAAATTAACTGCTGCAAATAAACTACAAGCAAATATTTGAATTTAAAATCCTGGTTTGAAAAAGAAACTCATATCTGAGAATAAAAATATATAAGATTTCAAATGTTTCACACTCGTGCGGCCTGTCGATTGCTTATCTTTCTGAGGCAGGTAGGCAGGATAGCAAGGAGTCTTCTGCCTGTATAAGGTTCAACAAGCATTCTTTTTGTTCGCTCCTTACTAAACTGGGCACGGGGGAAATTCTTTAGCATGACAATGATTGCCCATCATGAGCTTCTGCCATGTAACATTTCTGATCCACATCAACGAAACTTGTGTGTTGACAGAAAGTGACAAAATTGACCAAACAGAGGGTATACCAGAATCTGGTATAGCAAAACAAATTTTTGTTAAGAACAAGTACAGGTGTTACTTCGCTCTATCTTCTCAGTCTCTTCTCGTTTTTCCTGCTTGCAATATTTTTCATTTCGCATTGCTGCTGCCCACAATCTTAATGCTGGTACAGGCTACACTTTCTTTTGCACAGTAAACATTAGCACAAAGAAATTAAATGGATAAATTTATGCAGGTTGGATATGGTTGAGATTGAAGGGAAAAGAAAGCGCAAAGTGCCAGTTTTGCTGACAGGAGAGATGAAGGCTGCAATGACTCTTCTTGCAAAGACCAGACAAGTAGTGAAGATAAACCCTGCAAACAAATTTTTCTTTGCTCGGCCTAGTGAAGCGTCTATCTCTTTCCTGCGATCTTGTGACTGCCTAAGGAAACTGGCTCACAAAGAGGAACTCAACCTGAAGCACCCAGAAGCTGTCAGAAGCACACGCCTCAGAAAATACATTGCCACTGTTTCCCAGTTGCTTGACCTTCAAGACCAAGAGCTAGATTGGCTAGCGAGACACATGGGGCATGATATCAAAGTGCATAGAGAATACTACCGTCTGCATGAGTCCACTCTTGAACTAGCAAAAGTTGGCAAGCTTCTATCAGTTGTGGATGAGGGAAAAATCTCTGAATTGAGTGGAAAGTCCCTAGATCAGCTAGAAGTTGAATTTAATGAAGGTATGTGAGCAATGGGTAAACAAACAAATAAATACATTAACCACAAGTAACCCAAACCTGCTTTTTAAATCTATTTAATAAGCTCTAGGCTGATCATGAGCTTTGTTATGTATTAATAATATTGGTCAATTTCAAAAGCATGCAGTCACCCCATCTCCCTCTCTGGGATAAACCCTCAGTCAGTTGACTGAAAAGTCAACTTGTTGTTTCATTTTTCAGGTTTTAACTCGGAAAATGGCATAGACCAACGGATAAAAACAAACTCAGTTCAGTAGCCTCGATATTCTCACCCTTTCATAATTCATTTTCCAAGTTTATTGGCTCACAGCCACTTTGATTCTCATTCCGTCTTGTAGCTCATTTATATAACATTGACATCAATGGCTTGATTTCTCTAGCTGTCTTCAATTTTTCAACACCAACTCTATATTATGAGAAGGAAAACGCTCTATTGCCATTCCAAATTTCAAAGGTAGCCTGGGGACAAGTTTTTTTAATTTTGCTTTAATTAAAAATTGGAGCCTATCACAAAAAGATCATATTAAAATTAGTCAGTGTATGAAATTTGGGGCTGTTTCATTAAATGGCAACCATGTGGAGGCTTTCAAAAGTCAGAAAAATTAGAGACTTTGTATGGATTTGGGGACTTCATCTCTGAATTAGAGACATTTGTATGGGATTTGGACGACTTTGACAGCTCACAGCCTGGTTGCAATGAAACGTAACCAAAATTTGGTAAAATTTCTAAAATAAATTCAGTTTTCATGCAATCTTTCTGATGGTGCGGTTCATTTTCTGATATGACATAATTTGAACAATGTGTAAACTAGTGCCCAGTCCCTTTTTGAACTTCGGAATGGGCAATATTATTACATGTTATAACATAGCTAGCAGAGCCGCGCAATCACATTCAGTCAGTATACATAAGCGTGCTCAAAATCCCGATAGTGCACGTTGATAAATAAAGGTGCCATTCTTGACCGTGATTTCTTTTTTAAAAACAAAGAATTTTGTATTTAAAATGCAGTAAAATAAAACTCGAGCTTTCAACAGAAAATGTGAAATAAAACCAATTCCTATTTTGCTTAATATTTTGCTTACCGCGAACAATCACTTCTGATATTGTTGTCCATTTATCGGATCGGATTTGATGCACAATTCCACCGGCTAAAACAATTGGTTCATGCTTTTAGCTGTGCACTATCGAGTTATGGAGCACGTGGGAAGTTTGGAGAGCTGGAGTTGCCTGAGGCGATAACTCATACACTTCTTTCGTGCTCTCCAAACTCCCCACGTGCTCCATAACTCGATAGTGCACGCTAAAGCATGAACCAATTGTTAATTGGAGCCTCAGCATATGTTTATAGATAAAAACAACTTTGATACATATAATACAGGTCAGAAACCAATTTTCCCTGTCTAGTTTCTTCCCTTTCTTGCTAATTTAATTTAATTTAATAATTTAATTTAATTAAATTATATTGAAAAATATATTAAAATGCTGAGTAATAATACACTAATTTCTTTATTTCTCTTTAGATGAACACGATTCTGATGATGAGATTGGAACAGATGAAGAAACAGTAAATGAAGAAACAGTAAATGGAGCAGGTGATCTCAGACTATTCACTGATTCTCCATCATAGTCAAGTGGGGGTGAATAGTAGTGAAAATGTTGATAATTATCTGCTTAGCAGCTTAACCGGTGACCAATTAATTTTGGCAGTGCTCTTATATTTTCTTAAATGAGTCGCTCGCTTAAACTAGACCTGGTATTAAGTCTCACTGGATATCGCAATCTAATTGGCCCTAAAAAGTAGATATGTCAATTTCTCCTCGCACAAAGCACCTAGAGAGGGCGGAGCGCAAAGGGAGGGGGACTGCTTGCGCATAATGCAGATTGACTGTAAGGGTGGCAGGAAGAAGAACACTTTATTAACATACCATACAACTGACTAGGAAAATGTGTGACCTCATACTAATATATTTGCATTATTTTCAAACAGATACTGATAGTGAGGAGGGGGAGCTACGGAATGAGAGAACCAAGGCAAAGAAAAGCCGAATAGAGAAATGTAAGCAAATTACTCTGACCTATTCCTTCGAAAGATTTGAAGAAAACTGAGAATTTGGAGAAACGTTCAGTAAAAAATGAAGTTCAGATGACACCAAAATGATGTTTAGCCTAGAATGGGGTATAATTTAACAGAAAACTGATCATTGGAATGAAGAATTTAATATTGAACAGGGATTGAAATGCAAAAGTGAAAGAGCCTTACATAAATGAGTCTGGGATAGGGTGATATTTAGTTTAGAATAGGGTTGAAAAAACTAGCTGAACATAGTTTGGGTTCTGAGTCCCCATGGAACATCCACAACCCAAAAATGTACCCTCCCCATCCACAAGACTATACATGTAAATCCACAGTTGATCTTTTAGCCCCCATAGTTGCATTATATGCACATGGCATAGTTTTTGCAGTGGAAGCACTGTGAGCACTTTGTCTTGCAGCATATTGCTTGCATCAGTATGCAAGATTTTTCCTACATAGGTTTTTCCAAGTCCATAGAGAAGGCATAAAAAATATTGTTTGATTCCCCTTGCTCTCATAAATCACCAGCTGTAACCCACAGTTGAACACTTGTTCTAATCTACACTATATTTCAATGTATTACTTGAAAATACAATTAAATCTTGCCCAAAAGATTTATGGGAATGACTATTTTTGTTTAAAAGGTGGAGAAAATGAAAATGAAGTCGAATCCTGCACATCAAGTGAAAGTAAGTAACAATAAATGTAGAAAACATTTCTTTTGTGACATACTATAAAAGAGGTTTGATGGTGTACTGGTTAGTATGTTGCCTCTGAGCTCTGAAGGACAATAGGCACATAGACATTACAGGGTGTACAAAGTGCACATGTTACATGTCCTAGCTTAGAAAATTGGTACCCCGATATAATGAAAGACCAAGGGACTGGGAAAATGTGTTTGTTGTAACAGGGCTTTGTTCCATCCGGGTTGTGCTCCATACATTCTGCTATATATAACTGGGCTAAAAAATACTATTTTAACACTACAAGCTGCGACCATTTTGGTCGCCATGGGGAGGTTAAAAAAATTAGTGACTGAATTAACGGCGAAGGTCGCCATTTGGCGACCAAAAGATTTAAGCTCAAAACAATAAAGTTGACTTAAGTTTTATCAATTTTTAATTGAATCATCGTTAAATCAAAGAAATATTACCATCCTTTTCTCCTGTATAAGGTCGGTGATGAATCTGTTCCTCTTGCATGGCAAGATAATTGTGTACTGGCATAAGGATCTGGATAATGCAGCTTCGAATTCATTGAGTGGCCGTTTTGAAAACCCAGCAGTAGTGTCTAAATGAAGTGTCTTGCGTTAATGTCAAACAACAATTTTTGGCGACTGAAATTTTCCAATGGCGACCATTTTAGGTCGCCAAAAGGCGACCTATTGAAAAAATGAGCTTGGAGTGCTGTGTTTGCTAAACCAGGATTTTTGTTATATTGGGGTTCCACTGTACTTGCATTGGGGGACTGTGCACCTTCGGCCACGACAGCATCATATTTCCCTAAGCACTCTGTCTTTTGCAGGGGGTATGTGGTGGGGAGGGGGGGATCGAGTTGGCTAAAACTAGGACCCTAAACTGTTCTTTTTTTGTCACTTTAGAGTCAGCTAAGAGGAAGAAAAAAGCACATAAGTTGTGGTCTAAAGAAGAAAAAGAAGCTGTCTTTAAGCACCTCAGCAAGTTTATTAAAAACAAACTTGTGCCTGGAAAGTTAGCTTGTGAGAGGTGTATAACAAAAAGTAAGCCTCACCTTGACAAAAGGAGTTGGACAGATGTAAAGTACTTTGTCAAGAATGTTAATTCAAGAGCTGATAGGTTAAAAGGTAAAGGACACTGAGTGAAAAGCGTAAGAACTGCAACTATTTTTAGCATCATCCATTTTGTTTATGTGCAAGTTAATAATATTGATATTCCATTTTTAACAATGGAAAAAAAGCATGTGATGATGTTTTCTTTGAAAAATCCAATTGCTCTAAATAAGCTCTACTTTTGCACAGATACTGACTATCACATAAGAAACTTACATGTAGTTCTGTAATTATTATTTTCTTGAGCAAAGGCTTTTTTCTCAAAACTAAAACCAACTCAAGCGAATCTTACCAATTTTCTTTGTTATGTGTTAGAACTGAAACAAAAGAAATTAATAATGCATCGCCTTGTCTTTTGTACTGGTTTCTTGAAAAAGTAATAAGCTAATTATCTTTATTTGAGCCCTATCCTCAAAAAAATAATTACAAAACTAAGTTTCTTGAGTGATAGTCAGTCTCTGTGCTAAAGTAGAGCTTATTTGGAGCAATTTGGATTTTGTCACTAATGCGCTTTTTCCACCAGCAATTATTACATTCTGGTGTTTAAGTGTTCACAATGTGTAGAAAAAACTTATAGTGACTAAAATTACCATGAAAGTTGGCAATTTGCCAACCTGTGTCTGTGGCATTATGGTAAGCTTATGATTTTGTCATTTTAAAATCTCAACAAAACTACGACCTTCACTTCCAAGAAATATTAATTAATCACTATAATTTTTCTTGGTACATAGCATAAGCTTTATAATGTATGAAGACTTGAAGAATCGCTTTGCGTGTCTGACTATACGATATTTGCAGAGCGGCCCTTTTGGTCATTTTAACTCAAAATGGTCAGCAGTATAATGCTTCTTGTAATATGCATGAATTGTCTTGCAAAAAAAAGCATTTATTTTTAAGATTGACCAAAATTTAATTTTATAATTTCTCAACATGCATGTTTGCCAAAAGGCGAGTGACAAAAAAAGCATGGAGCATGATTATCCTCTTTTACATTAATTTAAATTTAAACTAAACATATTTGTCTTTTTTTGGCAAGGTGTTAATGTTTTTCATCTATTGGGTCACTCTCTGGTTTTAGCTATGGACATTCAACAAATGCTAACTATATTTCTTTGGACATAATAGTAGTCTAGATTAACAACACACATACATTTGAATTCACATTCAAAACATTAATGATAAACACAGAGAAATGACAGAATAACAAGTATAAAATATTACAATTATAGCATGTTTGAATCCTTCAGTGTTCACCGTTGGAAGCATAAAGTCATGTTTTTGTTCTTTGACAAATGCCTTCTCTAAGGGGAAGTAAGCTGTGTTGAGGGTATTTGGAATCACTATAAATCCAGTTAAACAGTTTCCTGTCTGTAAACACTCCCATACATGAACTATATAGGTATGTGCTGCTGTGAAGGGTAAAGTTTTCAAGCAGTTTAGTCTGTGATAGGATATAGTAATCAGAGATTTTTTGGTCTAGAATAGGGTATCATTTTCCGCAAAAACTGATCAGTTGCGTGAAGAATTTAGTCTAGACAAAATTGGTTTACTGGCAAATGGCATTTAAAAATTGGTAAGGCAGGTAGTATGGCATTTTTACTGACCCCTGTTAACTAATAACTGTGATAGTAAACAAGTTTCTGGAAAATAGCGAGTCTGGAATAGGTCTTGGATAGGGTAGGGTTTTTCGGTGTTTAGTCTAGAATAGAGTTGCAAAATTTAATGCACTGATATGGTCTAGTATAGGTTAAGGGTCTCAGAGTCTCTCCTCTCTACTAGTTCAGATACCTTTATGTTCTTATTAATTTTGGTTATCCAAAATGGAAGGCTTCATTGACAATATAATATTGCATAATTAATGTTCCAGAAATGCAAAATGCAAATGTCTAAAACAGCAACTTAATTAGCATGTTTAATCACTGCAGTTTGCTAGACACCATTTATCAATATCCTTTTCTGTAATTCAAATTTGTCAAATCTGACAATAATGATATAATGTAGTCATCAGCTTGCAGACTCGATTTACACAATATTTTGAAAATGGATACAACTTAATGCAGGTTGGATATAGTTGTAATAATTAAGGGAAAAGAAAGTGCACAGTCCCAGTCTTGCTGACAGGGGGAATGAAGACTGCAATGACTCTTCTTGTACAAACCAGACAAGTGGAATATAAAGATAAACCCAGCAAACCAATTTTTCTTTGCTCAGTGAAGTGAAGCATCTATCTCTAACCTGCGATCTTCAGTGACAGTCTGAGGAAACTTGCCCACACAGAGGAACATGGACCATGTTTATCAAACATGGACCATGTATATCAAAGTGTCTAGAGAGTACTATACCTCCTGGTGTTTGAGAATAAATTGTGGTTTTATTTCTCAGATAGCCTTGGCATGCAATAAACAAACTTCTTTTTGAGTAGAAAGGCATTGACGAATCTCAAGAAGTTGATAGAATCTGATGAATGCACTTATATTGACAATATAACATAGCACACAAATTTAGCAAGGTGAAATAAAAGTTTAAAGTAATCAGCTGTTTCAAAAAAATCTCCATGTCAACTGCTTTTTTTTTTTAGCGAATACCTGCCTGGCATATGAGATTAATTTATGGTGTTATTTCTCAGAAAGCCTTGGCAAACAGTAAACCTTTTTTCCTGCATAAGCATATAAAATGCATTATATTAAGCTCTCGGACTGTCTGAGAAAATTTCTGTTCTTATCCGTCCTAACAGCTGTGCAAACAGTAAACAAATTTGAATAAGAGTAATGAAACATTTGGTAAGCTTGATTCAGAAGCACAACAGATTGTGATCAGCTGTTTTCACCATTATTCATTCATCTAACTTGGCTACATTTCACATAATAGTACCCTAGACAAAACAATTCAGGATTGGGTTAAATTATAACAACTCTTTAATATGTTTTACTGAATTTATTTTAAAAACGGCAACAAAACCAAAAAGAAAATTTCACACATGGAACATTTTTAAAATATTATAGTCTTGATGTTAGACCATAAAAATGGGGGGAAACGTGAGGCGACAACGGTTTTTGTGCCAAAATTTCACCACATGCTCACAAAAGTCTACAGTTACTTGAGTCTTCTCCATTTCAGGATTTGTTTGACACCAGTGATGGAAATCTTTCTTCGGCTTTTTGCTAGAGTTGACAACAGACACTTTTTGAACTAATGTTTAAATTTCATCCATTCTGCTAAGATTCGGCAAGCAACATATTAGGTGCTGACACGAGGTTCTCAGTCTTGGTGTCTGGCTCCAGTATATATATTTGCTCCCAAGATGAGTATGTTGTTGCTTTTCATTCATCTACCAACAATTTTATCAAGGGGTTCATGTGTTATCTGTTGTACATTAGCCTTTTCCATTCTTTTGTAGCAATTTTAGCTTAACAAACTCCAACTTCGGCAACTGTAAAGCTTACCGCTATGCCGCCCCACTTAGGGGCACAAGGTGGCGGCCAAAAATTCAAAGTCTTAATTACGCCAAAAATCACATCCAAAAATATTGTATTTGCTATAAGCTCAATTACCTCGGCTTATAAGCACTTATAATGCAAACAATAACTTTCAGCTGATTCAATTTTGTTTATTTTCGCGGCTTATCTGAAATAGCGTGACGCATTGCGTGACACATTTAAAACCTTTGTAAATCGGAAGCAAATCATCGTTAAAACCTGAAACTTTTTGTAAAAGATTATAACACTTGTATCCACATACCATGTTAGAAACAGCTTTGTAGGATGTATACTTTAGAGTTTTTAATTTTTATGACGTGATGTGAAAACCAAGAATAGAACTATTGAGAGTCCACATGTAACACATTGTGCACAGTAATAAGTGACTTGAGCCAATTTGACAAGCAATACAAACAACATTAATCTTCTACCTGTGACAAAGGACTTAGAATCCCTACGAAAATATCGGTTAAAAAAATTATACATTCAACTGCCAGTTTGAGAGACAGTCCAGTGCTAGAATACTGAAAGTTTTATAACAAAGACCTTTTATATAAGACAGAAGTAACTTTTCTTTGGTAGTCTCCACCTCAGTTAAGCATCTCACACCATCTAATAGTGTGCCTGGCATAATTAAGAGTAAATTCTGGTTTTATTTCTCTGATAGCGTTGGCATATAAGAAATGATTGAGGATCGAATCTTGAGAAGTTGATAGAATCTGATGAATGGGCTAAAAACGTCAATATATTAAGTAGCAAAACAATTAAGCAAAGATGAAACAATCACCTGTTACAAAACAATCTCCTCAACTGCCCCTTTTAAGAGAGTACCCCAGTGCCTGGCATATGAGATTCATTCATGGTGTTGTTTCTCAGAAAGCCTTGGCAAACAGTATCCTTTTTTTGTGTGCAAGCGCCATTTTTGCCAAGCTCTCAGACTATCTAAACAATTGTGTTTTATATTTCTGTCTTAAGAAAATAAAATTATTTCATCATTCTCAGTCAACCGTGCAAACAGTAAACAAATTTGAATCAGTGTGATGAAATATTTAATGAGCCAGGTTTAGAAGGACAACAATTATTCATGATCAGCTGGTTTTTTTAGACCATGATTCTTTTATTCATAGTGTTTAGCTTGTTCCAAAGGCATAAAAGACCAGCCACAACACTAGAATATATGATAAGAAACAGGCATGCTATTACTGTTCCAAGTTATACCCAAAAATATTACGACACTATGAAAGTGTTCACCATGACGAACAAGAAGTGGCAAAAGCACTGGCCTATGATAAACACTCCAAGGAGCGAAAGAAGCAACTCGAAAAGATATGTCTTATGGGCAATTACCACCATAACATTAAAGTTCTTGAAACAAAATGTGGCGAATTAATTGTGGTCAGATGGCCAACTGAGGCAGAAGAGTTTAATGCAGAAGATTTTCTTCCCTGTTCATATTGCTTTGCTTAATTATAAGAAAGGCTGAACTTTGAAGACATTCCAAGAGCTGCCAGTTCAAGCACCATGCAGCCTTCTGAAGAGAGCGATGAAGATCAAGAGCAATAAAAGAAGAACGCCTTTCAAGAAAGAAAGCAAACTAGCTGATGGCAAACTTCAGACCTCAGGAAAACTCCATTGTACAAGCTGTATTTGCCAGTATGGTAACTGGCAACATCTATCTTATAGCCCGAAATGACAATGTTGTTTGTAAAATAAAATATGGAGCAGTCAACGCTGAAAGGCTGGGCATTGATCATGGTAATGAAATTTCCCAGGGTATGCGACACACACATTTAATAAGCCAGATACAATTTATGCAGGTTGGCTATGGTTGAGATTGAAGGGAAAAGAAAGCGCAAAGTCCCAGGTTTGCTGACAGGAGAGATGAAGGCTGCAATGACTCTTCTTGTAGAGACCAGACAAGTAGTGAAGATAAACCCTGCAAACAAATTAATTCTTTGCTCAGCCAAGTGAAGCATCTATCTCTTTCCTGTGATCTTGCGACTGCCTAAGGAAACTTGCCCACAAAGAGGAACTCAACCTGAAGCACCCAGAAGCTGTCAGAAGCATAATGCCTCAGAAAATACATTGCCACTGTTTCCCAGTTGCTTGACCTTCAAAACCAAGAGCTAGATTGGCTAGTGAGACACATGGGGCATGATATCAAAGTGCATAGAGAATACTACCGTCTGCATGAGTCTGCTCTTGAACTAGCAAAAGTTGGCAAGCTTCTATCAGTTGTGGATGAGGGAAAAATCTCCGAATTGAGTGGAAAGTCCGTAGATCATCAAGAATATGAATTTAATGAAGTTATGTGAGCAATGGGTAAATAAGGCTTTGCCTTGAAAGCCAAGAGCTGTATTGGCTAGCAAAATATATGGACCATGTATATCAAAGTGTCTAGAGAGTACTATACTTCCTGGTGTTTGAGAATAAATTGTGGTTTTATTTCTCAGATAGCCTTGGCATATGCAATAAACAAATTCTTTTTTGAGTAGAAAGGCATGCATTGAGGAATCCAAGAAGTTCATAGAATCTGATGAATGGGCTTATATTTACAATATAACATAGCAAAAAAATTTAGCAAGGTGAATCTAACAGTTTAAAGTAATCCGCTGTTTTAAAAAAATCTCCATGTCAACTGCCTTTTTTGAGAGAATACCTGCCTGGCATATGAGATTAATTTATGGTGTTATTTCTCAGAAAGCCTTGGCAAACAGAACTTTTTTTCCTTTGTAAGCATATAAAATGCATATATTTAGCTCTCAGACTGTCTGAGAAAATTTCTGTTCTTATCCGTCCTAACAGCTGTGCAAACAGTAAACAAATTTGAATAAGGGTAATGAAACATTTGATAAGCTTGTTTCAGAAGCACAACAGATCGTCATCAGCTGTTTTCACCATTGTTCATTCATCTAACTTGGCTACATTTCACATAATAGTACCCTAGACAAAACAATTCAGGATCAGGGTTAAATTATAACAACTCTTTAATATGTTTTACTGAATTTATTTTAAAAACGGCAACAAAACCAAAAAGAAAATTTCACACATGGAACATTTTTAAAATATCATAGTCTTGACGTTAAGACCATAAAAATGGGGGAAAACATGTGAGGCGACAACAGTTTTTGTGCGAAAATTTCACCACATGCTCACAAAAGTCTACAGTTACTTGAGTCTTCTCCATTTCAGGATTTGTTTGACACCTGTGATGGAAATCTTTCTTCGGCTTTTTGTTAGAGCTGGCTACGGACACTTTTTGAACTAATGCCTACATTTAATTCATCCATTCTGCTAAGCATTCGGCAAGCAACATATTAGGTGCTGACACGAGGTTCTCAGTCTTGGTGTCTGGCTCCAGTTAATATTTGCTCCCAAGATGAGTATGTTGTTGCTTTTCATTCATCTACCAGCAATTTTATCAAGGGGTTCATGTGTTATCTGTTGTACATTAGCCTTTTCCATTCTTTTGTAGCAATTTTAACTTGTTAACAAACTCTAACTTTGGCAACTGTAAAGCTTACCGCTATGCCTGCTTTGATACATTCAAGACAACGATTACCAGGGTCCTGGAGAATTTTTTCTGTGCTTTTTCCTCTGTTTTTGGGACAAAACTTTGGAACTTACATTTCTGTCTGTAGAAAGGTTTTTTTAAAACTACTTTTTTAAAGTCCTTTCATGATAATTGTAACCATGCATAATGTTTTCTCAGTAAAGTGAATCAGACTCTTTCAAAAATGTAATTGTACATGCAAACAGGGCAAATTGTTGTTACAAAAACCTATGTCGTCGCGCTTGTTTTCCCACCATTTTTATGATCTTAACATAAACACTATGGTATTTTAAAAAATTTCCATGTGTGAAATTTTCTGTTTGGTTTCGTTGCCATTTTTCATGGAATTTAGATAAAAGTTATTATCACTTAACCCTATCCTGAATTGTTTTGTCCAGCTGGGTACTATTATTTTGTAACAAATACCATATGCCAGTTTGAGAGACAGTCAGTGTGCTGTATAGAAATATTGAGAATCCACATGTAACACATTGTGCACAGTAATACGTGACTTGAGCCAATTTTACAACCATAAACAACATTAATCTTCTACCTGTGACAAAGGAATTAGAATCCCTGCAAAAAAACGGTTAAAAAAAATTATACATTCAACTGCCAGTTTGAGAGACAGTCCAGTGCTAGAATACTAAAAGTTTTATAACAAAGACCTTTTATATAAGACAGAAGTAACTTTTCTTGGTAGTCTCCACCTCAGTTAAGCATCTCACACTATCTAATAGTGTGCCTGGCATAATTAAGAGTAAATTCTGGTTTTTTTTCTCAGATAGCCTTGGCAGGGAGAGTTGAAAACACTGACCCCCGCTCCGTGGACTACACACTGATCCCCCTCCACGGACTACCCCACAGACTACCCCTCCTACAGTCCATAAAAAATTACAAAATTACTTTTTGGGTGATAAGATACAAGAAACATACTTGCGTGCACGATCACCTTCACTGAGTTACCATCTTGGTAAGCGAGTTCATCAGTACAAAAATGGTGACTATGAGCTGCGACTACGTCCTTCAATTCGATTACTGTGGGTGTTTAAGTCTAATAATTGCAGACTGCTCGTACAGAGACCAGTGGGTAAGTCTTGTTGAATAAATTGATCAAAAACAGCTTGAAGTCTGACATAGGTAATATTAGACCTCAGGAAATTTCCATTGTACAAGCTGTATTTGCTACTATGGTAACTGACAACATCTATCTTATAGCCCGAAATGATGATGTTATGTGTAAATATGGAGCAGTCAACACTGAAAGGCTGGGCTTTGATCATCGTAATGAAATTTCCCAGGGTATGCGACAGCTTGCAAGACTACTCAAGCAGCTGCGATCAACCAACACAAGCAGAACACACTTGCAAGAATTTCTAAAGCAAGAATGTTTTGGTGAGATTGTCGATGCAGTTAGAGCACTATGCAGTTTTGAGTCTTCCTCATCTGACATTGAAACTGGGACATGCACTGAAGAAATGCATTACCATAATGAGAGGAAGAGCATTAAGCATTCTCTCCTTCAAGACCAGGAGAATCTTGAGACGTTGATAGCAGCTGAGTGGGCACACAAGGTCTCTTGCCACTCGCTATCAACACTGCAAAGCAGAAAGTTTAACAAGGTTAATCTCCTACCTGTGACGAGGACTTGGAAGCCCTAAGAAAATACCTGTTAAAACAAATATCCACATTAACTGCCAGCTTGAGAGAGTCCAACCCTACAAAACTGGGGAGAATTAGCAGAAGCCACACTTTGCAGAGTGGTGATCTTTAACAAATGACGCAGTTGGGAAGTGTCAAAGATGCTACTTACCAGTTTCACTAAAAGACCAGACTGCATGCAGCAGACTATCAAAGCTGATATCACGACACTATAAAAGAGTTCACCATGGCAAACAAGAAGTGCAAAAGCACTAGCCTATGATAAACGCGCCAAGGAGCGAAAGAAGCAATTCGAAAAGATACGTCTTATGGGTAATTACCGTACCACCACAACATTAAAGTTCTTGAAACAAAATGTGGTGAACTAATTGTGGTCAGATGGCCAACTGAGGCAGAAGAGTTTAATGCAGAAAATTTTCTTCCCTGTTCAAATTGTCTTGCTTTTATAAGAAAGGTTGAACTGGAGACACTCCAAGAATTGCCAGTTCAAGCACCAGAATTCTGAAGAGAGCGATGAAGATCAAGAGCAACAAAAGAAGAACGCCTTTCAAGAAAAAAGCAAACTTATGCTGATGGCAAACCTCAGACCTCAGGAAAACTCCATTGTACAAGCGGTATTTGCTAGTATGGTAACTGACAACATCTCTCATAGCCAGAAATGACGATGTTATTTGTAAATATGGAGCGGTCAATGCTGAAAGGCTGGGCATTGATACAATCATGGTAATGAAATTTCCCAGGGTATGCGACAGCACGCAAGACTACTCAAGCAGCTGCAATCAACCAACACAAGCAGAACACACTTGCAAGAATTTCTAAAGCCAGAATGTTTTGATGAGATTGTCGATGCAGTTAGAGCACTATGCAGTTTTGAGTCTTCCTCATCTGGGTCAAATTAAGTGGGAATTCCTTCCCTGGCATTGAAACTGGGACAGGCACTGAAGAATGCATTACCATAATGAAAGGAAGAGCATTAAGAGAGAAAAACGAGGAGAATCTCGAGAAGTTGATAGAATCTGAGTGGGTACACAAGGTCTCTTGCCACTCGCTATCAACACTGCAAAGCAGAAAGTTTAACAAGGTTAATCTCCTACCTGTGACAGAGGACTTGGAAGCCCTAAGAAAATACCTGTTAAAACAAATATCCACATTAACTGCCAGCTTGAGAGAGAGAGTCCAACCCTACAAAACTGGGAAGAATTAGCAGAAGCCACACTTTGCAGAGTGGTGATCTTTAACAAACGACGCAGTGGGGAAGTGTCAAAGATGCTACTTACCAGTTTCACTAAAAGACCAGACTGAATGCAGCAGACTATCAAAGCTGTTGAACAATCTCTTCAACCTGTAGAATGGGAACTGTGCAAGAGGTGAGGAAGCATGTATAACTCTCTCAGATTTTCTAAGAACTTGTGATAAAGGTATCTTTTGAAGGTATGCCATGCATGGAAAAGGAAAGCTCACTAGAAGAAAAGCATTACCATTATGAGAGGAAGAGCATTAAGAAGAGTAAGACCATTCTCTCCTTCAAGACCAGGAGAATCTCAAGAAGTTGATAGAATCTGAGTGGACACACAAGGTCTCTTGTCACTCACTTCAACACTGCATTAAGCAGGAAGTTTAATGCATTTGAATGCAATTTAACTAAGTTAACAACAAAGAGCGGTTAACGGTCAGTAGTTGATGTCCTTTGCACATGCTCACATGGGTCATTCAGTTATCTTGTGTGGTTCACATTCAGTATTTTCCTTCCCCTCCCCTCCCTCCCTATTTCCACTGTTTGTCAGTGTGATGGGTGCTGGATGCCTTGCGTGAGGGCTGGGGAGCAGTACTCAGACTAGGGGTTGGCTGGCCGGCCTCCAGTGGAGGCCCCAAGACATCCCAGGCACCCAACCTCCATTTAGCTATGCGGTTGTTAAACAAGGTTAATTATTATTATTATCATTTTCCAATACGTAATTGTAATTTTGTATTTTTGACTGTAGGAGGGGTAGTCCGTAGAGTAGTCCATAGGGTAGTCCGTGGAGTAGTCCGTGTGGTAGTCCACAGAGGGGGGTCAGTGTGTAGTCCGCGGAGTGGAGGTCAGCGTTTTTAACTCTCCGGCCCTGGCATATAATAAACAAATAATATTATTTCTTTTTGAGAAGAAATGATTGAGGATCGAATCTTGAGAAGTTGATAGAATCTGATGAATGGGCTAAAAACGACAATATATTAAGTAGCAAAACAATTTAAGCAAAGATGAAACAATCACCTGTTTCAAAACAATCTCCTCATCTGCGACTTTTAAGAGAATACCTGCCTGGCATATGAGAGTCATTCATGGTGTTGTTTCTCAGAAAGCCTTGGCAAACAGTATCCTTTTTTGTGTGCAAGTGTCAGACTATCTAAAAAATTGTGTTTTATATTTCTGTCTTAAGAAAATAAATAAAATTATTTCATCATTCTCAGTCAGCCGTGCAAACAGTAAACAAATTTGAATCGAATTTGCTTTAGCTTGTTCCAAAGGCATAAAAGACCAGCCACAACACTAGAATATATGATAAGAAACAGGCATGCTATTACTGTTCCAAGTTATACCCAAAAATATTACGACACTATGAAAGTGTTCACCATGACGAACAAGAAGTGGCAAAAGCACTGGCCTATGATAAACACTCCAAGGAGCGAAAGAAGCAACTCGAAAAGATATGTCTTATGGGCAATTACCACCACAACATTAAAGTTCTTGAAACAAAATGTGGCGAATTAATTGTGGTCAGATGGCCAACTGAGGCAGAAGAGTTTAATGCAGAAGATTTTCTTCCCTGTTCATATTGCCTTGCTTAATTATAAGAAAGGCTGAACTTTGAAGACATTCCAAGAGCTGCCAGTTCAAGCACCAGAATTCTGAAGAGAGCGATGAAGATCAAGAGCAATAAAAGAAGAATGCCTTTCAAGAAAAAAGCAAACTAGCTGATGGCAAACTTCAGACCTCAGGAAAACTCCATTGTACAATCTGTATTTGCCAGTATGGTAACTGACAACATCTATCTTATAGCCCGAAATGACAATGTTATTTGTAAATATGGAGCAGTCAATGCTGAAAGGCTGGGCATTGATCATGGTAATGAAATTTCCCAGGGTATGCGACACACACATTTAATAAGCCAGATACAATTTATGCAGGTTGGCTATGGTTGAGATTGAAGGGAAAAGAAAGCGCAAAGTCCCAGGTTTGCTGACAGGAGAGATGAAGGCTGCAATGACTTTTCTTGTAGAGACCAGACAAGTAGTGAAGATAAACCCTGCAAACAAATTAATTCTTTGCTCAGCCAAGTGAAGCATCTATCTCTTTCCTGCTATCTTGTGACTGCCTAAGGAAACTTGCCCACAAAGAGGAACTCAACCTGAAGCACCCAGAAGCTGTCAGAAGCATATGCCTCAGAAAATACATTGCCACTGTTTCCCAGTTGCTTGACCTTCAAAACCAAGAGCTAGATTGGCTAGTGAGACACATGGGGCATGATATCAAAGTGCATAGAGAATACTACCGTCTGCATGAGTCTGCTCTTGAACTAGCTAAAGTTGGCAAGCTTCTATCAGTTGTGGATGAGGGAAAAATCTCCGAATTGAGTGGAAAGTCCGTAGATCATCAAGAATATGAATTTAATGAAGTTATGTGAGCAATGGGTAAATAAGGCTTTGCCTTGAAAGCCAAGAGCTGTATTGGCTAGCAAAATATATGGACCATGTATATCAAAGTGTCTAGAGAGTACTATACTTCCTGGTGTTTGAGAATAAATTGTGGTTTTATTTCTCAGATAGCCTTGGCATATGCAATAAACAAATTCTTTTTTGAGTAGAAAGGCATGCATTGAGGAATCCAAGAAGTTCATAGAATCTGATGAATGGGCTCATATTTACAATATAACATAGCAAAAAAATTTAGCAAGGTGAATCTAACAGTTTAAAGTAATCCGCTGTTTTAAAAAAATCTCCATGTCAACTGCCTTTTTTGAGAGAATACCTGCCTGGCATATGAGATTAATTTATGGTGTTATTTCTCAGAAAGCCTTGGCAAACAGAACTTTTTTTCCTTTGTAAGCATATAAAATGCATATATTTAGCTCTCAGACTGTCTGAGAAAATTTCTGTTCTTATCCGTCCTAACAGCTGTGCAAACAGTAAACAAATTTGAATAAGGGTAATGAAACTTTGATAAGCTTGTTTCAGAAGCACAACAGATCGTCATCAGCTGTTTTCACCATTGTTCATTCATCTAACTTGGCTACATTTCACATAATAGTACCCTAGACAAAACAATTCAGGATCAGGGTTAAATTATAACAACTCTTTAATATGTTTTACTGAATTTATTTTAAAAACGGCAACAAAACCAAAAAGAAAATTTCACACATGGAACATTTTTAAAATATCATAGTCTTGACGTTAAGACCATAAAAATGGGGGAAAACATGTGAGGCGACAACAGTTTTTGTGCGAAAATTTCACCACATGCTCACAAAAGTCTACAGTTACTTGAGTCTTCTCCATTTCAGGATTTGTTTGACACCTGTGATGGAAATCTTTCTTCGGCTTTTTGTTAGAGCTGGCTACGGACACTTTTTGAACTAATGCCTACATTTAATTCATCCATTCTGCTAAGCATTCGGCAAGCAACATATTAGGTGCTGACACGAGGTTCTCAGTCTTGGTGTCTGGCTCCAGTTAATATTTGCTCCCAAGATGAGTATGTTGTTGCTTTTCATTCATCTACCAGCAATTTTATCAAGGGGTTCATGTGTTATCTGTTGTACATTAGCCTTTTCCATTCTTTTGTAGCAATTTTAACTTGTTAACAAACTCTAACTTTGGCAACTGTAAAGCTTACCGCTATGCCTGCTTTGATACATTCAAGACAACGTTTACCAGGGTCCTGGAGAATTTTTTCTGTGCTTTTTCCTCTGTTTTTGGGACAAAACTTTGGAACTTACATTTCTGTCTGTAGAAAGGTTTTTTTAAAACTACTTTTTTAAAGTCCTTTCATGATAATTGTAACCATGCATAATGTTTTCTCAGTAAAGTGAATCAGACTCTTTCAAAAATGTAATTGCACATGCAAACAGGGCAAATTGTTGTTACAAAAACCTATGTCGTCGCGCTTGTTTTCCCACCATTTTTATGATCTTAACATAAACACTATGGTATTTTAAAAAATTTCCATGTGTGAAATTTTCTGTTTGGTTTTGTTGCCATTTTTCATGGAATTTAGATAAAAGTTATTATCACTTAACCCTATCCTGAATTGTTTTGTCCAGCTGGGTACTATTATTTTGTAACAAATACCATATGCCAGTTTGAGAGACAGTCAGTGTGCTGTATAGAAATATTGAGAATCCACATGTAACACATTGTGCACAGTAATACGTGACTTGAGCCAATTTTACAACCATAAACAACATTAATCTTCTACCTGTGACAAAGGAATTAGAATCCCTGCAAAAAAAAACGGTTAAAAAAATTATACATTCAACTGCCAGTTTGAGAGACAGTCCAGTGCTAGAATACTGAAAGTTTTATAACAAAGACCTTTTATATAAGACAGAAGTAACTTTTCTTGGTAGTCTCCACCTCAGTTAAGCATCTCACACTATCTAATAGTGTGCCTGGCATAATTAAGAGTAAATTCTGGTTTTTTTTTCTCAGATAGCCTTGGCAGGGAGAGTTGAAAACACTGACCCCCGCTCCGTGGACTACACACTGATCCCCCTCCACGGACTACCCCACAGACTACCCCTCCTACAGTCCATAAAAAATTACAAAATTACTTTTTGGGTGATAAGATACAAGAAACATACTTGCGTGCACAATCACCTTCACTGAGTTGCCATCTTGGTAAGCGAGTTCATCAGTACAAAAATGGTGACTATGAGCTGCGACTACGTCCTTCAATTCGATTACTGTGGGTGTTTAAGTCTAATAATTGCAGACTGCTCGTACAGAGACCAGTGGGTAAGTCTTGTTGAATAAATTGATCAAAAACAGCTTGAAGTCTGACATAGGTAATATTAGACCTCAGGAAATTTCCATTGTACAAGCTGTATTTGCTACTATGGTAACTGACAACATCTATCTTATAGCCCGAAATGGTGATGTTATTTGTAAATATGGAGCAGTCAACACTGAAAGGCTGGGCTTTGATCATCGTAATGAAATTTCCCAGGGTATGCGACAGCTTGCAAGACTACTCAAGCAGCTGCGATCAACCAACACAAGCAGAACACACTTGCAAGAATTTCTAAAGCAAGAATGTTTTGATGAGATTGTCGATGCAGTTAGAGCACTATGCAGTTTTGAGTCTTCCTCATCTGACATTGAAACTGGGACATGCACTGAAGAAATGCATTACCATAATGAGAGGAAGAGCATTAAGCATTCTCTCCTTCAAGACCAGGAGAATCTTGAGACGTTGATAGCAGCTGAGTGGGCACACAAGGTCTCTTGCCACTCGCTATCAACACTGCAAAGCAGAAAGTTTAACAAGGTTAATCTCTTACCTGTGACGAGGACTTGGAAGCCCTAAGAAAATACCTGTTAAAACAAATATCCACATTAACTGCCAGCTTGAGAGAGAGTCCAACCCTACAAAACTGGGGAGAATTAGCAGAAGCCACACTTTGCAGAGTGGTGATCTTTAACAAATGACGCAGTTGGGAAGTGTCAAAGATGCTACTTACCAGTTTCACTAAAAGACCAGACTGCATGCAGCAGACTATCAAAGCTGATATCACGACACTATAAAAGAGTTCACCATGGCAAACAAGAAGTGGCAAAAGCACTAGCCTATGATAAACGCGCCAAGGAGCGAAAGAAGCAATTGAAAAAGATACGTCTTATGGGTAATTACCGTACCACCACAACATTACAGTTCTTGAAACAAAATGTGGTGAACTAATTGTGGTCAGATGGCCAACTGAGGCAGAAGAGTTTAATGCAGAAGATTTTCTTCCCTGTTCATATTGCCTTGCTTTTATAAGAAAGGTTGAACTGGAGACACTCCAAGAATTGCCAGTTCAAGCACCAGAATTCTAAAGAGAGCGATGAAGATCAAGAGCAACAAAAGAAGAACGCCTTTCAAGAAAAAAGCAAACTTATGCTGATGGCAAACCTCAGACCTCAGGAAAACTCCATTGTACAAGCTGTATTTGCTAGTATGGTAACTGACAACATCTCTCATATCCAGAAATGACGATGTTATTTGTAAATATGGAGCGGTCAATGCTGAAAGGCTGGGCATTGATACAATCATGGTAATGAAATTTCCCAGGGTATGCGACAGCATGCAAGACTACTCAAGCAGCTGCAATCAACCAACACAAGCAGAACACACTTGCAAGAATTTCTAAAGCCAGAATGTTTTGATGAGATTGTCGATGCAGTTAGAGCACTATGCAGTTTTGAGTCTTCCTCATCTGGGTCAAATGAAGTGGGAATTCCTTCCCTGGCATTGAAACTGGGACAGGCACTGAAGAATGCATTACCATAATGAAAGGAAGAGCATTAAGAGAGAAAAACGAGGAGAATCTCGAGAAGTTGATAGAATCTGAGTGGGTACACAAGGTCTCTTGCCACTCGCTATCAACACTGCAAAGCAGAAAGTTTAACAAGGTTAATCTCCTACCTGTGACAGAGGACTTGGAAGCCCTAAGAAAATACCTGTTAAAACAAATATCTACATTAACTGCCAGCTTGAGAGAGAGAGTCCAACCCTACAAAACTGGGAAGAATTAGCAGAAGCCACACTTTGCAGAGTGGTGATCTTTAACAAACGACGCAGTGGGGAAGTGTCAAAGATGCTACTTACCAGTTTCACTAAAAGACCAGACTGAATGCAGCAGACTATCAAAGCTGTTGAACAATCTCTTCAACCTGTAGAATGGGAACTGTGCAAGAGGTGAGGAAGCATGTATAACTCTCTCAGATTTTCTAAGAACTTGTGATAAAGGTATCTTTTGAAGGTATGCCATGCATGGAAAAGGAAAGCTCACTAGAAGAAAAGCATTACCATTATGAGAGGAAGAGCATTAAGAAGAGTAAGACCATTCTCTCCTTCAAGATCAGGAGAATCTCAAGAAGTTGATAGAATCTGAGTGGACACACAAGGTCTCTTGTCACTCACTTCAACACTGCATTAAGCAGGAAGTTTAATGCATTTGAATGCAATTTAATTAAGTTAACAACAAAGAGCGGTTAGCGGTCAGTAGTTGATGTCCTTTGCACATGCTCACATGGGTCATTCAGTTATCTTGTGTGGTTCACATTCAGTATTTTCCTTCCCCTCCCCTCCCTCCCTATTTCCACTGTTTGTCAGTGTGATGGGTGCTGGATGCCTTGCGTGAGGGCTGGGGAGCAGTATACTCAGACTAGGGGTTGGCTGGCCGGCCTCCAGTGGAGGCCCCAAGACATCCCAGGCACCCAACCTCCATTTAGCTATGCGGTTGTTAAACAAGGTTAATTATTATTATTATCATTTTCCAATACGTAATTGTAATTTTGTATTTTTGACTGTAGGAGGGGTAGTCCGTAGAGTAGTCCATAGGGTAGTCCGTGGAGTAGTCCGTGGGGTAGTCCACAGAGGGGGGTCAGTGTGAAGTCCGCGGAGTGGAGGTCAGCGTTTTTACCTCTCCGGCCCTGGCATATAATAAACAAATAATATTATTTCTTTTTGAGAAGAAATGATTGAGGATCGAATCTTGAGAAGTTGATAGAATCTGATGAATGGGCTAAAAACGACAATATATTAAGTAGCAAAACAATTTAAGCAAAGATGAAACAATCACCTGTTTCAAAACAATCTCCTCATCTGCGACTTTTAAGAGAATACCTGCCTGGCATATGAGAGTCATTCAACGTGTTGTTTCTCAGAAAGCCTTGGCAAACAGTATCCTTTTTTTGTGTGCAAGTGTCAGACTATCTAAAAAATTGTGTTTTATATTTCTGTTCTGTCTTAAGAAAATAAAATTATTTCATCATTCTCAGTCAGCCGTGCAAACAGTAAACAAATTTGAATCGAATTTGCTTTAGCTTGTTCCAAAGGCATAAAAGACCAGCCACAACACTAGAATATATGATAAGAAACAGGCATGCTATTACTGTTCCAAGTTATACCCAAAAATATTACGACACTATGAAAGTGTTCACCATGACGAACAAGAAGTGGCAAAAGCACTGGCCTATGATAAACACTCCAAGGAGCGAAAGAAGCAACTCGAAAAGATATGTCTTATGGGCAATTACCACCACAACATTAAAGTTCTTGAAACAAAATGTGGCGAATTAATTGTGGTCAGATGGCCAACTGAGGCAGAAGAGTTTAATGCAGAAGATTTTCTTCCCTGTTCATATTGCCTTGCTTAATTATAAGAAAGGCTGAACTTTGGAGACACTCCAAGAATTGCCAGTTCAAGCACCAGAATTCTGAAGAGAGCGATGAAGATCAAGAGCAACAAAAGAAGAATGCCTTTCAAGAAAAAAGCAAACTTATGCTGATGGCAAACCTCAGACCTCAGGAAAACTCCATTGTACAAGCTGTATTTGCCAGTATGGTAACTGACAACATCTATCTTATAGCCCGAAATGCCAATGTTATTCGAAATATGGAGCAGTCAATGCTGAAAGGCTGGGCATTGATCATGGTAATGAAATTTCCCAGGGTATGCGACACACACATTTAATAAGCCAGATACAATTTATGCAGGTTGGCTATGGTTGCGATTGAAGGGAAAAGAAAGTGCAAAGTCCCAGGTTTGCTGACAGGAGAGATGAAGGCTGCAATGACTCTTCTTGTAGAGACCAGACAAGTAGTGAAGATAAACCCTGCAAACAAATTAATTCTTTGCTCAGCCAAGTGAAGCATCTATCTCTTTCCTGCTATCTTGCGACTGCCTAAGGAAACTTGCCCACAAAGAGGAACTCAACCTGAAGCACCCAGAAGCTGTCAGAAGCATAATGCCTCAGAAAATACATTGCCACTGTTTCCCAGTTGCTTGACCTTCAAAACCAAGAGCTAGATTGGCTAGTGAGACACATGGGGCATGATATCAAAGTGCATAGAGAATACTACTGTCTGCATGAGTCTGCTCTTGAACTAGCAAAAGTTGGCAAGCTTCTATCAGTTGTGGATGAGGGAAAAATCTCCGAATTGAGTGGAAAGTCCGTAGATCATCAAGAATATGAATTTAATGAAGTTATGTGAGCAATGGGTAAATAATTAAGACTTTGCCTTGAAAGCCAAGAGCTGTATTGGCTAGCAAAATATATGGACCATGTATATCAAAGTGTCTAGAGAGTACTATACTTCCTGGTGTTTGAGAATAAATTGTGGTTTTATTTCTCAGATAGCCTTGGCATATGCAATAAACAAATTCTTTTTTGAGTAGAAAGGCACGCATTGAGGAATCCAAGAAGTTCATAGAATCTGATGAATGGGCTCATATTTACAATATAACATAGCAAAAAAATTTAGCTAGGTGAATCTAACAGTTTAAAGTAATCCGCTGTTTTAAAAAAATCTCCATGTCAACTGCCTTTTTTGAGAGAATACCTGCCTGGCATATGAGATTAATTTATGGTGTTATTTCTCAGAAAGCCTTGGCAAACAGAACTTTTTTTTCCTTTGTAAGCATATAAAATGCATATATTTAGCTCTCAGACTGTCTGAGAAAATTTCTGTTCTTATCCGTCCTAACAGCTGTGCAAACAGTAAACAAATTTGAATAAGGGTAATGAAACTTTGATAAGCTTGTTTCAGAAGCACAACAGATCGTCATCAGCTGTTTTCACCATTGTTCATTCATCTAACTTGGCTACATTTCACATAATAGTACCCTAGACAAAACAATTCAGGATCAGGGTTAAATTATAACAACTCTTTAATATGTTTTACTGAATTTATTTTAAAAACGGCAACAAAACCAAAAAGAAAATTTCACACATGGAACATTTTTAAAATATCATAGTCTTGACGTTAAGACCATAAAAATGGGGGAAAACATGTGAGGCGACAACAGTTTTTGTGCGAAAATTTCACCACAAGCTCACAAAAGTCTACAGTTACTTGAGTCTTCTCTATTTCAGGATTTGTTTGACACCTGTGATGGAAATCTTTCTTCGGCTTTTTGTTAGAGCTGGCTACAGACACTTTTTGAACTAATGCCTACATTTAATTCATCCATTCTGCTAAGCATTCGGCAAGCAACATATTAGGTGCTGACACGAGGTTCTCAGTCTTGGTGTCTGGCTCCAGTTAATATTTGCTCCCAAGATGAGTATGTTGTTGCTTTTCATTCATCTACCAGCAATTTTATCAAGGGGTTCATGTGTTATCTGTTGTACATTAGCCTTTTCCATTCTTTTGTAGCAATTTTAACTTGTTAACAAACTCTAACTTTGGCAACTGTAAAGCTTACCGCTATGCCTGCTTTGATACATTCAAGACAACGTTTACCAGGGTCCTGGAGAATTTTTTCTGTGCTTTTTCCTCTGTTTTTGGGACAAAACTTTGGAACTTACATTTCTGTCTGTAGAAAGGTTTTTTTAAAACTACTTTTTTAAAGTCCTTTCATGATAATTGTAACCATGCATAATGTTTTCTCAGTAAAGTGAATCAGACTCTTTCAAAAATGTAATTGCACATGCAAACAGGGCAAATTGTTGTTACAAAAACCTATGTCGTCGCGCTTGTTTTCCCACCATTTTTATGATCTTAACATAAACACTATGGTATTTTAAAAAATTTCCATGTGTGAAATTTTCTGTTTGGTTTTGTTGCCATTTTTCATGGAATTTAGATAAAAGTTATTATCACTTAACCCTATCCTGAATTGTTTTGTCCAGCTGGGTACTATTATTTTGTAACAAATACCATATGCCAGTTTGAGAGACAGTCAGTGTGCTGTATAGAAATATTGAGAATCCACATGTAACACATTGTGCACAGTAATACGTGACTTGAGCCAATTTTACAACCATAAACAACATTAATCTTCTACCTGTGACAAAGGAATTAGAATCCCTGCAAAAAAAAAACGGTTAAAAAAATTATACATTCAACTGCCAGTTTGAGAGACAGTCCAGTGCTAGAATACTGAAAGTTTTATAACAAAGACCTTTTATATAAGACAGAAGTAACTTTTCTTGGTAGTCTCCACCTCAGTTAAGCATCTCACACTATCTAATAGTGTGCCTGGCATAATTAAGAGTAAATTCTGGTTTTTTTTCTCAGATAGCCTTGGCAGGGAGAGTTGAAAACACTGACCCCCGCTCCGTGGACTACACACTGATCCCCCTCCACGGACTACCCCACAGACTACCCCTCCTACAGTCCATAAAAAATTACAAAATTACTTTTTGGGTGATAAGATACAAGAAACATACTTGCTTGCCGATCACCTTCACTGAGTTGCCATCTTGGTAAGCGAGTTCATCAGTACAAAAATGGTGACTATGAGCTGCGACAACGTCCTTCAATTCGATTACTGTGGGTGTTTAAGTCTAATAATTGCAGACTGCTCGTACAGAGACCAGTGGGTAAGTCTTGTTGAATAAATTGATCAAAAACAGCTTGAAGTCTGACATAGGTAATATTAGACCTCAGGAAATTTCCATTGTACAAGCTGTATTTGCTACTATGGTAACTGACAACATCTATCTTATAGCCCGAAATGGTGATGTTATTTGTAAATATGGAGCAGTCAACACTGAAAGGCTGGGCTTTGATCATCGTAATGAAATTTCCCAGGGTATGCGACAGCTTGCAAGACTACTCAAGCAGCTGCGATCAACCAACACAAGCAGAACACACTTGCAAGAATTTCTAAGGCAAGAATGTTTTGATGAGATTGTCGATGCAGTTAGAGCACTATGCAGTTTTGAGTCTTCCTCATCTGACATTGAAACTGGGACATGCACTGAAGAAATGCATTACCATAATGAGAGGAAGAGCATTAAGCATTCTCTCCTTCAAGACCAGGAGAATCTTGAGACGTTGATAGCAGCTGAGTGGGCACACAAGGTCTCTTGCCACTCGCTATCAACACTGCAAAGCAGAAAGTTTAACAAGGTTAATCTCTTACCTGTGACGAGGACTTGGAAGCCCTAAGAAAATACCTGTTAAAACAAATATCCACATTAACTGCCAGCTTGAGAGAGAGTCCAACCCTACAAAACTGGGGAGAATTAGCAGAAGCCACACTTTGCAGAGTGGTGATCTTTAACAAATGACGCAGTTGGGAAGTGTCAAAGATGCTACTTACCAGTTTCACTAAAAGACCAGACTGCATGCAGCAGACTATCAAAGCTGATATCACGACACTATAAAAGAGTTCACCATGGCAAACAAGAAGTGGCAAAAGCACTAGCCTATGATAAACGCGCCAAGGAGCGAAAGAAGCAATTCAAAAAGATACGTCTTATGGGTAATTACCGTACCACCACAACATTACAGTTCTTGAAACAAAATGTGGTGAACTAATTGTGGTCAGATGGCCAACTGAGGCAGAAGAGTTTAATGCAGAAGATTTTCTTCCCTGTTCATATTGCCTTGCTTTTATAAGAAAGGTTGAACTGGAGACACTCCAAGAATTGCCAGTTCAAGCACCAGAATTCTGAAGAGAGCGATGAAGATCAAGAGCAACAAAAGAAGAACGCCTTTCAAGAAAAAAGCAAACTTATGCTGATGGCAAACCTCAGACCTCAGGAAAACTCCATTGTACAAGCTGTATTTGCTAGTATGGTAACTGACAACATCTCTCATATCCAGAAATGACGATGTTATTTGTAAATATGGAGCGGTCAATGCTGAAAGGCTGGGCATTGATACAATCATGGTAATGAAATTTCCCAGGGTATGCGACAGCATGCAAGACTACTCAAGCAGCTGCAATCAACCAACACAAGCAGAACACACTTGCAAGAATTTCTAAAGCCAGAATGTTTTGATGAGATTGTCGATGCAGTTAGAGCACTATGCAGTTTTGAGTCTTCCTCATCTGGGTCAAATGAAGTGGGAATTCCTTCCCTGGCATTGAAACTGGGACAGGCACTGAAGAATGCATTACCATAATGAAAGGAAGAGCATTAAGAGAGAAAAACGAGGAGAATCTCGAGAAGTTGATAGAATCTGAGTGGGTACACAAGGTCTCTTGCCACTCGCTATCAACACTGCAAAGCAGAAAGTTTAACAAGGTTAATCTCCTACCTGTGACAGAGGACTTGGAAGCCCTAAGAAAATACCTGTTAAAACAAATATCTACATTAACTGCCAGCTTGAGAGAGAGAGTCCAACCCTACAAAACTGGGAAGAATTAGCAGAAGCCACACTTTGCAGAGTGGTGATCTTTAACAAACGACACAGTGCGGAAGTGTCAAAGATGCTACTTACCAGTTTCACTAAAAGACCAGACTGAATGCAGCAGACTATCAAAGCTGTTGAACAATCTCTTCAACCTGTAGAATGGGAACTGTGCAAGAGGTGAGGAAGCATGTATAACTCTCTCAGATTTTCTAAGAACTTGTGATAAAGGTATCTTTTGAAGGTATGCCATGCATGGAAAAGGAAAGCTCACTAGAAGAAAAGCATTACCATTATGAGAGGAAGAGCATTAAGAAGAGTAAGACCATTCTCTCCTTCAAGACCAGGAGAATCTCAAGAAGTTGATAGAATCTGAGTGGACACACAAGGTCTCTTGTCACTCACTTCAACACTGCATTAAGCAGGAAGTTTAATGCATTTGAATGCAATTTAACTAAGTTAACAACAAAGAGCGGTTAGCGGTCAGTAGTTGATGTCCTTTGCACATGCTCACATGGGTCATTCAGTTATCTTGTGTGGTTCACATTCAGTATTTTCCTTCCCCTCCCCTCCCTCCCTATTTCCACTGTTTGTCAGTGTGATGGGTGCTGGATGCCTTGCGTGAGGGCTGGGGAGCAGTATACTCAGACTAGGGGTTGGCTGGCCGGCCTCCAGTGGAGGCCCCAAGACATCCCAGGCACCCAACCTCCATTTAGCTATGCGGTTGTTAAACAAGGTTAATTATTATTATTATCATTTTCCAATACGTAATTGTAATTTTGTATTTTTGACTGTAGGAGGGGTAGTCCGTAGAGTAGTCCATAGGGTAGTCCGTGGAGTAGTCCGTGGGGTAGTCCACAGAGGGGGGTCAGTGTGTAGTCCGCGGAGTGGAGGTCAGCGTTTTTACCTCTCCGGCCCTGGCATATAATAAACAAATAATATTATTTCTTTTTGAGAAGAAATGATTGAGGATCGAATCTTGAGAAGTTGATAGAATCTGATGAATGGGCTAAAAACGACAATATATTAAGTAGCAAAACAATTTAAGCAAAGATGAAACAATCACCTGTTTCAAAACAATCTCCTCATCTGCGACTTTTAAGAGAATACCTGCCTGGCATATGAGAGTCATTCAATGTGTTGTTTCTCAGAAAGCCTTGGCAAACAGTATCCTTTTTTTGTGTGCAAGTGTCAGACTATCTAAAAAATTGTGTTTTGTATTTCTGTTCTGTCTTAAGAAAATAAAATTATTTCATCATTCTCAGTCAGCCGTGCAAACAGTAAACAAATTTGAATCGAATTTGCTTTAGCTTGTTCCAAAGGCATAAAAGACCAGCCACAACACTAGAATATATGATAAGAAACAGGCATGCTATTACTGTTCCAAGTTATACCCAAAAATATTACGACACTATGAAAGTGTTCACCATGACGAACAAGAAGTGGCAAAAGCACTGGCCTATGATAAACACTCCAAGGAGCGAAAGAAGCAACTCGAAAAGATATGTCTTATGGGCAATTACCACCACAACATTAAAGTTCTTGAAACAAAATGTGGCGAATTAATTGTGGTCAGATGGCCAACTGAGGCAGAAGAGTTTAATGCAGAAGATTTTCTTCCCTGTTCATGTTGCCTTGCTTAATTATAAGAAAGGCTGAACTTTGGAGACACTCCAAGAATTGCCAGTTCAAGCACCAGAATTCTGAAGAGAGCGATGAAGATCAAGAGCAATAAAAGAAGAACACCTTTCAAGAAAGAAAGCAAACTAGCTGATGGCAAACTTCAGACCTCGGGAAAACTCCATTGTACAAGCTGTATTTGCCAGTATGGTAACTGACAACATCTATCTTATAGCCCGAAATGACAATGTTATTTGTAAATATGGAGCAGTCAATGCTGAAAGGCTGGGCAATGATACGATCATGGTAATGAAATTTCCCAGGGTATGCAACAGCTTGTAAGACTACTCAAGCAGCTGCAATCAACCAACACAAGCAGAACACACTTGCAAGAATTTCTAAAGCCAGAATGTTTTGACGAGATTGTCGATGCAGTTAGAGCACTATGCAGTTTTGAGTCTTCCTCATCTGGGTCAAATGAAGTGGGAATTCCTTCCCTGGCATTGAAACTGGGACAGGCACTGAAGAATGCATTACCATAATGAGAGGAAGAGCATTAAGAGAGAAAAACGAGGAGAATCTCGAGAAGTTGATAGAATCTGAGTGGGTACACAAGGTCTCTTGCCACTCGCTATCAACACTGCAAAGCAGAAAGTTTAACAAGGTTAATCTCCTACCTGTGACGGAGGACTTGGAAGCCCTAAGAAAATACCTGTTAAAACAAATATCCACATTAACTGCCAGCTTGAGAGAGAGAGTCCAACCCTACAAAACTGGGAAGAATTAGCAGAAGCCACACTTTGCAGAGTGGTGATCTTTAACAAACGACGCAGTGGGGAAGTGTCAAAGATGCTACTTACCAGTTTCACTAAAAGACCAGACTGAATGCAGCAGACTATCAAAGCTGTTGAACAATCTCTTCAACCTGTAGAATGGGAACTGTGCAAGAGGTGAGGAAGCATGTATAACTCTCTCAGATTTTCTAAGAACTTGTGATAAAGGTATCTTTTGAAGGTATGCCATGCATGGAAAAGGAAAGCTCACTAGAAGAAAAGCATTACCATTATGAGAGGAAGAGCATTAAGAAGAGTAAGACCATTCTCTCCTTCAAGACCAGGAGAATCTCAAGAAGTTGATAGAATCTGAGTGGACACACAAGGTCTCTTGTCACTCACTTCAACACTGCATTAAGCAGGAAGTTTAATGCATTTGAATGCAATTTAACTAAGTTAACAACAAAGAGCGGTTAGCGGTCAGTAGTTGATGTCCTTTGCACATGCTCACATGGGTCATTCAGTTATCTTGTGTGGTTCACATTCAGTATTTTCCTTCCCCTCCCCTCCCTCCCTATTTCCACTGTTTGTCAGTGTGATGGGTGCTGGATGCCTTGCGTGAGGGCTGGGGAGCAGTACTCAGACTAGGGGTTGGCTGGCCGGCCTCCAGTGGAGGCCCCAAGACATCCCAGGCACCCAACCTCCATTTAGCTATGCGGTTGTTAAACAAGGTTAATTATTATTATTATCATTTTCCAATACGTAATTGTAATTTTGTATTTTTGACTGTAGGAGGGGTAGTCCGTAGAGTAGTCCATAGGGTAGTCCGTGGAGTAGTCCGTGGGGTAGTCCACAGAGGGGGGTCAGTGTGTAGTCCGCGGAGTGGAGGTCAGCGTTTTTACCTCTCCGGCCCTGGCATATAATAAACAAATAATATTATTTCTTTTTGAGAAGAAATGATTGAGGATCGAATCTTGAGAAGTTGATAGAATCTGATGAATGGGCTAAAAACGACAATATATTAAGTAGCAAAACAATTTAAGCAAAGATGAAACAATCACCTGTTTCAAAACAATCTCCTCATCTGCGACTTTTAAGAGAATACCTGCCTGGCATATGAGAGTCATTCAATGTGTTGTTTCTCAGAAAGCCTTGGCAAACAGTATCCTTTTTTTGTGTGCAAGTGTCAGACTATCTAAAAAATTGTGTTTTATATTTCTGTTCTGTCTTAAGAAAATAAAATTATTTCATCATTCTCAGTCAGCCGTGCAAACAGTAAACAAATTTGAATCGAATTTGCTTTAGCTTGTTCCAAAGGCATAAAAGACCAGCCACAACACTAGAATATATGATAAGAAACAGGCATGCTATTACTGTTCCAAGTTATACCCAAAAATATTACGACACTATGAAAGTGTTCACCATGACGAACAAGAAGTGGCAAAAGCACTGGCCTATGATAAACACTCCAAGGAGCGAAAGAAGCAACTCGAAAAGATATGTCTTATGGGCAATTACCACCACAACATTAAAGTTCTTGAAACAAAATGTGGCGAATTAATTGTGGTCAGATGGCCAACTGAGGCAGAAGAGTTTAATGCAGAAGATTTTCTTCCCTGTTCATGTTGCCTTGCTTAATTATAAGAAAGGCTGAACTTTGGAGACACTCCAAGAATTGCCAGTTCAAGCACCAGAATTCTGAAGAGAGCGATGAAGATCAAGAGCAATAAAAGAAGAACACCTTTCAAGAAAGAAAGCAAACTAGCTGATGGCAAACTTCAGACCTCGGGAAAACTCCATTGTACAAGCTGTATTTGCCAGTATGGTAACTGACAACATCTATCTTATAGCCCGAAATGACAATGTTATTTGTAAATATGGAGCAGTCAATGCTGAAAGGCTGGGCATTGATCATGGTAATGAAATTTCCCAGGGTATGCGACACACACATTTAATAAGCCAGATACAATTTATGCAGGTTGGCTATGGTTGAGATTGAAGGGAAAAGAAAGCGCAAAGCGCAATCACGACACTATAAAAGAGTTCACCATGGCAAACAAGAAGTGGCAAAAGCATTAGCCTATGATAAACACTCCAAGGAGCGAAAGGAGCAACACGAAAAGATATGTCTTATGGGTAATTACCGTACCACCACAACATTACAGTTCTTGAAACAAAATGTGGTGAACTAATTGTGGTCAGATGGCCAACTGAGGCAGAAGAGTTTAATGCAGAAGATTTTCTTCCCTGTTCATATTGCCTTGCTTTTATAAGAAAGGTTGAACTGGAGACACCCCAAGAATTGCCAGTTCAAGCACCAGAATTCTGAAGAGAGCGATGAAGATCAAGAGCAACAAAAGAAGAACGCCTTTCAAGAAAAACGTATGCTGATGGCAAACCTCAGACCTCAGGAAAACTCCATTGTACAAGCTGTATTTGCTAGTATGGTAACTGACAACATCTCTCATAGCCAGAAATGACGATGTTATTTGTAAATATGGAGCGGTCAATGCTGAAAGGCTGGGCAATGATACGATCATGGTAATGAAATTTCCCAGGGTATGCAACAGCTTGTAAGACTACTCAAGCAGCTGCAATCAACCAACACAAGCAGAACACACTTGCAAGAATTTCTAAAGCCAGAATGTTTTGACGAGATTGTCGATGCAGTTAGAGCACTATGCAGTTTTGAGTCTTCCTCATCTGGGTCAAATGAAGTGGGAATTCCTTCCCTGGCATTGAAACTGGGACAGGCACTGAAGAATGCATTACCATAATGAGAGGAAGAGCATTAAGAGAGAAAAACGAGGAGAATCTCGAGAAGTTGATAGAATCTGAGTGGGTACACAAGGTCTCTTGCCACTCGCTATCAACACTGCAAAGCAGAAAGTTTAACAAGGTTAATCTCCTACCTGTGACAGAGGACTTGGAAGCCCTAAGAAAATACCTGTTAAAACAAATATCCACATTAACTGCCAGCTTGAGAGAGAGAGTCCAACCCTACAAAACTGGGAAGAATTAGCAGAAGCCACACTTTGCAGAGTGGTGATCTTTAACAAACGACGCAGTGGGGAAGTGTCAAAGATGCTACTTACCAGTTTCACTAAAAGACCAGACTGAATGCAGCAGACTATCAAAGCTGTTGAACAATCTCTTCAACCTGTAGAATGGGGACTGTGCAAGAGGTGGGGAAGCATGTATAACTCTCTCAGATTTTCTAAGAACTTGTGATAAAGGTATCTTTTGAAGGTATGCCATGCATGGAAAAGGAAAGCTCACTAGAAGAAAAGCATTACCATTATGAGAGGAAGAGCATTAAGAAGAGAAAGACCATTCTCTCCTTCAAGACCAGGAGAATCTCGTGAAGTTGATAGAACCTGAGTGGACACACAAGGTCTCTTGTCACTCACTTCAACACTGCATTAAGCAGGAAGTTTAATGCCGTAAAACGCAATTTAACTAAGTCAACAACAAAGAGCGGTTAGCAGTCAGCGGTTGATGTCCTTTGCACATGCTCACATGGGTCATTGAGTCATCTTGTGCGGTTCACATTCAGTATTTTCTTTCCCCTCCCCTCCCTCCCTATTTCCACTGTTTGTCGGTGTGACGGGTGCCTGGATGCCTTGCGTGGGGCTGAGGAGCAGTAGACAGACTAGGGGTGGTGTATGAGATTCATTCATGGTATTTTTTCTCAGAAAGCCTTGGCAAACAGTAACGCTTTTGTGTGTTCAAGTGTCAGTTTTGCTGACCTTTCGTACTGTATGCGAATACTTGTGTTAATTTCTATCTCAAGTGAATATGGTAATCATTCCCAGATAGCTGTGCAAACAGTAAAACAAATTTGAATCAGAGTAATGAAACATTTGTTAAGCCTAGTTCTAAAGCAGAACAATTCTAAAGCAATTCAAAAGCTCTGGCTCTGGCAACAGCGATCAACCAACAAAAGCAGAACTGTCACTTACAAGAATTTCTAAAGCTAATCACCTTTTTCAAAAAAATCTCATCATCAACTGCCACTTTTGAGAGAGTACCTGCCTGGCATATGAGATTCATTCATGGTGTTGTTTCTCAGAAAGCCATGTTAAACAGTATCCTTTTTTTGTGTGCAAGTGTCATTTTCTGTCTTACATGTATCAGAGATGCTAACAGTAAAGATATCTAAATCAGAGTATAAAACATTAAAGGCTTGGTTTAGAAGGACAATAGTTTATGTTCAGCTGCTTTGTACAATCAAGTGACCATAGTCATTCAACTAACTAATGGCCCTTATTTCACCATTATGGTATGTTATAACAAGGAACCTAATATGAAACTCACCTGCAATCCTGTGACTGTCTGGGAAAACATGACTACCAAGATGAAAAGCTAGATTGTTGGCTGAAAGACAAATTTAATGAGGCCAAGTGAGCAATAAAAGCATTTTTTTGATTAATGCAGTTTATTTTATACAATGCAGTACAACAGCAATACAACAGTACAAAAATTAGTCTGCAAATGTACATAAAAGGGGAAAAGCATTTTTCTTTGGCTGATGCACAATTAAGTATTTTAAAAGAACATATCACTAAAGCTGGCACTCCCTCTGTTCTTTGCTTTTGACCCAAGACAAGTTTCTCTTTAGGAGTATTATTTTTGAGAACTACTGCCAAACATTCAACCAAGGCACTAAGCTGTTTTTTTTTATCATTTATGAATATGCTAGTAGGAATTGACAAGGACATATGGTGTGATCAAAAGGATAAAAAGAAGTTGTGTTTCATTAAAAATAAACTTGTGCTTGGAAAGTAAGATTATGAGAAGTGATAACAAATTTTTCATATCCTAACCTGTCAGACAGTGTGTGTGCTACACCACATGAATATCGTTTAGCAACAACATAATCAGCTATCCCTAAAAATATTGGCTTGGATATGAGACAGTATATTCATGCTCCTCCCCCAATCTAATTCTGCCTCCCCCCCCCCCCCCCCCCTCCTGCCCTCACCAAATTTAAAAGTCAGATTATATTTTTTAAAATAACATCTCTCCCTTAACCATCCCATTTAGTTTCCAGAATTTAAACATCGTTTAAAATGCTGGTAAAATGACACTGAGTCATAAAGTATCCCCGGTCAGTTTGGTCTTTTAACTTCTATTTTAACCATGATAACACAGTATTACATGCTACTGACAATAGTCTTAGAGAAAGATGTATAGCATGTACATGTATTAAATGCTTGTTTATAGTTTGATATTTAAGTTAGTGTTTTTTCCTGTTTGTTGAATGTTCCCATAGCTAATAATGACAGTAATACTATTAGAGAGCATCTGAATCAACCAGAGAGTAGCCTTTTTTCTCCAGCCTTTGCCTTCATTTGGGTATCAGCTCATGGTTAATAGATCATAGATAATGATGTTTTGAGGGTTTCCCATCACTTGACCATCCAGAGAAAGGATTTTATTAGAATTCATCAGAAACCCATAAGTTGTTACAGCCATATTTGGAAAATCAAGATAAAAATATTAACCAGTCAATTCGTTAGAACAACTTGCTTCCAATCTCAAGGGACCGAGAGGTTTCCAAAGATGGTACCAAGCAAAAAATGAATATTCGGAAGCTGTGAATGCGCGTTACACGTTCCAACCCACTTATGGGTTTCTGAATTCATTCAAGGGCACAACATCCTGTCTTGAGTAAAAACAAACACAGTGAGGACTTTTTTAGTGAACATTACTGTTACCTTTCAAGGACCAAACATCTGGCATTTATATTTTACTTGTTAGACATGGGTTCCCGGAACACAAACTGATTTTTTTTGCCCTGCCAACCGACCCTCTTACAAGATAGAGGGTGACGGGAAACAAAACATTTTATAGGAATGGCTTAATTGTAACAGTCATATTATATTACATTATATGTTTAAGGTTCACTTACTGTTTGTTGTTTACCAATTTTTAAAATTTATGAGGACACTGTTTGTTTGCTTATAACTTTGCTTAGATTTAACTCAATTCATAGTGAGAGGTCTAATGTCACAGATGTATTCTTGCAGTGATAGGGTGCTCGTCAGAGATGTGAAAAATAATTGTATCCTGGGTGTGGTGCCTATTTATATTTGCCCTTGAGAGGTACCATAAGAAAACCTTAGCAATCATGTTAAGCAATTGTACTTGGCAGCAAAGTTGTTTCATCAAAAAAAAAAAGTTTTACTTGCAGTGGGACATTTTGAGACTGAACACCCTAAAAGGTAATAAAACTGCATTATTTAACCCTCCCGCATCCCCCACCCCCTCAAAAAAAAAGTATGACAAGCACGCCTTAGCTGCTGTTTTTTTAAGCATTTACAAGCTTGTTAGAAGTTAGAAATATTACATTACAATAAACCATGTTTCAACCATTAAACATTGAGTGTATTTAACTTGTGAAAATGCAAGGAAGTATCAGGGGCACCCAACGAACCAACTTCACCAAAAGGTTTTAAAAAGTCATGTCTACATTTTCTTTGATGATATTTGTATTAGCTACCAAATTGTGAGGAATATTAAGGTGGCTTATAGCTTATACTTTGATGTATCAATACCACCACCCTTTATCAGAGATGGTCTATTTATAATGTAACAGGTTCCCATAGCAACAGTTCAACCTGTTAAAAACATTTAATTTAAGCATAGAGTGTTTATAATTTATGAAAATGTAAGGTGGTTCTGGACCCCTTTCCATTTTTTTAACCTTGAAAAATTTGTATCTTTTTAAACATGCTAATTACAATTTCACAACAAACAATGGGGGTCACCAACCTCATTTTTGGTTTGGAAACACTTAAAGCTAAAATTAACGGTTTCTTTAACAGGTTAACATATTTACTCAAGTAATTGCCGCCCCCGAATAACTGCCGTCCTTGAATAAGTACCGCACTAAACAGCTGAAATGTTGATAAGCGCCGATAAGCAAGATTTGAAGAGAGTCAATGTAAATGAAAAATATCCTGTTTAGTTTCCTTCATTTGCCTTAAACCAACTGGAAATTTATTCTCATTCCTGAATGAATTCTCTTCGCTTTTTCTTTTAATACAGTAGTGATTTTGAATGTCTATTAAGGACTTTTTAATAAGTGCAACCCTTGAATAAGTGCCACACCACAAGGTTGAAACATTTAATAAATGTCGCAATGCTTATTCCAAAAAATACAGTATGACCATAACTTAGCCACCTTAACTAGCCTGCAGACAGGCTTCCAGTCGGGCGGCAGGGTCATACGAAGAAGGGAAGCCTGCACGCATCCTTCAAAATTGTGGCTGCCGCCCACAAGAACCTGCGGATTCCTTAGCTTGTCAACTGTCAAATTTTAACTGTCTGCAGGCTTAGTTAACGACAGAAGTGATAATTTAGGAGGAGAGAAACAAATTTAGCCCTTTGAAATATATTTTTTCAGTTGAGGTAAAAATGTTGCAATTTGCATATGTCAAAAGTAATTTGAAACCTTTCCAGTAACACATAACGCAGCTATTTCATAAAACATCTCACGATCAGACACCAGAAAAATATATCCAATTTTTTTTCCTTTGTAACCGAAACATAGAAAAGAAAATTAAATAAAAAAGTGATTGTTTTAAGGTTATTTTAGCCTGAGAAACATTCACTAGTGCTGTGTGTCCAATGCAGACATTTGATATTCTGAAACTCGAGTGTAGGCTCCCCTTTGCCGGCGCTTTGTGCCGGAAAATAGCGCCCCTCCGAACCAGGAGCCTGTTCGCAGGCTACCACCTTAACAGGCCGAATGTATTACAGGACGTAACAAATCGATCGAAATCGATCATGGAAAACCTAATCAATTAATCGATAATCACGCGATATTAAATTAACAGTTATAGTGCAAAAGCGAGTGCAATATCGCCCGATACTTAGCCGACGAGGCTAAAATCTGGCGATATTGTGCAAGCTTGAGCACTATAACTGTTTTATAATTCAACACATCGATAACAAATCACAGTTTCGAGAAAAAATCATTGAGATAAACAACCTTTTACTCAGTAAAAAGGCTTACCACAATATTTTACCACGCGCCATTTCATACACAACAAGCAGCGAATAAAAATTTTTGGCACATTTAAATTAATTTGGCGTAGATAAATTGAGAGTTTTATGGAGTGTTTTCACATGACGTCACGGCGGCCATGTTGGTGTCCCAAAACAATAAAACGGCGGCCATATTGGTGTCCCAAGCTAATCCTGTGGGAATTAAACTTTTTTCTAATGCAAACACTTTGCTTTGTTCAAATAAACAAGACGCTGTGGGAGCGTATACTTGGGCGTCGTTGTATGAGGCGTATTGGAATGAAAATATCTTGGAAAATCTTCATGCACGTCAGTTTAGGGTTTGATGATAAGGAGTGCACTGAGTATTGGGATAGTCTGAGTATTGGGTATGTTGTTGACTGTTGGTGCACATTTGTAAAGTGGAACACGTGAAGACTTACGTGAAGTGCGGGTGCAAGGATTATATTTAACGCTTGTAGAATTTGGAAAAGCTTAATTGTGGCCAGCGAAACTGCAAGGAAAACAGATAATTCATGACAGCGCATATTCTGTATTCAGGTTTCAAATTATCCTTTTGACATATGCAAATTCGGCGCACTTTCTTCTGAAAACTACAACAAACTTAAAAGGGCTAAATTTGTTTTCTGTCTTTTCTGCTACGTACCTTTCCCCGCTGTATGACAGCGATTATTATATTTAGTTTCATTCAAGATTTATCTTCACAATTGTTAAACATGAAGTTCAAAAAGAATGTTAAACATGAATTTTGCGTGACGCAGGCACTTGGGGCCCTTGTTTACATAAAGTGACCTATTTTGGTTTCGTTCGCTTTCTGACTGAAAACTCACTCCACTCGAAATTTTTCCATAGCCGTTCACAGCCAGCCGTTCGAAATTTTTGTTCTGTTTCGGCCGTTCACTGCAAGCCGTTCAAAATAATTGTTCAGGCGTTCAAATGAAATTCTATCTGTTGGCAGATCTCGTTGCCTAGCACGTGATCAAAATCTGCCGTGAAGAAATTGTTCTTTCTTGTCGCACCTTTCTCGATGTAGTGCGAAAGTTATTTTATTGTTATATCTAGAAGAACTAGTCGTTTGAAACTGTATTTTTGTAATGGACGATTTTATATAAGTGACGATTTGTCCGCCCGTTTTAGCGCACGGATGGGAAATTGTCATAAATCGGACCGTTCCATTCTAAAGAGTCTAAACATGTACGTGTACCTTTGAGAATTCATAACTCGAATAATATTCCATCGATTCAATTGAATTAAAGACTGAATAACGGCTAAAGAGTAAGCGATCAAGATATCAGAATTTATCTGCCACTAGAATTTAATTTTCGCCGGCGAGCATATCAAGAAAGCGTTGAAGCTAGCCGAGACGCTTGACTGAATTTGACGCACGCGCATTAGAGCCCAATTGCAAATTCGTGCACTACCAAACTGCATTTTATAAAGCCCGGTTTCCATATGATCGCTACGATCGCTACGATCGCTGCGATCGCTGGAAAAAAAGTTCAGCGATCGTAGCGATCATATGGAAACCACTCTCCAGCGATCGTAGCGATCACAGCGATCGCAGCGATCGTTGTCGCTGCGATCGCTGTGATTCTATCTCAGCGATCGTAGCGATCGTAGCGATCATATGGAAACCACTCTCCAGCGATCGCAGCGATCGCAGCGACGGCAAAAATACCATGATGCACTGCGTAAGCTCACTCAAAGGGTGCAATTTGGCCCTTTTTATGGAAGAAGTGCAAAGATACGACTGTCTTCACAACAAATTTTAAAAACAATTCACAGCCGCTATGTTGAATTTCAAGAATGAGGCGAAACGATATTGTCAGACCCAGGTCCCCTCGATCTTCATTCACTTTCTCAGCGATCGTAGCGATCGCAGCGATCATATGGAAACCATCAATCGCTGCGATCGCTGAACTATTTTTTTCAGCGATCGCAGCGATCGCAACGATCGTAGCGATCGTAGCGATCGTAGCGATCATATGGAAACCGGGCTTAACTTGGGCTCTCCGCCCAAGTAAACAAGACGCTGTGGGAGCGTATACTTAGGCGTCGTTGTATTAGGCATATTGGAGAATAATTGTCTTGGGAATCTGCATGCACGTTATTTCACGGTTTGATGATAGATAGGGAGTATTCGGATAGTGTGAGCAGTCTAACAAAGAAGCGCGTTAACCGTCTAAAACAAGAAGACACAGTACACTTAGCGTGCGAGATCGCACACAAATTATTAAAGTAGCGTGTCCACTGTGTCAAAAGACGAGTACATACTGAAAAATACAAATCGATGCCTACTTTGTACTTACCGTTGAAAAAAAAAAGGCCGTATGTCAGAGTTTCCCGATGGTTGTTATTGGTTTTAGCTAAATCTTGTAACTAGCTGGTCTGTGTTTCCGACACTTTTGAAGTGAATGCAAATGTAGCCGCAAAGTGGCTTTTCGAAGCCATGATGTAATTGCCTGGTCCGGCCCGAGGTCCAAACAACTTTTCCAATTGAAAGTTTTGCTGGAAGTATTCCCGCCGTTATTGTAATAAAGTTTGAATGAAACATAAATTTAATCAAAGTTAACGACAGAAGTGATAATTTAGGAGGAGAGAAACAAATTTAGCCCTTTGAATATATATTTTTTCAGTTGAGGTAAAAATGTTGCAATTTGCATAATGTGAAAGTAATTTGAAACCTTTCCAGTAACGCATAACGCAGCTGTTTCATAAAACATCTCGCAATCAGACACACGAAAATATATCCAGTTTTTATTCCTCTGTATCCGAAACACAGAAAAGAAAATTAAATGAAAAAGTGATCGCTTTAAGGTTATTTTCGCCCGAGAAACTAACTAGCTAGCGGAAGCAAAACTCGCAAGAAACGTCTCGCAAGACACCGCGTGCATTGTTTACATCTTCTCTCGGCGGTGAATTTTTGCACCCAAAGTTTCAGTTGGCTGTTCTGTTCCTTCAACTTCACGAAATCAAAATTAATGAAAAGCAAACAACCGAAAGAAGTGAAATTAATTGGGATTCCTACCACGCTTATATTTCTTCCTTCGCTGTCCACTGTTCACTTCTTATTAAATAAACGCTATGTATGATTCGTCTAAATTATCTTCTTCATGTTCGTTTAAACATGTTTTAGCGGGTTTCCGTCATGAAGGTATCGTAGAATTAAATCGCGAGTGCCAAATACTTTCGCAGTGTCTTCTTGAGTAATTTCCTTACGCATATTGAATATGAAACTGTTAGATGCAACAGAGAAAACACAACTCGCACTTTGTGACGTTCGCCTCGCATCAACAAACAGGTGTACTCCACTGCGGTCAAACGAGAGAAATTTGCAAACGTTAATCAAAGTACTTCAAAGTTAAGGTTGTCATTTTTACTGTTTATTAAAAGTTTCATATATTAACAATACACTGTCAACTCACTAAACGTTTTGAAAGTTTACTAAAAAAGTTCTAAGCGTTTGAAAACTATGAACCGCAGAACTGTCGGCGCCATTTGCCAACACAATTTTGCTCAGGCACGAAGCGTTTTGATCAGTTTTCAACGATCGAAAAAAGCTCGTTATTTTGAGCCGGAAAGATGAAAAGATAGTTACATAAACTAATTATTTTATACATCCTTGCCCACGTTTCCACTTAATACTAAATGAATCCCACCAAATAAAACGAAAAACGCCTCGGACGTGTGATCGCGGTGAAGGTTTGAACAATCGGTCAGTGTAAAACGCAGACTGCAGACTGCAGACTGCAGACTGCAGACCGGGGGTAAAATGCAGACTGAGGGTAAAATGCAGACTGCAGACTGCAGACCAGGGGTAAAATGCAGACTGAGGGTAAAATAAAATATTAATAGTAAAAAACAAGACTTGGGAGTGTTCCTACGCGAACCTGTAATGTTTTTTTTTTTCAAAATCCCGAAAACGCAAACCAAAAGGCGTTTATTCGCCTTAGTCAAACATATTATCAACCTGGAGTTCTTGAACTCCCCAAAGTTACTCTTTCAGCGTTGGCCTTGGAATTGTTCGGAACACAAGGCAAGCAAAACACGACAGCACAACAACAAGGCAAGGTAAACTTGTAGGTATCTAGCATAGTTTGTGAAAGACATTCAATCTTTGTACTCGACTTCAATGTATCAAGAGGTTTGTGAATTGATATTTGCTGAAAAGTGACAGTGGGCTATCCAAACACGAAAAATTACTGTCCACTAGTACTGTCACCTTTCAGCAAATATCAATTCACAAACCTCTTGATACATTGAAGTCGAGTACAAAGATTGAATGTCTTTCACAAACTATGCTCGAGACCTACAAGTTTACCTTGTCTTGTTGTTGTGCTGTCGTGTTTTGCTTGCCTTGTGTTCCGAACAATTCCAAGCGCGGGGGGGGGGGGGGGGGGGGGGTACTCCCATATAAAAATGACGGGGGTGCTCGTCGTACCTTTTAGGGGTCAAAATTGTAGATTGGTACCGCTTAGGGTACTAAAATTTAAAATGACCACCATTAGAATTATCGCGGTACCTTTTAGGGTATGGGTCGAAAAAATATGACAGAAATATGACATGTGTTGTTTTAGACATTTGAGCCACGCCCATCAAACGAGATTCTGGTACCTTTTATGGTGTTTTTCGAAAATTTCCGACGAGCACCCCCGTCATTTTTAAATGGGAGTCCCCCCCCCCCGGAATTCCAAGGCCATATGAAGAATATGAACGCTGAAAGAGTTACTCGGTCCCAGACCTAATCGCGTAAGCACAATTCAAAATGGCCGACACGTAAACAAAGGTAAGATGCATAGAATTTCGATTAGTTTGGGCGCTTGTGGGAAACTTGGTTCAACAAAATGGGGAGTTCAAGAACTCGAGGTTGATAATATGTTTGACTAAGGCGAATAAACGCCTTTTGGTTTGAGTTTTCGGGATTTTGAAAAAAAAAATTACGGGTAAGCGTAGGAACACTCCCAAGTCTTGTTTTTGGTTATTAATATTTTATTTTACTCTCAGTCTGCATTTTACCCCTGGTCTGCAGTCTGCAGTCTGCATTTTACCCTCAGTCTGCATTTTACCCCCGGTCTGCAGTCTGCAGTCTGCAGTCTGCAGTCTGCGTTTTACACTGACCGTTTGAACAATCCCGCCATCCCCAGAGTTGCGCAATACTGCACATTTGTGGACGACCAAACTGCATTTTAATACTTGGTCGCTACGCCCAAGTAATTAGCAAAGCTGCAGACCACGTCAGTGAAAACACTCTATAGGGAGAGGCTAAACTATAGAATACCCGTCCACTTATTTGCATCTCATTGAATAAGAAAATATGGATCCTTTCGTTTTCATATGCTTCGTTCTTTAAAACGTTTAGGGATATGTAAATAAGTGGACGGGTATTCAAAAATCGCTCCAAATTCACAGCGTAAGGACTCAATAAACGTTTAAAACATCGTTACCTGTAGTTGATATGGCCTTTTAGTACCTTCCATCAGCACAAAAGTTTCAAACATCGTAGTTCGAGCTGAATCGATCGCTGTTGTTTACAAACTTGCTCGTTTTTGCTTCTACAGCACGGTAATGCCGAGATCTTTGCCTTCAATCCGCTTAAAACAAGTAGCAGAAACTCTTCTGCGGAAGTATTAAGTCTATATCATATTCCAGAGGTGATTACTATAAGGCATTTTCAGAAAAATGTGCTCATTCATTCACTCCGTGTCGAGCATTTGAAACCTGAACTCTCTGCGACATAACGCGAAAATTTCGCGCCTTTTTTTGTGCAATCATGTGATCAATAATTTTCCTCTTTTCTTTTCTTCTCTTTTTTCCTTTCTTTTCCCTTTTTTATCACAAAGTTAACGGATTTTTTCTCCCAAAGATACGAAATTGCAGGCAGTAGTCATTTTCACGAAATTTGTCGTTGGATATACAGTAGAATCCCGATAACTCGAACCTCCAAGTGGAGAGGGAAATTTGGTTCGAGATATCGAAGGTTCTAGTTAGTTAGTCGGACCTTGCATGCTACAAGCCAAGCGCCCTTCTAAAAGTTCGTGCCTTCGGCACTCGTGTATTTGCCTACGGCGCTCAAGTCCCTGAGTAAAGGCGGCGAAATACGAGATACAGAAACCCTCAACTTGTCGCGCAACATTGTTTCGTTGCAAGTTTTGGTCGATGTTTCCCGTTTTTCACCATGCGTGATCAACTTGTCGCGCAACAAAAACATTTGTTGCAGGTTGAAGAAATTTGTTGCGAAAAGAAGAGCGCGGGTCAACTTTGCCTTTGATGCTCGTTTTTCATCAAACTCTCAACTTGTCACGCAACAAATTTGCCAATGTTGCGCGACAAGTTGAGGGTTTCGCCGCCTTAACTTCTGATTTGCTGAGAAAACAATAGAACAAACAACACAACAATGGCTAACAATAGACCCTAGACCTAAAAACAATAGAGCTGCATGATATACAGGTCCAATGAAATTAGAGGTTGTAAAGAGCTGCGTGGTAACTGGCCTTAACAATGACACTCACAACCATTATGGAAAAGTCTAGGAACGCCCCTGCAAGTGCACATCAAAGTAAGGTCAACCCCTTACTTAGGAGCGAAAAGCACGTGGGTGCGCAACTTTGAATTCCACAGGGAACGAGCTCTCTGCGGTTTGGTTTACGATTCTGGAGTCACGGGCGACTTCAAAAAGACTCTTCAGTTTTACTTTAGCTGTTGTATTTGAAGGCGTATTCAACTTTTCAACGTACATAGAGTTGATTAAGCAAAAAAAAATTGGGGTTAGGTGCACTTTAATTATAGAAGCAGGCTTGAAACGTGTTTTGAAATTAACAACTACATGTCGGAGACTTAATATGCTTCATATTTCGTGCGTGACAGTGAAAGATAAGTCTAGATATCAAGAGACAATGAACTTTTTAGTGCCTAACAGACTTTGACCTTTTTTGATTATCACGTAGCAACGACCAATCATATTATTTAATGAACCAGTATAAAATCAAGCGTCCCGGTGTGTGTGTGTGTGTGTGGAGAGTAGCTCTTACACGCCTGTTGTAAAAGTGAATACTGAAACGTGAACCAGAAGAGATTAAAAAGTATTGTACAATCGACTCTACGGATTGTCTTAGTTATAAGTTCGGGAAGAAACCCTAGAGGACGGGGCTAAGTTCTCAATACGTGGCACCTCCGGCAACGGAACTACTAAAGAAAGAATAAGGACCAGTTTGTGAGTATAATTAGTCCTGATTTACTGTCCGAGCGAAGAACGAAGAAATGGAGGCGACTGAAGCAAGTTTGGACATCAAGTCCACCCAGCTGAAAATGACTATCGGGAAAACGAACGCTGTTCTGGAAGCAGGAAAACAAGAAGCCATTGAGAGACATCTTTCGACTTTACGGTCCCTCACTACTGAAATAAATCGGATGCGTCTGGAAGTGGAAGCGTCAAAAATCGGAAACAAAGAAGAAATTGCCGACATCGAAGCTTGGAACACTGAGATCGACGCACAACTGGGAAAAGCGGACTGCGAAGTAGAGAAAGCGCGCACATGGATTGAAGACCGAAAAAGAGAAGCGCAAGCGATTGTCCAAGAAGAGCAACTGAAGTTTCATAAAACGAAGCTAGAGATGCAGGCAGAGATCCAAACTGCACCACACCCCCAACAAGCCAAGACGCCTAGCGCGGACATACAAGCGAAATTACCGAAACTGGTGATTACAAAATTTGACGGAAGCTTCATGGACTGGCCGCGATTCTGGGGACAGTTCTCGGAAACGATTGACAAAACAAGTGTAGCAGCGATTACCAAGTTTTCGTATTTAAGAGAACTCTTGGATACTAAGGCGAAGCGAACAATCGAAGCACTGCCCTTCACGTCCGAAGGGTACAATAGGGCGAAGAGTATCCTGCTGGAAAAATACGGAAAGGAGTCTGAGATAGTCAAGGCCTACACGAAAGAAATCTTAGATCTGCCAACAGTACCGAACGCGAGCCCAAAGAAAATCTGCGAATTTGGCGAGAAGCTAACCTATTGTGTACAAGCGTTGCAGACAATGAAGAAACTCGAACAAGTAAATGGAGCGGTTTCCATGACGCTAGACAAGTTGCCAGCAATCCGGGGAAATCTAGTCCGCACCGATCCAGACTGGGAGAAATGGGACTTCGCGCAATTGTCTGAAGCCATTCGTCTGTGGATAAGAAGAAATCCAGTGGACACAAACCAACGCGAACGTGAGCAAGAACCACAACAACTGAAAAGGAACATACACCCCCCGATACGCCCGTCAAGAATTTTTCATGCGCGACGCGACGCCGACTCGAAGCCCCGCTGTTGGCCTTGTGTTTACTGCGGTGAAGATCACAGAGCCGCCGAATGTACTAAAATAACGAGTGTTGCTGATCGAAGACAAATTCTCCTAAACAAGCGTCTGTGTTTTAATTGTACCCTAGGAAACCATCGTGCCATCCACTGTCCCAGCCGATCCTGCTGTCAACAATGCCAAAAGCGTCACCACACGTCCTTTGTGAAATACCCACCCAGGAATTTAATCAGCCAACGCCTGCAAGAGGAGTCGCCTTGACAACAAACCAAACCGGCGAAGGTCTGTTCCCTGTAATCGTGATTGAAGTCAACGGTATTAAGTGCCGAGCACTTATCGATTCTGGAGCTGGAAGCTCGTACGTATCAGCGAAACTGATCGAATTACTTCGCGTGAAGCCCACTGAATTCCAGACGAAAACGATAGATATGCTAATGACCTCAAAAGTAACCAGACTCGAGGTCTACGATCTCCAGTTACGAGCTGTCAACCATCAGTTTTCACTGCCAGTCAAAGCGACAAAAGTAGACAAGACGGAATTGTTGTCCATTGACAACCCCAATTATCGCGCGCTAATTGACAAGTACTCGCATTTGAAGGGTGTTTAAATGTACACGATGATGACACGAAAGCGTCTCTACCAGTTCACGTGGTGCTCGCAGCGGGGAGTACGCTAGAATGAAAACTGAAACAAAGCCGAGAATCGGGAAAGGAAATGACCCAATCGCAGAACTCACTAAGTTCGGGTGGTTCATAATTTCCCCGGGAAAGGAGTTTGACAAGAACATCATGCTGTTCACTCAAACAAGTCAAAGCAACTACGAAGAACTGTGCAAACTGGACGTTTTGGGATTGCGTGACATGCCAGATCATGTTCAGTCAATGGTGTTTGACGAGTTTAAAGAACGTCTGACTCGCTCGCCAGAGGGCTGGTACGAGACCACCCTCCCGTGGAAAGCTAACCACGCGGAACTGCCCTCGAACAAGGAAGGTAGCTTAAAACGACTCAAGAATCTCAACAGAAAACTTCAGCGCGATGGATTAACGGAACAATACGACGCGATAATTCAAGAGCAGCTGACAGAAGGTGTCATCGAAAAGGCACCCCCTATCTCACCTACACAAGCACTGAAAGAATTTTACATCCCTCACAAGAGCGTGATACGCAAGTCCGCCGAAACTACAAAGATGCGAATCGTCTATGACGCCTCAGCTCGAGCGACACCCGATGCACCATCATTAACCGATTGCCTGTACCCAGGACCTGCACTACAAAACAAACTATGGAACGTACTCATCCAGCAAAGAGCCTACCCAGTAGTCTTAGCGGGGGATATTAAGAAAGCTTTCTTACAAATCCGGATTCACGAGAGTGAACGAGATGCCCTCCGTTTCCATTGGCAAGCTGATCTCAACTCAGACGTGCAGACATACCGATTCACGAGAGTACTCTTCGGGCTCGCCCCTTCACCCTTTCTACTAGGCGGGGTTCTTGAATGTCATCTCGACACCTGGGCTGAGAAATACCCGGAGGAAGCAGAGCGACTACGCCGAAGTTTCTATGTCGATGACCTGTTGACAGGCGGTCAAGATGTAAAGCAGGCGCAAACACGCAAGAAGCTAGCGCAAGAGATCATGAGCGACGCTAAATTTGAGCTTCACAAGTGGCACTCAAACTATCCTCAGCTAGAAGACAATCCTCAACCTACACAAGGAGAAGACAGCTCCCAACCTGAAACAAGTGAAGATCAGTCCTATGCCAAACAGCAATTACTAAACAAGCCAAGTGAAACTAAACTATTGGGCGTGAAGTGGAACAAATCTGAAGACACCATAGCCGACAAAACGTGAAGTCCTATCCAAACTAGCGAAAGTCTACGACCCCCTCGGTCTAGCATCCCCTACTACACTGCAAGGGAAACAACTATATCGAGAAGCGTGCGACTACAAAGCATCATGGGACGCAGCTATTCCAGAGAATCTTCGCACACGCTGGCAGAAGTGGGAGCAGTCACTTCCGGCGGAAGTAACTACGCGAAGAGCATTAGCATCGTACCAGCAACCGGTTAATTCAATTGAGCTGCATGTCTTTGGAGATGCGTCAACCTATGGGGTCGGAGCAGCGGTGTAATCTGTCGTACGTCAAGAAGACGGAATCACACAAACCCTTGTTGCAGCGAAATCAAGATTAGCTAAGAGAGAACTAACCGTCCCAAGGTTGGAGTTGGTCAGCGCCCACATGGCTACCAATTTAGTTGTCAATGTGAGCAACGCACTGAGAGACCTACCTGAGCCCACGGTATACGGTTGGTTGGACAGCACCGTCGCCCTCCACTGGATTTATGGCCAGTATCGGCAGTCCGTCGCCAACCGCGTGCAGAAGATAAGACAACACCCACAGATCCAGTGGAGACATGTGCCCACTACTGACAACCCAGCAGACCTGGCGAGCCGAGGAGGCCAGGTTACTAATGCAGAGCTCTGGTGGAATGGACCAACGTGGCTACGTGATCCTGAAATGTGGCCAGAGAATCCACTCACAATGAAAACTCAAGCGTCAGAAGAAGAGGCGAAAGTAATCAGAGAAGTGCTTAGCCTAGCACATGAACAGCCCAAACAAGAACGAAACGTGTTCGACGAACGACCTCCGTCGAACTCTGCGCATCCAAGCTTGGGTGCGACGTTTCACAACTCACAGAGCGCGCAAAGGACCTCTAACTAATGAAGACTTACAAGAGACGAAGAATTGGTGGATCAGAAGGGTCCAGTTCCAAGACACACAGAAGCCTCACTTTCAACAGACCAGGCGTGAGCTCAACCTCGTCCCAAATGCCGACAGAGTGCTAGAATGTCATGGCAGAATCCAAGGCCAGTACCCAGTCTATTTGCCAGCTGACAGCCTATTCACCAAGAAACTTGTGCAGCAGATTCACGCCGAGACCTTACATGGGGGCGTGTCCCTCACCATGGCAGCGATTCGTGAAGAATACTGGGTCCCAACTCTGAGACAGCTAGTGAAGTCTGTACGATCTGCGTGTTGGGGCTGTAAACGCTTTAGAGCGTTACCTTTAACAATACCACCCCTGGACCACTACCGATAGACCGTACTCATGGTGGAGCAGCATTTGAGGTCATCGGAACCGACTTCGCGGGGCCACTCTACTACAAGCTCAGCCAGAAACGAGAAGGGAAAGCATACTTGGTGATATTCTCGTGCAGTCTATCGAGAGCAGTACACCTGGAGCTGGTTCCCAACCTGGAAACCAGTACGTTCCTGCCGTGCCTCAAACGCCTCGTAGCCAGACGAGGACGCCCGACTGTCATTTACTCTGATAATGGCAGCACGTTTGTCAAAGCAGCCAAGTGGTTGAAGCAAGTACGAAGCGACAAACAGTTACAAGGCTTCCTTGAGTCCCATGACATACAGTGGAAATTCAACCTCAGCCGCGCCCCTTGGTGGGGCGGCCAATTTGAACGCTTGATCGGTATCGTCAAGACAGCTATGTACAAGGTGATCGGGGGAGCTACCCTATCCTGGAATGAAATAACTGAAGTGCTCCTTGATGTAGAGACTCAAGTCAATCGTCGCCCACTCGGTTACGTTGAAGACGACGTAGAGTTACCGATCCTGACACCAGCCAGCTTTATGTTCCAGCGAACCAACCAGCTTCCTGAGGAGCAGACCTGGAGTATTGAAGACACGAATTTGCGGAAACGAGCTAAATTCTTGCAGACTTGCAAAAATCACATGTGGAACCGATGGCAACGTGAATACCTGAGAGCCTTGAGAGAGCGCCATAACCTTGTCCACAAGACAGCTAACTACCAAGTCAAAGTTGGTGACACAGTGTTAGTGCGATCTGACAACAAGAATAGAGGGAAGTGGCCACTAGCTATTGTCCAGCAGACCTATCCAGGACGTGACGGCCACATACGTGCAGTGCAGCTGAGAACGAGTAAAGGAGTTATAGAGCGTCCTGTTCAGCACCTCTACCCCCTAGAGTTGCAGTGTGAGCCCACAGCGCCAACAGGAGCAGAACAGCAGTTGAACCCTGACGCGCCAACTTTCAGACCGAGAAGAGCCGCTGCGGCTGCGGCAGCTGTGAGAATCAAGGAGATTGCGGATGATGAAGAAATTGAACAATTATGAACTTGAAACGAGTGATTGCTAGCGAATTTTTCAACTTAGCTTTTTATTAGTTTTGGAATCGTCTAACAGTTTTAAGTCTCCTAAGTAATGCACCTTTGCTTACAATGCTGCATGGGGGAGTGTGTCGGAGACTTAATATGCTTCATATTTCGTGCGTGACAGTGAAAGATAAGTCTAGATATCAAGAGACAATGAACTTTTTAGTGCCTAACAGACTTTGACCTTTTTTGATTATCACTTAGCAAAGACCAATCATATTATTTAATGTACCAGTATAAAATCAAGCGTCCCGGTGTGTGTGTGGAGAGTAGCTCTTACACGCCTGTTGTAAAAGTGAATACTGAAACGTGAACCAGAAGAGATTAAAAAGTATTGTACAATCGACTCTACGGATTGTCTTAGTTATAAGTTCGGGAAGAAACCCTAGAGGACGGGGCTTAGTTCTCAATATACAGCATAACTAATTAAAATCTCAAATCTCCTGACGCGGCAGATGATCATGAATTGGGCGTATTTCGAGGAAAAAAAAAAGGGAAAGAGAAGTTTAACTTGAAAGAAGGACAGAAGAAAGCGCTTAAACAGTACGAAAGGATAGACTTGCTTGCAGTTTTATTTTATATTTTTGTTTCTAACCTGCAAGTGTATTTTTACTCTGGGGTCAATTCAATAACTGTTCAACTGTTTCAACTGTTTATTAATAATCACAAATTTTACATAAAGCAATATCCACTGCCCGCAGTTAGCAGATTAGCTAGTCGAGGCGGGCAGTGGTTACACGTATGTAATACATATACAGACAGAACACAAGAAAGACTAGAGAAAAACAGTAGTTAAATAAATAAACAAACAAATATAAATAAATTCAATTTAATTAAGTTTACAATCATGAACATTGCAAATATAAGAAGGCCAAGTTTTCAGGAAATTTTTGTTATTAAGTCGGGTAAATCAATATAATCATTTTCTTCTGAAAGTATTCGGAGTAAAGTGTCGTGGACATTGATTTTAAAGTTATTTTTGGACATTTGACGCATTTCACACGGTAAGCTATTCCAGACTTTTACACCATATCTTGAAAAAGACTTAATTTGTTTATCTAACCTTGAGTGTTTAACATAATAGTCACCTCTTGAAGATGATCTTGTATTATATGAATGAATATTAGATTGGGAAGCAAATAAGTTAGATATGTTAGTAGGTGTTAAACTGTTAGATATATCATGCATTAGAATAGCAACGGATTTAAAGTACAGTAGATCTAAGGGAAGAAAGCCAGAGGAGGCAAAATAAGGTACTGCATGAGAATTGTAGTCACCAAAGAACATGAGGCGGAGGGCGCGTTTTTGAAGAATGAGAATTTTGTTTTTGTAAGTTTTAGCAGCTTGGCCCCAAGCGACTATGCCATACAATAAGTAGGGCTGAATAAGACTTTTACAAGTGTAATTTACAAGTGTAGCCATTGTAGGCCGGTTCACACTAGGAATCAAAGTGCACTTGAAGTGCACTTGAAAATCAAGTAGACTTGAGGTCTACTTTGGAAATACGAGACAATAGATTTTCAGGCTTGAAGGCGCAAATTACTTGCGAGCACAAGTTGGTATGCAGTTGATTGGCTTGATCAGAAGCTTATCTGTTATGAGCTTCTAGCTTGATATAAAACTACGTTGCAGGACTGAAGTATACGACATGCATAAAACGCTAAGTCGATAGCAAAAATAATTGTTCAACACCAATGAAATACCATGTGAGCTTTCGCGCGTAAACATCATATCTTCACACGTGAGAATAACATGTTATCTTCACATGTGAAAAGATCACCGTTGATACGTTGTTCTACTTTAGGACTTCAAAAAAATGTTAAAGTGAAATGGTTTGATTTCATTGGTGTTTATATAATAAACAGAACATTACATGGCCGCTTGAAGATACGAAATTTCTCTTCTCGTTTTGAAAAATATTTCACTCGTTCGCTGCGCTCACTCGTGAGAGAAGAGAAATTTCGTATCTTTGCGCGGCCATGTAATATCCTCTATTTATCAAGTCAAGTTATATTTAAACTTAATTCGGCAAAAAGTCGTCGTTGAGCCTGGTGTAACACTATGCTCACTTTTTGTTAAGTTTTGGGGAATTATTCGTGCTTGTCTTAATAACAAGTTTTTGTATCTCATGAGTATTGAATGCGCGCATGGCTGTAGTGTTTTTGATTGGCGAAGCCTGAGAATTAGACAGCAACCTTTCTCTCAACGAATAATTTTTATACCCCAAGTCGGCTTGAAATAGTTAAATATTTCTTGTTTTATTAAAGGCGGTGTTACACTAGGCAATGTTTCGTGCAACTTGTCTCGCAATTTTGTTGCGACACAAGTTGCATGAAAAATTGCCTAGTGTAACATACCCCGCAACTTAACAAATTGACGTCAGTTTTTTATGCGTCTGTCCTGTTATTGATGATAAAATTCGTCATAACATTGTCAAAGTGCTGCGGCGAGTGGATCCACAGCAAACTTTGACAATGTTATGACGAATTTTATCATCAATAACAGGACAGACGCATAAAAAACTGACGTCAATTTGTTTTTTACAATAACAAAACGCCAAAACTGATGTTGAAATGAAGGAAGGAAATGCAAGATGCGATCGCCACAAAACCAGAATTTCATAGCCATAATTAGGAGAAACACGGGCTCGTAAATTAAAAGTTTGAGTAGAGGAAGTAAGAAACACATAGAAAAATTGGAATTTTGAAACTAACCTTTATTCCGGTTAAAATTGTTCTCAAATAATCCGTTAAAACACGGTTCAGTTCACCTCCGGTAAAGCTTATTTCAGCGACTCACGCCACTATAATCCTGCTCACCGCCAATTTTCAGGTCTGGATTCTCAACAAACATCTCCATCTTTCCGCTTTAAGGTTGTGTTTTAGCTTCTTGAGGTTCATCTCATCTATTTTGGACGATTTCCTCATTGAATAATTCTGGATTTGTGAAAGAATTCTCGCCACAAAAAGCGCAGCGCTGACAAGTTTGGAAAAACTTTCGCTGATGGCGTCAGTTTTATCGTTTTATGCGTCTGTACTCTTATTGATAATAAAAATTAGCCAATCAGCGCGCGAGAATTCGCACAGTTATTGTAAAAAAACATTTCTCGCGATTTTTTTGTTGCCGCAATCGTTGCGAGAAGTAGAAGTCGGTTCTACTTTTCGCAACGATTCTCGCCACGCCGCAACGAATTTTTAAGCGTTGCGTAGTGTAACATGTTTCCTGCAACTTGTGTCGCAACGTTTTCTCACTTCAGCCAATGAAATTGCTCCTTTTGTAATCGTACCAGTCCTCTCCGCTGTTCGTCACCGCCGAGCGAGACAAATTGCAAGAAACATTGCCCAGTGTAACACCCTCCAGGCAACTTGTCTCGCAGCATCACAACGCATGGTTTTTATTTGTTGCGAGACAAGTTGCACGAAATATTGCCTAGTGTAACAGCACCTTAACGTCGCGTTAGTGAGTTATAGGGATTTGAATTTACAAAATGCTAATTAGATGACGTAAATTCGGGAATTTGCCATTATTTCTACTTCAATTAACAATACGCAGTATACAACTTAAGAAAAATCAATTTGAGAAATACCAAATATAAACTGTGGATAGTCAATTGATTCGTAAAAAATATTACTTTGAGGTAAAAACAAGTAGTTCTATAATAAATGATTCCCGAGTATACATTGTGCAATAGGGCATTGCAGCGTTCAACAAGGAGACGACATTTGCGCTAACGTTTTTTATCTGGCTTTGATCGAAACTACCTCGTGAAGTACTCATTTCAATCATGCTCAGAATAAACATGTTTCGATCATGATTCGCGCAATGCGCCGCCTGATGTGAACACTTTTGACAGTGAAACATGTTTCATTCGTGATCAGACTAAACATGTTTCGCCCTAGTGTGAACACAGCATTAGAGTCAAATTAGGCATGGTATTGATTTTGACCAATCAGAAAAACGTATCAAGTCGGTGATTGACACATAGTTAATTCTGACCCCCGCGCATCATCGTAAACCAAGAAAATCGCCATTCTCAATGAAGAAAAGAAACATCCTCTCTCCTAGATAGAAAAACAAAATCAGAATTAAAAAAGTCATTTACTAAAAAATTAGCTCATTTTTCGATCCCAGTAAATATATAATGGCCGTTTTTATACTAGAGACGCATTATCCGTCTGGACGGACTTGGGCGAACATTTGTAGTTCGTCCTGTTATGCGTCTCTAGTGTGAAAACGGGCACAAGACGCATTATCCGTCTAGACGAACTATCTTTCGTAGTGCGTCGTTCAAGACGCATTTCGAAAGATAGTTCGTCTAGACGGATAATGCGTCTTGTGCCCGTTTTTATACTAGAGACACATAACCAGACGAACTACAAATGTTTGCCCAAGTTCGTCCAGACGGATTATGCGTCTCTAGTTGTTCGTCCCGTCTTTACACTAGACGCATAACATGACAGACGCATTATTCGTCTGGACGGATAATGCGTATCTAGTATAAAAACGGCCAATCCAGGGCGAGGAACACGCATTATCCGTCCAGACGAAAAATGACGGGCACAAGACGCATTATCCGTCTAGACGAACTATCATTCGTAGTGCGTCGTGAACGACGAGACACATAACCAGACGAACTACAAATGTTTGCCCAAGTTCGTCCAGACGGATAATGCGTCTCTAGTATAAAAACGGCCATTATTCAGAAGGCACCTTTAAATGAGTTTCGGCTTAATATAAGTCCATTACTGATAAGTCCCCACAGTGTTGGTATCTGACCACAGTCCCCACAATTCAAACAGAGTGTATGTCAATGTCCCCACAATGTGTGTAATGTATGTCCCCACAGCGAAATTATTGAAAATTCCAAATTATTTTGGAGTGCATCGTGTACTCTAAGCAAGTGTACATGAACGCCATATATGATATCTCAAAATGTGTTAAGGAACATAGGGTCCCCACAACGTAGGTGTACGAACCAAGTCCCCACAACTAGGTAAGGGTGGGTATGTGTGTGTGTGTGTGTGTGTGTGTGTGTGTGTGTGTGTGTGTGTTGTGTGTGTGGGAAATGGGATTTGTGATCCCGGGTTATGGACCCTTCACGCTCAGTAACTAGTATAGGGTGAAGTAGAAAATGCTTTATCTGAGAACATGAAAGGCGAATGCAAGTTGAAATTTAATTCTTCATTACTTGTTAAATACTTTAAGACATGCAGTTTCAACAATAACTATTTCTTTTTTTTGTAAAAGTCATAAGAAGGGTCGCACGGAGGTTCATTTTTTATTTTGTAGTGCAAATTAGGGCCTTTGTTGTTTAAACCTCACTGGCATTACAAAATTTAAATAAGAAAGGAAAAACGAAATGAGTTCTGGTAGTTGTAGTCAAATGACGCTATCGTGCAAATGGCCTATTGTGGTTACAGGGGGAGTGTCGTTGCTGGTTGCTGTAGTGGGGGCCGGGGGGCCTCTGGTGTCCACCCCCCCCCCTCCCCACCTCCGGGCGCTGGAGCCTCGCGGTTCGCCTCGCGGCGTTTCGCCTTCGGGGAGTCTTTAACAACGAGCTCGGAAGACTGGCACCGGTAGCATAGTATTGGCTGGCCCGTGTACTTAAAAAATAACTCGAGCCCTTGAGTGACTATTATTATTTGCGTGACACTGCCTTTTGTAAACGTGTGAATTCTACGACACGGATGCTGTTCTCGATGTGCTTGTAGCCCGTGGCTTTGAAGCAAAGCCGGCGGACTGCTCGAGCTTTGAGGTCGCCGTATTGTTCCACGAGTTGTAGCAGGTTTTCATCGGGGAATTCAACGGGAATGAAGCATGACACGTGTAGTGCTTTTTGCCCTAAAAGGCGTAAAGGGATAACGCGGCTTTCGCAGTCAAAGACCGATGCCGCGAACCGCGTGGCCGATTCTGTAGATCGGAGGCTGATGTCGAAGCACTTTCCTCCGTAGAGGGGTACAATCCCAACGATTTCTTCCTTAAAGTTCGGTAACGACTGCGCTATACTGAGCGAGTCAAGATCCAGGTTTTCCTCCGCTATCAAGCGGACAGTAAGAACGGCTGGTGTGCGGGACTCGCGGCCATCTCCACGTAACGCGAGGGCGAGAAAACTCGTGAGACCAAAACCAAAACCACAAAATTGAAAAGCACGCACTCACCAAAGCGAAGACAGGTAGTTACCAGACGCTTTCTTGCTTGTGGTGAAAAAACGGCACCAAATCTTGTGAAAAAAAGCTCTCCTTAGTCGTCGAAGTTTAGGACTATTCTGGCTTTTGGTCTTGAAAAAGTGGGGCACTGATGAGAACAGATCCCCCAATGCTGTACAGAGAAGTTGTTAGCAGAGGGGCACGGGTTCCCCTCCTTTTGCAAAAAAAAAAAAAATAAATAAATAAATAATAATAATAATAATAATAATAATAATAATAATAATAATAATAATGATAAGGCCCAGCCTATAACATTTTCTAAACACGTCTATTGTATAACCAAATAATAGGACCCCATTTTAGTCACTAGCGTGAAAATGTAAATAACTTCTGTAAAAATGCAAGGACCACTAGAACAAACAGTAGCAATATATAGTTGGACCGTTACTTGTTTATTAGCCTATCGTGTGCCAGCAATTTATCTTAGCCCATTTTAAATATTGTAACCGTTTGTTTCCATCTTCACTAAGCTTTCGTAGCCCCTGATGAAGGTTAGTTTTGTCTAACCGAAATATCGGGCATATCTTATTAAAATAAATCGAACAAATTTGCTGTCTGATCAGCCTTGCATGTTAAAGTTGTTTTTTTTTTGAAAATGTAAACTACGCCCATTTCGTGAATATAAATTTCTATTGACTGATTTGCATCATGTGATGTTTTCATGTACGTATTTTAAGTAGACTTATTCTAAAGGTGCGCTACAACGGCATCTTTACCGTATTCACTATCAATTCTTCTATTTTGTTTTTATTAACCTCACGTTCTAACGCTTTAACGAGATGGCTTTAAGAGCCCTTTGATTGGTTTTTATTACATACGAAATCGTCAAATACTACTAATTTCTGTGAGTCACAGTCAATGTCTTCAACGGGAATAATCTCATCATTGTTTGCTTCGATAACTTCGTAGCCAACTTCATCACTTATTGGTTGGAACATATCCATAAGATTCTGGTACTTAGACTGCTCTAAGTTTTTAGCATAAAGATATACTTTATCAAAATACAACAGATGGATGATCATATGCATTAGTGCATTAGTTTTCCCCGAACCGCGTGGTCCGCAAACCAACATCCGAAATGATCGATCAGGCATGAATTCATATAACTGTTTAAAGTTTGAGACAACATTGTCTTCAACGTCGTAATTTGGTATTTTCATTATATTATATGGGTATATTATTTCAATATAACACGGTGCACAACACGGTGCAAAACACGGTGTAAAACGTTATTTTTTATATATGATTTTCATTTTTATGTAATGTAATAATATAACAATAAATGAGTTTGCTTAAATGGAAAGAACTCGCAAAGAGAAAATCTGAATTAGGTAATAAGATAAATTATGTTTATGATACAATTACAAGACAGGATGTTGGTAAAAAAACAAGCCAAGATACATTGGCAAGGGTATTCAAACCAGTGACTACAAGATTAGATGATGTTATTGATAGGAATATAGATTTCAGGGTACCTCTGAGAAAAATGCGACTACGTAAGAAAGGTGAGCCAGGTATTGACTATATGCCTGATGTTGATCCATATGAAGAAATGGATGTAGAAGGTCTTATTGATTTTGGTGATTATATGCCGCCACAACACAATAAACAGATTGTTCCAAAACCTCCAACATATGAAGAATCTTTAAAAGATATTTTAGAAGGAAATAAGGAGATTTATGTGGATCCTATGTACTTGAAGCCAAAATATGAAACATTGCCCGAATTCGAATATGATACTGATATAATGAAACAACAAGATGACGAAAAAGAAAATATTGATAAGAAATATGATGAATTAATGATGCAATACAATCAAAATAAAGAACAAGAACATACTCTTGAGGAAATTGATGAAATGTTAGAAAATCATGATATTGATGATACGATATTAGATGATATGGGAGTTATGACTTATGAAAATGTGTCAAAAATATTGAATCAAGAACAAATAACAGACAAAAAAACTAAAAGTTTTCTTACAAAGATTGTGAAAGATGCTAAAGCAAAAAGGGCGCAATTAAGTGGCCATAAAGCAACTGTTACAAAACGATTTAAGACGGGGGAATATTCAGAAAAGCAAAGAGATGAATACAATAAAAGAATAGATGACGGGAGAAAGATTTTAACTGAATACATAAACCACTATGAGAAAAAATTGAAAACAAAAAAAGGTTCCTTGATCAAAGGCCGAGCAAGAAAACAGACGGGTGGAAATATTGTATTTTTTAATGATGTAAAGCAGCTTGTTAAAAAATTGGAATTGATTATTGGTGAAAGATTGGCAGGGAATACCAGCATTGAGATGCGAAATATGGGAGTAACTATATTGGACACATTATTGAAAATGTCGACAATCAATAGACCGCAATATAATAAATTGTTTAGTCAATATTTCAAAATATAATTAATATAACTTTATTATATAAATGGCACGAGAGATAGTATTATCATCTTATAGTGTAAAAAATCAAGGGAATAATAAACCTGAGGATTTTACAACAAAATTTACTAGACCTATAATTTTGCATAGTAATATGCAATATGTTATTGGTCTTAACAGAATTATCAATATGAGTTTTACATGGTTTAATGTTAATGCTGGATACAACAATCAATTAATCAAATATAGCTCCGATAGTGGTTCAACATTTAACAACATCACCTTTCCAGCCGGAGTATGGAATTATACAGACTTCAATACATATATTAAAGATATAACAAAAACTGGTGATACGTATCCTATCACTCTTGAATTCGATAATACAACATTTAGAGTCACGGTTACATTAGCTCAGAGTTATCGGCTTGATTTGACAGCAAGTAATTTTAATGACCTAATCGGGTTCGATAAGAAAGTATTAACAAGTGGGACAAACATTGGACCAAGGGTTCCAAATCTATCTCAAGATACAGATGTCCTCAATGTTCATTGTGATTTGATTAATGCTAGCCTGGTGGATGGTCAAGATACCGACATCATTTATTCATTTTCAACAAGTGTACTCCAACGTAGTTATTCATTCACCTTAGAACCCCGGAGAGTCACCTACAATCCAGTCAATAAGAATAGTATAAGTAGTATCAGGGTATACATTACTGATGGAAAAAGAAGATTAGTTAACCTGAATGGAGCAGATACATCTTTCTCACTAATTCTGAAAAGTATAGAATAATATAACATAATAGTATAATGAAACCGTATGAATTCAAGAGGTTTTACCATCCTAAACTAGGTAAATTTGTATATCAACATAAAGGTTCTGGTATTATTGTTGATAATATTTTCAAACCATTAAAGAGTGTGGCATCAGCTGTTTTCAAGAAATTTGCTAAGCCAATAGCAAAAAAGGCATTAGAATCGGGGATATCGCATGCAGGTGAGAGACTGGGTAAGGCGGTATCACAGAAGTCAGGAGACCTAATAATGAAAAGATTGGCAAATTTGAGAAAAGGAGCTACAAGACAAACGGCAAATGTTCTATCCTCACCCATTAAACAGCAACAGCAAGATGAAAGTACTGATATGATACTCAATAGATTGATATCTGGATCTGGTATAAAAAGAAGGCGTAGAGTAAGAGTAGTATAAAATCAATAAAATGATTGGGAACATTGGCATGGTACATAATTGTAAAATTATCTAACATAATAATATAATGTCTTTCAGAACAGGTGAATTTCTACAAAGATATGAGTTGGTACGATTCCAACTTGATGATGTCATCAGAGCCCCAGCTAACAATCAACACCAAGACAAAAATGGGTATAAATTTACAATTAATGATCGATCGAGCTTTTTCGATTGGTACAATGCTTATTTTGAGGTCCAGCTCCAGGTACAAAAATTGGCTGATGGTACAGCCTATGGTGCAGATCGTATAACAGTTATTAATGGAGCCCATAGTTTGATTAGTCACATGATGATAAAATCAGCAGGAAAGATCGTGTATGATACTGATAATCTCCATAAAGTGACTTATGTCAAGAACCTGCTTGAATATAGTGACGATTTTGCTCGTAGTGTTGCTAAAAACTCTTTATGGTATTTGGACACAGATGACACTACAGCCAATACTAATACAGGGTTTGAGTCAAGACGTCTTTTAACGACAGGTAACCATGATGTCAATGTAGTCATACCTCTTAATCGTTACAGTTTCTTCGAAGAGCTAGAGGGTCGAATGTTAGTCCCAATGCAACTTCAGTTTAATATACAGTTGCAGAATGACAATGAATTAATATTTAAGGCAGGTGCAGCAGATGCCGGACGAGTTGTTATTGATAGATTACTACTTTGGGTACCAAAATTGACACCTAAGGACAGTCTATATGATAAGTTTGTTAGTTCTTTTTTGAAAGATGATAAATGGACATATCTGAGAGAAATGTATGAGGTGTCCGCACCAACACATAGTAGTGGATTCTTCCAAATCTCATCCAGTATTGATAATGTTAAGACTATATTTGTATATCTACAAAGAGCTAAAACAAACAATGCAGAGGCGAATCCGTACCTGTTTGACACTTTTAAAGTAAATTCAGGTGATAATGCTTGCAGTCTTACAGCATGCAGATTGGAATACGGCAATGGAGTATTCTACCCAGAGACTGAATACGATTCAGAATCAAAAGTAAGGATCTTCAATGATTTAATGTCCTATGGTATGAGAAAGAATGATTACAACAGCGGTACACAGCTTAACCTATCGAATTACAATGGTCTCTATCCACTAATCTATTTCGATCTATCATATCAAACAGAGAAAGTAACAAGAGACCCAAAGCAGTTGATCTTCAGGTATAAACTGAACGCCAATAGTGCTGGAAATAGTCCTTTCAGCATACATGCTATAGTCCTATATGAAGAGACAGTTGTCATTGACAAAGTGGGAAATGAATTGGTTATAGTGTAAAAAGTAATAAATTACTAATCAAATAATATCATTATTTCATATATGTTTTATAACCAGATAATTATATAACATATATTATATACAACAAATGACTCAACTTTATGAGATTAATGTGAAATTGTCTGACAATCAAAAGAAAAATCTTAGCAATGCTTTCCATAAAAGGGAAACGATCGTTCTCAGGCTTTCAAATGACTCTTTTCATGGGAATGATACTCTATATGTCCCAGCAATGGTAAAAAAAAGGTTAGAGAAGAGTCGGAAATTGGGTAAAGGTATGGACATTAAGCTTGCGAAAACAAATATTAGAAAACAAGTCGGGTGGAAGTTTGTTAACTACTATTCTAACCCTTGGACGTGCAGCTTTACCAACTATTGGTAAAACCCTTGGTCTTTCAGCTCTTGCTGGTTTGGCTTCAGAAGGTGCTAGTCAGGTTGTTAAAGCGATATCTGGAAAAGGCATACAGTCTGGTGGTTTTCTCATACCACAAGAAAAAATCAATAAGCTGATAGAATATAAGCATCTTTTATCGACGAAACAAAAACAGGATATATTGAATGCCCTTCAATCAGGTTCAGGTGTTCATATCACACCAACAAAAACACAATCAGGAGGATTTTTAGGCACTCTGTTGGCAAGCATTGGTGTCCCACTCCTTCTAAATGCTTTAACTGGTAAAACTGGTAGTGGTGCTCCTAGAATCGGAACTAGTAAGAAAAAAGCTGGTAGAGGAGCTCCAAGACTAGGCATATACAGACAACCACCTCCATTTTTTTGGGATTGGCCTGATAATACGATTGGTATGGGGACAAAAAAAAAAGACAACCAAAAGAGGCGAAGGCTTGCTATTAGGAAAAAACTCACCGTTCAACGGAATTCCACTTCTAGGGGCAATGCTGTAAAACCGAAATTCCACAAAGACATCCCGTTAAGTAATCATGATCTAATAAAATGGTGCAGATATTTAAACATCCCAATCAGTGATGTGCTGTCAAGGGATGAAACAGTTCCACATAATCATAGCCAAGCATTATTTATTTACAATCTAGAACCTAGTTATATGGCAGGATCTCATTGGGTTACAAGTTATGTAAAAGACAACGTGATAAATTATTTTGACAGTTTTGGTATGCCTCCATTTCAAGAGATCGTAAATCATGCGAAAAGAAGGAATATGACACTGCTTCACCAAAACAACCAAATCCAAAACATAAAAACGTCTACATGTGGCTACTTCTGTTTATACTTTCTGAACGAAATGAATAAGGGGAATTCGTATTATAATTTATTGCAAGTATTTGACATATATAACACAATGAAGAATGAGAGATTCCTCGAACATTATTTCAGAAATATCTAACTTATATATATAATGGTAAAATCATATTGTGTTAGACAGAAGAAAGTCACTGAATGTGTTCCAGGAAGCGAACGATATGTGAAAACTAAAAATGGTCGAACTATGTTGAAATGCACTTGCGCTGAATGTGGTATAACAAAAACCAAATTTATAAAACAAAAACAGGGAAACTAATTGAGCCCTCACAAGATGGGGGCTTTTTAAATATAGAAGGTAGTCACAGTCTTGGTGAAATGGCTTTGAAAGGTGGGGTTAAAGGGCTATATAATCTTAGCCGTATTGGTTTAAGTAAAGCGATTAAATCAGATTTTGCTAAACAAAAGATCAAAGGTATGGCTAACAAATATCTGGATCAAACTTTGGATAGTATTACATCAGATTTATCAAAGAAAATAGATCCTTTACACAAAGGCGGTGCTATTGATATACATAAGGCCATTGGGAAGCTTCCGAAACCAAAGGGAGGGTGGACATTACCCGGTCATAAATATACTGGGCCTTATAATGATTTAGATAGTCAAGTGAAATATGACCCAACAACTGGCCAAATATTAGAAATATATGACCAACCTACAGGAAGAACGGATGCCATTACCATGCAGCACGATGTTGATTATAGTGTTTGTAAAGACGACAGAAAGTGCAAGAATAGAGCAGACAGAAAAATGGTCAAAGCTTTAGATGAAGTACCATATGATGAGAGACAATGGGGTCATTGGTTGGCTAGAAACACGATTGAAATAAAACAGAAATTAGGCCTTGGTGTTAGTGTTAAACAAAAAAGGAAGTCAAAAAACGGGAAGCGGCGTTGAGTAAAAATGATTGGGCTCAACAATTAGCCGATGAATTACATAAGCCAATCAAACGAAAATTTAAAACAAGAAGAGTTATTGTTAATGGAATAGATGATATTTGGAGCGCTGACCTTGTAGAAATGCAGAAGTTTTCAAAATGGAATAAAGGATATAGATATTTATTAAATATCATTGATGTGTTTTCGAAATTTGCTTGGAGCATTCCTATTAAAAATAAAACAGGTGATACAATCACTGAATCATTTGATGATGTTATTAAAAAATCAAAACGGAAACCTAAATTTATTTGGGTAGACCAAGGATCTGAATTCTATAATAAAACTTTCAAAGACTGGTTAAAGAAAAATAATATTGAGATGTATTCTACTTTCAATGAAGGTAAAGCTGTTGTTATTGAGAGATTTAACAGCACATTAAAATCTAAAATGTGGAAACAATTTACAGCTCAAAATACAACACAATATTTAGACATGTTACCAAAACTATTAAATGAATACAACAGTACAAAGCATTCAAGTATTAAAATGAAACCTATTGAAGCTAGTAAAAAGAAAAATGAAGGAACTGTTTATTTCAATCTATATGATATGGAACCATCATCATCAAAAGTAAAATTCAAAGTTGGTGATAAGGTTAGAATTTCAAAGTATAAAAGAAAGGTATTTGATAAAGGATATACAAGTAATTGGACTGACGAGGTATTTACAGTTGATAAAATCCAATACACAAACCCTATTACATATAAGTTAAAGGATCTTAATAATGAATCAATAGAAGGATCTTTCTATCAACAGGAGTTATTAAAAGCTAAACAAGATGTTTTTCGTATAGATAAGGTTATCAAAAGAGACTATAAGAAAAAACAAGCTTTGGTATCATGGTCTGGTTATCCAAAAGAATTTAATTCATGGATACCGTTAAAAGATGTCAAAAATATATAATGTTTATATATATCATGAGTGGCATTGAGAAATATATCAAAAAAATAAATTTTCAAATTCATGAATGTGAAGATGAAATAGACAATCTTCATGATAAAATATATGATAATGAGCGTAGATTGGATCTGTTACAATATAAAAAGAAATTATTGAAACTTTACCATAAAAAAATACATGAAATTGATGAAGATATAACATTGAAACAGTTATTGAATATTATCTGCAATGAGATAGAAAACAATAGATACGATGATGAATGTAATGTGTTGAAACAAACCAAAGTTGATAATATCAAATATCTCGAACGTGAAAATATTATTTTTACACCTGTGAATACAACAAGTAATGCAGATTTCGAGAGATTGAGAGACATTCATTTGATTAATGAGACTTGGCCTTAAAAAAGGTTAAAGAGATGTTACTATTTACAAGTATCCCAGAAATTTCTGAGATATTTATATCTTTGCATTCGCTATTCCTTGGTAGCCAAAAATATTAATGTTTCTGGCTATCTCATATTTAAATACACTAATCATAGTCACTTAAACGGAAGAATATAATATATAGTACTAATATATAATGGCAAATCAGAATGTTAAGAGAGGACGCGGAAGGCCTCCTATATATAAAACGCAAGAAGAAAAAAACAAGCTAATAAAGAATCAAAAACTCGTTATATGTTGAATAAAGAGAGGTATTGTCGTGTATGCAATAACAATATCAACTACTCGCTTGCTGGAAAATTCTGTCATTTGAAAACGAATAAACATATGGATAATATTAATAGGAGGATCAATGATTTGATCATTGAAACACGCCATGAAAACTAAGAAACATATAGTTTAATGGATCCATGATTGGATCACTTAAATTCTCAACCATACTTAAACGCACCAACTGAATACATTTAAAGAATTATCTATACTATAGTATATAAAATGAACAAGAGCGATCTTGAGAAACTTAGTAAATCAGAACTAATCAAATTGCTTTTAAAGCAACAGAAGAAAAAGCCTGAAATTATCATCGTAGATGATACCAAACCAGTTCCAACACCAAGGAGGCCTATTCCAACACCTCGCAAGAGTGTAAAACCAAACCAATCACCAAGACAAACAGTAAAACAATTGGTTGACTATTTTGAGAGGAAAAGATTACCACCCCCACCTTCTGAATGGTTAGAAGAAATAGAACAATTAAAAAAGACACCAATTCCTACACCAAGGACTAAAAAAACAGTTCAACCTGTACCAGCTCCAAGGACTAAGATAGAGCAAACAGACAAAGCTCTAAAAGGTTATACTAAATCCTTCGAAATTACATTAAACAATAATAAAGACCCTTTAACACAATTACAACAAACAAGAAAAGGTATTGAAAACCATTTTAAAACCCTACTAAGTGATACAAAAGGAATTAAATTTGTTGAAACACTAAAAGTCACATTTGAGAAACTAGCTGGTGATGAAATAGTGTCTAAGACTGCATATTTTAACAGTGTGGCTCAGACGATTATTAACCACATAGAAATCGCTGAAGCGTTACAATTTTCTAAACAACAGATATTAAATAGTGTAGCTCGATGGATTTCTGAGGGTTCTGGATGGACAATTAGATCTATTGACAACCACTATATTAATATTGTTAAATACGAACCATTAAAGGGATCATCTTACATTCAATTACCTTCAGAACTAAGAAATAGTGCTAAGGGATTGATAAACATGAAAAATAAAGACAATGAGTGTTTTAGATGGTGTCATATGAGGTACTTGAACCCTCGAGACAAATATCCACAGAGAATCAAAAAAGTCGACAAAGATTTTATTGAAAAATTAGATTACTCTGGAATTCAATTCCCAGTGACTGTCAAACTGTATAATAAAATAGAAAAACAAAATGAAATCAACATCAATGTATTCGGTTATGAGGAAAAGCAACCATATCCTATCTATGTATCCAAAGAAAAGTACGAAGATCATATGAACTTGTTATTGATCACAGAAAACGAAAACAAACATTATGTATTAATAAAAGACTTCAATAAATTCATGTACAATCAGACGAAACACGAACACAGAAAACATTTTTGCATGCATTGTCTACAATGCTTCAGTTCTGAAACAATCCTTAATAATCATAAAGAAAACTGTATTGTAATTAATGGTAAACAAGCTGTAAAAATGCCTGAAAAAGATAATAACATATTAAAATTTAACAATTATCATCAACAGTTAGCTGTTCCATTTGTAATCTATGCTGATTTTGAGGCTATTACAGAAAAAGTACAAGGATGTCAACCAAACAATGATAAATCATATACTGAATCATATCAAAAACATAAAGACTGTGGATATGGATACAAAGTCGTCTGTTGCTGTGATGATAAATACAGTAAACCAGTTCAGGTCTATAGAGGCGAAAGAGCTGTATACAAATTCATGGAAGCTATGCTGGAGGAAGTTAAATATTGTAAGAAGGTTATGAAAAAAGAATTCAATAAACCATTAAGAATGACCAAAGACGACGAAGAAGAATTCCAAAAAGCTGATAAATGCCATATATGCGAGAAAGAATATAACAAAACCGATCTAAGAGTAAGAGATCACTGTCATATAACTGGTCAGTACAGAGGATCCGCTCACCAAGATTGTAATTTAAAACTCAGAATAAAACCAGAAGAAATTAAATACCTGTGATATTCCATAATCTCCGTGGGTATGACTCTCATTTCATCATGCAAGAGATCGGTGAAATAGTCAAGAAGCATACATATACAAATAAAAAAGGTGAAAAATGTCAAATGAATATCAATGCAATTCCGAATAATATGGAAAAGTATATGGCTTTCATGTTGGGTAATCACTTAACCTTTCTCGATAGTTTCCAATTCATGAGCTCTGGTTTGGAAAAACTAGCGAGTAATCTACCAAGAAAATCATTAAAATATACCTCTCAAAAATTCAAAGGTAAAAAGCTTGATCTGATGGCTAGATCAAAGGGCTCTTAAAGCCATCTCGTTAAAGCGTTAGAACGTGTGGTTAATAAAAACAAAATAGAAGAATTGATAGTGAATATGGTAAAGATGCCGTTGTAGCGCACCTTTAGATTAAGTCTACTTAAAATACGTACATGAAAACATCACATGATGCATATTAGCCAATAGAAATTTATGTTCACGAAATGGGCTTTACATTTTCAGGAGCTTTATATAAGCTCCTGACATTTTCAAAAAAAAACAACTTTAACATAAAAGGCTGATCAGACAGCAAATTTGTTCGATTTCTTTTAATAAGATATGCCCGATATTTCGGTTAGACAAAACTAACCTTCATCAGGGGCTAGGAAAGCTTAGTGAAGATGGAAACAAACGGTTACAATATTTAAAATGGGCTAAGATAAATTGCTGGCACACGATAGGCTAATAAACAAGTAACGGTCCAGCTATATATTGCTACTGTTTGTTCTAGTGGTCCTTGCATTTTTACAGAAGTTATTTACATTTTCACGCTAGTAACTAAAATGGGGTCCTATTATTTGGTTATACAATAGACGTGTTTAGAAAATGTTATAGGCTGGGCCTTATCATCATCATTATTATTTTTTTTTTGCAAAAGGAGGGGAACCCGTGCCCCTCTGCTAACAACTTCTCTGTACAGCATTGGGGGATCTTTTCTCATCAGTGCTCCACTTTTTCAAGACCAAAAGCCAGAATAATCCTCAACTTCGACGACTAAGGAGAGCTTTTATTCACAAGATTTGGTGCCGTTTTTTCACCACAAGCAAGAAAGCGTCTTGTAACCATCTGTCTTCGCTTTGGTGAGTGCGTGCTTTTCAATTTGGGTTTTGGTCTCGCGAGTTTTCTCGCCCTCGCGTTACGTGGAGATGGCCGCGCGTACCGCACACCAGCCGTTCGCCCACACTAGAACTTACTGTCCGCTTGATAGTGGAGGAAAACCTGGATCTTGACTCGCTCAGTATAGCGCAGTCGTTACCGAACTTTAAGGAAGAAATCGTTGGGACAGAATCGGCCACGCGGTTGGCGGCATCGGGCTTTGACTGCGAAAGCCGCGTTATCCCTTTACGCCTTTTACGGCAAAAAGCACTACACGTGTCATGCTTCATTCCCGTTGAATTCCCCGATGAAAACCTGCTACAACTCGTGGAACAATACGGCGACCTCAAAGCGCGAGCAGTCCGCCGGCTTTGCTTCAAAGCTACGCGCACATCGAGAACGGCATCCGTGTCGTAGAATTCACACGTTAACAAAAGGCAGTGCCACGCAAATAAGTCACTCAAGGGCTCGAGTTATTTTTTTAAGTACACTGGCCAGCCAATACTATGCTACCGGTGCCAGTCTTCCGAGCGCGTTGTTAAAGACTCCCCGAAGGCGAAACGCCGCGAGGCGAACCGCGAGGCTCCAGTGCCCGGAGGGGGGACACCAGAGGCCTCCCGACCCCCACTACAGCAACCAGCAACGACACTCCCCCTGTAACCACAATAGGCCATTTGCACGATAGCGTCATTTGACTACAACTACCAGAACTCATTTCGTTTTTCCTTTCTTATTTAAATTTTGTAATCCCAGTGAGGTTTAAATAACAAAGGTCCTAATTTGCACTACAAAACAAAAAAATGAACCTCCGTGCGACCCTTCTCCAGAAACTGCCGGCCACCCCCTATTACGGATGCCGTGAGCGTAAGCGTGAGAAGTCCTGTCTCGTGGTAATTTAAATACAACAGATGATCACACGCGTTTGGCGGAGATCAAAGATCTCCTAAAAACGCCATCATTCGCAGTAAAAAACAGTGGATAAAGCTGGGGGAAAAACCGACCAAGTATTTCCCGGGAGTATTTCTACCAGCTTGAAAGTCAGCGACAAACACGCGACTCAATTTCAGAGTTGCGTGCCAACAATTCAATCGTGACTTCCGATAAAAATATTCTTCGCGAATGTCGCGATTTTTATCGTAACCTCCATTCGGCTGAACAAGTTTATTTATCTAGCCAAGACTGGCTTTTAGACCAACTGGATAAAACTCTGGCATCTGAAGACCAGGAGAAATGCGAAGGTGACCTCATACTCTTCGAATGTCAATGTTTTGTAATAACGAAATATAATATCCAATTTATTCAACACTTTTGAACAGTTTTATGGTAAAATATTTATTGATTTCAAAGTTGCGTTTGTGAGTTTATTTTTAGAGATTTGAATTTACAAAATGGTAATTAGATGACGCCGACCCGGGACTTTGCCATTATTTCTACGCCAATTTACAATGCGCAGTTTACAGCTTGAGGATAATAATTTGATAAATACTAAAAAATAAACTGTGGAAAAACGTAAGAATTCACTAGCATCCGTGAGATTTTCAAAACAGATCACCATATCTGTACAAGCCATGTCGGGATGCAATCCCGAACGCCATTATGAAACAACGGATCAGGAGGTTCTTCAAGCTCCAAGAAACACTACTCAAAAACAGAATAAAACAAGGAGCTAAAACATAAACTGCAAGAAGTCATTATTCCAGTAGAGATACGGCAGCTTCAGACTTTGATCTTGGACACTTACATCCGTGATAAAGATCCACTTTCTCACAAGTCTTGCACACCGCAGACTTAGACACTAAATCACCGGCTGAGAGATTGGAGGCTCAGAGACCGGACGAGAGAAAGCGGCGGAAATCGAGCCTCAGAGATTGACTGATCCAAGCATATTCATAACAATTAACAAAAACTGCAGCCGATCACTACTTATCTTGCAACAAAAGTTAGCCAAAGACGCTCCAACATATGCCAAGAGAACTAGCATAACGAAGGCATAGACTGGAAACAATAATTCTATAAATGGCAGTGAGTGTGCACAGCATGTAAACTGACCTCCTGTCATTAAAGAGATTTATATCCCAAAGATAAAAGAGTCATACAATACATCGAGCATTTGTCACATCTCTATTTTGGTGATCAAAGGGGAACAAATATCTCGTAGACCTTCTTGGGAAAGCTATTCTAGAGGTTTCTTTATACATTATGCAACTAGCGGGAGTCGTGTTTGGCCTGTCACTTTTATAATACTGATATTCTCAAATTAATATATGTATCATATGTTTAATAGATAAAATACTACATGTAAAGAAAGCCAAATTTAAAAAACGTGAAAAGTATGAAAAGTATGATTTTCTAGTACTTAGGAAACAAAACTCTTTCACCCCTGACCAAGTTAACTTTAAATATATATAACCAGTTATTCAGATTCCCGTTTTGGCGATTATAAATGGCCAAACACAATAACATACGAGAGGAAAATAGTTAACAACTTCAAAGCTATAGCACACGCACTTTTTCTTATCAATTACTACCACAAACAGACTCAGTAGATGGGGTTAAACGGATGTTGAACTATGTTTATTCAAATTGATACTGCACAAGAAACAACACCCTAAACCGGGTGAGGGGTGGGGGGAGGGGGGGGGGGTTGCTCTTGCTTTCACAAAGGATAACACAGGAATGAATGATCATGACAGTGGAACGCTCAAAAAGGTCTTATCTGAATACATGCATTCCAAAGATATCCATAACGGAAACTAGTGTAGTAATTAACCCTTTTAACATATCTATGATAAAAACACTCAATTACTACCACAAACAGACTCAGTAGATGGGGTTAAACGTATGTTTATTCAATAAACCGCCAAACCCAAAGGGGAAAAAGAATAAAAAAGGGTTTGAGAAGAAGAAGTTACGATGTGGGAGAGAGTCTGGTTGTGATAGAATGGAGAATTTTAAAGTTATTTTCGTTGGAAAGAGTGAGATAGATTAAATATGCGTCACTCTTCTAATCGCCATGCGATTTAATAAAAGCTGTAGGCGCTCGATTACAAAAAGCAAATGTAGCGCCTCCGCGACGAAAACTGTGCGAGGAATACTGTGTGAGGAATACTGTGCGGGATTAAACCTAATGGCTGAAAGAGCATTATACTGGTGAGCCAAGATAGGCCTGTACGATCCCCGAGATTGACAAACGAATAATGGTGAAGAGGGCGACAATTGTACACTAGCTAAATACTGCCTAAGCGCGGTGACAGGACAAAGGGGCGAACCGGGAATAAACGGCAAGGGAATTTCTAAAACCCGCTCCCGAAACTGGAGTGTCTTAGTGCGCGTGATGCGCAACAAAACCCCTTGCGGTGTGAAAGTCATGCTAGATAGTGTCAAAAAACACGCCTGGAAATCGCCAATTTCAGACTACTAAATTAGAGATACGTAAAAAAGAAAAGAAGGCTACTAAAAATAAAGCACGCATGCAGACGTGCAAATGATTATCTAAATCGAAAAGACGGGACAATTGTAAAAGGATCTCAACAGTGATCGGTTCTTTTCGTGCGACACAATCACCCAAGATCCGACGCACCGCTCGTTTGGCAAGATAAACGTCATATTAAATCGTCAAGAAAGGCAAAACTGGCACCACACGAGCGGTTAATATGTGAAATAATGCTCAAATAATTAACGATCGAACGGTATGACGTTAAAGAACGTGACAAAAAAAACTAAATAAAGCAAATAAACGGATTTGGAAACTGGGAAAGGCAAGAAATCGAAATATTGGCAAAACAATAAATATGTTCGCATATAGCATCTCATAGAGCGCTTTGTGGAGTCGCAAAAAGCATGGACCTGGATAGTTCCTAAATACTGCTGCAAAGCGTCGATGTGATCTGCGAGATAAAATTGAAAAACAGATTGAAAGAAAGAAAAATCAATAAACTTAATAAGGATCTATGAAAATAAATGGAAGTAGCTACTTAATATACATTAAAAACGAACATAGAGTCGCTAGGAAATACTTGGGTAAGGTTCAAGGTAGCTACGGCATGCTGCAAATAGTCTGAGTACGAGGAGTCTAAGTGAGAACGACTCAACGCATCCGCTAAAACGTTAGACTATGACTTCCCGCTAATGTAACGCGCAGATAAACGGATATTGTTAAGAGACAGCAACAACCAAATTTCACGTAGACAACGCTGCATGAAGGCGTTCGTTGAACGTTGATTGTTCAGTGCGTATACGCTGACCTGATTGTAAGCAGTTCGAGCTGGTTAATGTTCAAATATTGACTAGCAATAAAAGGAGGAAACTTGGCATGGAAGAATTCCCCAAAACACACTGCACCACAAGCATCAAGACAAGCATCACATGCCAACAGTTCTGGATCGACACAGTAATGGCGGTCGGAATTGTTGCTCTTGCTTTCACAAAGGATAACACAGGAATGAATGATCGTGACAGTGGAACACTCAAAAAGGTCTTATCTGAATACATGCATTCCAAAGATATCCATAACGGAAACTAGTGTAGTAATTAACCCTTTTAACATATCTATGATAAAAACACTCAATTGCATCACCTTCCTGACTCTTCAACGAACCAGATACAAACACGAATAAAAAGTCAGAAAAGATTGTTTGTGAAGCAAAGTAACAGGTGAAGTTAAATCGAATTTAAGAACTCTACTAACTTACCGTTTCCTAAACACAGATTTTAAAAGCCCGTAATCGTCACACTCGTCGGACTCCATCCTCAAACATGTGCAGACTGCACAATCGGTCAAACTCGAAACGCAACATTCATATATTTTCCAACTAGGGTTGAGTGAGGCATGAAGTGGAACTTGAAGACAGTTTGGACAATAAAGTTTATGTTTCGTGTTTTTGTTTCGTGCCATTTTAAAGTTATTTCTGCTTCTTTTCTTTCTTTGTTTTTTGTTTTTTTGGTAAAAATCGTAAGGAATTATTTTTCTGTTTTTTTTTCATCCGCATTTTATCATCCGCATTTTGTTATCCGCATTTTAATATCCGCCGTCCGCCATCCGCCATCCGCCGCCATCCGGTCCTCATTTTACAGAACGGTGAACTCTCATAACTCATAACTCTCATAACAGTGAACTCCTAGACGACCGGCACAACAGTCATTTGTATTCCCGATTCAACTCCAGACACGTCCTCAAAAGAACCAGAGACTGTTATCATAATACTGATACGTTTTTACAACAAGGTACAATAATTCACTCACTAGTTTTCTCGTTGTTTATGTTCATATTGGCACCAGAACAGCAACCATAACTATGGGAACTATACAACCTCCGGTCAGGAAGTAAAATTGCAGTTTAATACCGATGCCTTGGATTTTATTTATACTTCACCAGAAATCCGCAAACATTTCCTTCCAGCAGAAATTTTAGCTGTCTCCGCGACCCGCAAAATATCCTTGTGCACGGTAGCTAAATTAACAAAACTATGACGTCTTTCCCATACCATTGCATAATCAAACCGTAATAGCAATGAATCAAAATTGAACAAACGCAATTTTGCTTTGCCATATCGCTCATATTAAAACACAAACTTTCCCGTCCCATTTAACTTTCTTAAAACGTCTCCATTCGTAAAAATACACCGTGAAATTCTCAAACTGCGTTTGCCAAAAAAAAAAACGCAAGGCAGCTTAAATGGCTTTACGACAAATGATTGAAACTGATAGGTAACGTGAGATATCGAAACTTAAGAAGAACTTAATACCTTTGCGGTAACGTAATGTGAGATATGACAAGTTCATCACAAGTTTTGACATCCCGATACCCAAGGGAAATTAACAATAGGTCCGGGGGTGCTCCCCAAAAATTTTAGGAGCAGTATGTGACGCCCTTCTTGAAATCCTAACCGGTTAAACCAACCATATCCTCAATGCCCTAATATAGCTTCTATAAAGAAGAAACAACTAACCCCCCCGGATAAAAGTCCACAAAAATTTGTTAACAACTTTTGTCCCCATATTCTACTGACTCCTATATCTCGTTTCGCGCGCATGCGCTTTAACGAGATAAAAAGGAGTATACCCTTACGACTACATGGACAGTTTTAATAAATTCGATGAAAAGCTACCACCGAAAGAAGAATTTTACAGCATATTAAATGATGAACATATATCAGACGAAGACTATAAACATGCCCAAAATGTGTGGAATACATTCTCTCTTAAAAATATGGGTGAGTACCATGACTTATACCTTAAATCTGACATCATTCTGTTAGCTGATGTATTCGAAAACTTCAGGAAAACATGCCTAGAATACTATAAACTTGATCCATGTCATTATTTCACATCTCCCGGTTTGTCATGGGATGCTATGCTAAAAATGACTGACATTAAATTAGAGCTTATGGTCGATATTGATATGTTTCAATTTATTGAAAAGGGCATGCGTGGCGGAATCAGCTATATAGCCAACCGCTATGGAAAAGCAAACAATAAATACATGAAAACATATGATGAGAAGGCGCCCTCAAAGTATATCATGTATCTTGACGCCAATAATCTGTATGGCTGGGCAATGAGTCAATACTTTCCAAGAGGCGGATTCAGATGGATGACACAAAAACATATCGATAAGATAGACCTAGCCAAGTATAAAGAAGATAGTGAGAGGGGTTTGATACTGGAAGTAAATTTAGAGTATCCTGAAGGGTTACACAAATTTCATAATGACTGCCCGCTAGGACCGGAAAAGGTTAAAGTAACTGAGAGTATGTTGTCTGGGTATTGTAAAAACATCGCGAAGAAATATAAAATATCAACTGGTTTAGTTCATAAATTGATACCAACCTTGAAGAACAAAGAAAAATACGTGCTCCATTATAGGAACCTTCAATTATACACTGATCTTGGTTTGAAAATAACTAAAGTCCATCGAGTACTAGAGTTTGATCAATCTCCTTGGTTAAAACAGTATATCGACTTTAATACAGAAAAAAGGAAGAACGCAAAAAATGCTTTTGAAAAAGACTTCTTTAAACTTATGAATAACTCTGTATTTGGTAAAACGATGGAAAATATTAGAAAGCGAGTAGATGTAAGACTAATCACCGATGAAAAAAACTATTGAAATATGCCAGTAAACCAACGTATGTTAGTAGTAAGATCTTCAACGAAAATCTAGTAGCCGTGCATAAGATCAAAGAAACACTTACCCTAAACAGGCCGGCATATGTGGGTATGTGCATCTTAGATTTAAGCAAGACGTTAATGTACGATTTCCATTATAACTACATTAAAAAGAAAAAGTTATTGGTAAATTCAAAGATGAAGCCGCAGGAGTTCCTATTTGTGAATTTGTTGGGTTGCGACCCAAAATGTATAGTTACATAAAAGATAACCAAAAGGAGGAAAGACAGCCAAGGGAATCAAAAAGAATATTATCAAAAATAATATCAAGCATCAAGATTATAAAGAAACGTTATTAGGAAATAAACAGATGCATCACACTATGAAAACAATAAGAAGTCAAAACCATAAATTAGGAAGTTATGAAATCAATAAAGTATCACTCAGCTGTTTCGATAACAAAAGATATATACTGGAAGATGGTATAAATTCATATGCTTATGGACATTATAAAATGACAAAGAATTAAATCAAAAAATAACTTTCCTTAATTCAATCCTGTGTAGACTTCCTGTGTTTCCGAGAATTGTGCCACGCAAAGGATTCTATTATGTGGAATCACACAATGAAATAAACGCAAAGGAAATCACGCAATGGAATAAACGCACCATTTGTTTTTATTAACATATAGTTTCATTTGATTTTTCTATATTTTTTAATCCAACAGATGGGAAGTAGTTAAGACTTGGCTTGGTATCAGATCAGTTTTGCAAAACTGATCTGGTGCCGCCAAGTCCTTAACTACTGGCATAAATAATGAATGGTCCCTAATGTAAGGACAAGTAGCACAATCTTGTCCACAGCGGTAAGAACCAAGCGGAAGATTAGATTCATTAGATGTATTTTTAGGAAGTTGTGATTTAACTAGAAGGTCACGAAGGTTAGAGCTGCGTCTGTAAGCAACTAAAGGTGGATATTTGAAGATTTGCAGCGGTCAGAGGAAATTAAGATGTTGAAGTGTTTACGTATGATATTAGAAATGTGAGGAAGTGCTGGGTTAAATGTAATAACAATAGGTATGTTGGACTGGACTGGGTGGAATCGTGGTGTTTGGTTTGTAAAGCGTCGTGACGGGAAATATTAGCGGTACGTTGGAATTGTTGGTTAAGTGCCTATGAAATGTATCTTTTTCTTCGTTTTTCAGTAGTTTATTATGTCCAATGAACGAAAATAATAATCATTTCCCGAGGAAAAGAAGGAAAATCGTTTTTTTAGCAGCTCGAAGATGCGTCACTTCGGTTGAGATGTGGCTCAAATTGTTGGATAGCCTGGGGCGAGTGGCAGTGAGTGATGACGTAAATTGGTTTGTTTACGCTATAATTCCCTTGGAATCCTTTAGCGTGATGGTCACTTTGACAACGTTTTTGGCTGTACAAATGTCAGATAGCGCCTAATATGTTTCTTTACAGTCCACTGAAGGTGAAGAGGATCAGTTTCGGATTACTCTTGATCAAATGAAATGATCGTATCCACTGTAGTTTTGCCGTAGCGAGGCGAACCGATTATGCCGCTTGAGCGAAGGAAGTGAACATGAACTGATGAAGAAGACGGACTTTGATTAGATTATTGAACGTGAAGGGTATACATTTTAGTAGCACAGCGTCTCATTGGTTCGCCAGTTGAGTTGAACGCAGAGGCTTTAATGTTATTTCTTTTTAGTGGCTCGGTGACTAGCGTTTATCGAACGCAAACGATATATTTGTGATACAAACAATGTATATTACATGATATTGGTGACTCGGCCGGTCTTCTGTGAAGTTTATTGATCGCACGTGGAGGTTACATGTATGAGCTTATTTTATCGGCTTGGCAGTTCGCTCCTCTCCTTAAAGTTGTGTTTTCAATGTGAAGGATATATGTCTTAGCTACTTAGCGGCTTGCTAGTTGAAAGTTTCTAAATTATACTGATATGTTATGCATATCCGAGGTGGTGTTGTTCAGGCGGCTCGCTGAATTGAATGCAAATTGTGAATGGTGCATTTTTAGCGTGAAGGCGCCTTGATAGCGTATTTATTTATTTATTCAAAATGTTTGAACTCTAGTATATGGGTAAAAATTAAGCTTCCTTAGTTCAGTATCTTGCCAGCGATTGAACGTTTTTGGAAATTTTAACCGCTTGGCGGCTTGTAATTGAGTTCAAAGTATTGTGTTTTAGGGTTTACGAATAGTCTTACGCATTTGTAGATATAGTTTTGAGGAGCGATTGCAGAATACCCCGCATCTCTAGCTACACCGTGCAGCAGGCTACGCGTCTACGCGTCTACACCGTCCCAATTTATTCATAGTTGTGGAAGTTCAGTGGAAAAGTGGCTACGCGTCTACGTGTCTACACCGTCATAATTAATTCAAAGTTGTGAACGTTCAGTGGAAAAGTAGCTACGCGTCTACGCGTCTATGCCGTCCCAATTTATTCACAGTTGTGGAAGTTCTGTGGAAAAGTAGCTACGCGTCTACGCGTCTACACCGTCCCAATGTATTCATAGTTGTGGAAATTCTGTGGAAAAGTGGCTACGCGTCTACGCGTCTACGCGTCTACACCATCCCAATTTATTCATAGTTGTGGAAGATCTGTGGAAAAGTGGCTACGCGTCTACGCGTCTACACCGTCCCGATTTATTCATAGTTGTGGAAGTTCTGTGGAAAAGTGGCTACGCGTCTACGCGTCTGGGCCGTCATAATTTATTCATAGTTGTGGAAGTTCTGTTGACCTTTTCTTCTTGGCAGCAAAAAATAAAACTGACAATGTGTGTATTCGTTAAATTTTAATTTTTATTTCTTTTAGTTAGTCACGGCTTCCTCTTATCCCTAATATTGAGCCGTTATTTCTTTAAACCTCAGTCTCTACGCAAAATAGTCTTCAGCAAGATGTCCCTGGGACACTAACATAGCTTTCATACCGGTGGTGATTGAATAATGCAGCGGACAATTAAAACGCTCTGAATAGCGATCAAATGTGCAAATGGCGGATTGCCAGTCAATGATAAGCTCTGGTTTCTTCTTAATAAACAAACCATTTTTTAAATTGGCGGGGGAGACGAGTACCGGCAACAGTTCCAAAGTCAGGCGTCAGAAATGTAACTGCTCCCTCAAATTCAATACCACTGATCTTCCTGAGTTTGCGAAACGCATTCTGGGAAAAACCTCTCAATGATACGACTGGGACTCGAAAGATCAGCAATGCGTTTTGGATTACATGTTACATGGGTTGAGTTTGCTCCTCGTCGACCGAATCGGAAATTAAATTTTAAAAAACCTATGCAAAAATATTACCATGTTCAGAACGATTTTCGGGAATGATTGTAGAAGACGTAGAATACCCATCCCCCCAACTCCTGACAACTTTATTTAAATGTCTCGCAATGCTTTGGAGAACTCGGCATAACACAAATAAGCACTTTATTTATTCAACAAGTTGCGCACTATTTTCATTTTAGTCTCTCTTTGATGACACTTGCTTATCAGCATTCCGGTATATCATTCGAAAAGCTTTTTCCTATATATGCGATATTTTTAGCGAGAAAACGGGCAAAGTTTGTTATATTTTCAACTACTGGCAGATGAAACAAATCGTGAACAATCTGGAAAACCGTTCTTGAAGGTTAAACGAAAATCGATCTTCCCTAATGGTTTTAGCGTGTTACTACTAACTTAACGCACTAACCCTAAACCCTAACCCCTAACCCTTACGCTAACCCTAACCCTAATCCTAGACCTAACCCTAACCGTAAGCTCAACCCTAGACCTAACCGTAATCCTAGATCAAACAGAAGATATTAATTTGAGAACTACAAAATTTATTTACCTCTGCGACGATCTGCTTTTGACTTTCTGCATTCTCGATGAAAGTTATGGCCGCTTCAGCTGTATTCATAGTAACTTCTCAGGCAGGGACGTCTGGTTTTTGCCTTTGTAGCAGCATATTGCTGCGGCAATATGATTGAAGACTTGCAAGGAAACTGTTACACGTTGAGTTAAATCGATTCTTCTCCCCATAATAAAAGAATGGATTGAGCCAGGAACATTGATTATTTCAGACTGCTGGAAAACCTAGGTAAACCTGGACAAGTATGGCTACACTCATGAAACCGTAAACCTTTCCAAGGAATTTGTAAATAAGAACGGAAAACACACGAACAAACTAGAAGGACAGTGGAGACATGTAAAGGCAAGTTTGCCTATCTTTGGTGTTCGAAAATTTATGTATTCCGGTTATTTGGCCGAATTTCTTTCGTGGTATGCGCACAAACTTAAAGACGATGATCTGTTTGAAGTTTTTCTTGCAGATATCAAGCAAATTTACGAGGGATAATTTTCCAACCGAGCGGAGTCGAAATTGTAGTCACCCTCCGTTTTCCGATTGATGATAACCTGAGATCAGACGCCTTTTTTTTCGGAGCGCGAGAGCGCCAAAGCGCGAAAGTTGGGGAAGAGCGCGGAAAAAAAGAACGCCTGATCGCAGGTAAGGTAGATGACTTGTGCTTAGGTTTAGCCTTTTATACAGGAAGAAATCTTTTCGAACGACGTATAAACATAACGTATTTTTGTTTCTTTAAATTTTTCATTTTGTACACAGCAGAATGTTGCCTGTACACAGCAGCATGTTGTTTTTGTTGTTGTTCTTATTGCAGTCATGTATAGAACGAGCATTAATCTATGCTCCATATATTGCTGAAAAAATAAAGAACGCGTAGCCACGAGAAAATCATGTCTCCAGTCCTTCAAATGTGTAGCATATGTATCCTTCATATATTGCTGAGAGAATAGCAACGCGTAGACGCGTAGACGCGTAGACGCGTAGCCATTAGAAATCATTCGACTCCAGTCCTTGTAACCTGTAGGCTACTTCCATTCACAGTGCCTGCTCTGACGGCGTAGCCAGGCTGCGCGTAGCCATTATGTGATGGCTACGCGAAACAGCTTCAGTTGCGGGGTATTCTGCAATTTAGCCAGTTTTGATAGATGTTCCGTAGAATAGAAGCCTGCTAGTGAACACTTGCGTCGCTTCACGTTGAATTTTATAATTCGGAATACCGTATAAACATTTATATTACTCGCCAGTCAGACTGTGCCGATCGAGTCAGTAGGCCTCATTGACTTCGACGGCTATCCAGTCGAGCTGAGGCTTGAAGGAACTTCTAAACAGGATATGGATTGGAAAAGTATGCTTGATTGAACGGCCTCGCCGGCCGGAATGTTTTTTTTTTTTGCAAAATATATATTTTTTAATTTTAACAATAAGCGCTTTCAATGAAAACAGCATCCATCAGCATCCGATGTCAGCGAACAAATTTCGTGTATTTTGCCGGCCTAGTTTCCTCTGGAGGAAAATAAAGCTTTGTTACACTCTGTAATCGAAGAATTCTAATATCTCGTAAGTTTGAGGCCGCTCGCCACATAATATTGTCAACCTCTAGCGACGTCTCTTGTCAGCTCTCTAATTGTTCGCTATGATTCCCGCAGCAATTTGTACAACTATTTACGTCACAGTGTAATATGACACTGGCTTTGGCCGCGCACAAATTGGAGCCATTTTTTAGCGACAACAACCTAACTTTGAGACCATAAAAAAGCGTTTTGCATCGTCTCTAACACTTTAAACCTTTTATTCCAATGTCTAAAAAGGTGAAACTTTCGATATATCAAAAAAATAAATTACATTTCATAGACACGTTAAGGGAGGCGTGATCGTAACCGCGGTTAAGGAGATAAGTTGTTAATTCATTAGTACGAAGTTTAAAATTACTGTCGGTGGAACAAATGCGGCGAAGGCGGAGAGCTAAGCTAAAAGGAATGGCTTTTTTAGTATGTAAAGGATGGCAAGATGAATACAGGAGGTGTTGGTGTTTGTCAGTGGGTTTAGTATGTAAGTCTGTTTCAGTTATGCCATTATTAAATGAAACGGTGACGTCCAGAAAAGGAACATGAGTTAATGAATGAGAGCTAGTGAATTTAATAGTGGGACGAATGTTGATGAGATAATCAATAAATATTTTCAGATGATCTAGGCCTTCGTTCCAGATCATGAAAATATCATCGATATATCTCCACCAAGTATGAGGTCTAAAAGATGCGTCAGAAAGCATCAATTCCTATATTATCTGGGATGTTAGTGTATAGTATGGTATTGTTAGGTAACTGACCAAGTTTAGTAAGCTTGTTAAGAAAGTCCGTTGTGTCCCTGATATATGAAGTTAAATTAGAAACTAAAGGGTTAATGTGATGATCAACGAATTGTGAAATGCGTTCCGTGGGATGATCGTTAGAAGAAACTATGGGGCGTCCAGGGTTACCAGGTTTATGTATTTTAGGAAGAATGTGAAAACGTCCGGCGTTTGGGTTAGTCTGTATGAGGTACTATTTAGTTTTAGTATTAATGTAGCCGTCGTTTAACATGCGTTGAACTTAAACAGTTACTCGTTGTTGAATTTTGTCAGTTATGTCTTCGTCTTGTTTTTTTGTAAAATTTAGAGTCGTTAAGTTGTCAGTTACATTCGTCAATATACCATGATCTGTCCATAACGACAGTACCAGAGCCTTTGTCAGCAGGTTCAATTATGTCTCGTCTCGTTGTAAGTTTGAGTAAAGTTTGCCGTTCGGAGTGTGATAGGTTGTCAGAAATGTGGTTGGGTTTCGATGTGGTTATGTCGTGTTTAATTGCATTTACGAATGTAAACCGGCGAGAAATGCCGAATCTGTAGCAAAGATTTGAATTAGTAACAAAAAAAATGACTGAAATGAAAAATAACACAGCCGACTGAGTCTTAAGGCAGAAAAAAAAACAACTTCGGTTTGTGAATTACAACCTGGAATGCCATGATAACACAGCCGTCTTTGTAAAAATCGACACTAGATGACCGATTACATGAGCCCGGACTGGCCCTGTTAATCGAGCTGGTTCGATTAGCTGGGATCCGGGCAAGTGAGTCAAAAATGACAACCGGTAATTGTTGTGCGACTTCAGCCAAAATTAACAAAAAGAACTCTAGCCTGTGTTAAACTTCAACCGATAACAGACACCATGTTGACAAATGAACTGTAGCCTGACTGCTTCTTTCCATTTGTATATTCCTTGCAAGGAAATAACTTTGACCAAATAAACTCTGGTAAATTTACCTATTGAATTATCTGCGATTTTGATTTTTTAAAGTTTATTACTACTGATTAGATGCACTCTATAGGCTCGAATAATGGCAACCTTTCCTGGTTCTATTTTGTCCTTATTTATCGTCTCAAAGTTCCTGACGTCGATTTTAACCCGTGAATACGCGCATGCGTAATGAACCGGTTATCGGCAACGGCGACAGATATGCAAATGAGTCACTCACTCGCTCACTCGCTCCTTCCATCAGCTGTAAACTTAGTGACGTAATGCTTTGTTACGAATGCGTTTTGTAACAAGACCAGCGTGAATCCAGCGATAACAATAACTGAATTGGTGTTAACGGATATAAACAACAATAAGCTTAAAGATGTTTCGCATCTAAAAGGAATTTTCAACCGAGACGCGCGTTTTGATGCTTATCTACCTACTGGTAATAAAATTTGTCCCATTTCAAAACAGTTGTCACGGTGGCCGAGTGGTGTAAAGCGCGAACTTACAGCCGAAAGGCCCAGGTTCGAATCTCTTTCGGGCCGTTCTTTTTTTTCTTTCTTCTTTGGACTGAACATTATGAAAGTGATGTACTGCGTTTGTCAAAAATCCTAACGTTTAATTTTAAAAAATATTGAACCGCGACAGAGTGAAAACATAAGCTTACGCAATATTGCGTTACGCGTTAGCATTTCTAATTCACGGGTTGGCTCTTAGGAGCCTTTGATTTTACAAAAGTCCACAAAAGTCGCAGCTGGTTTTTTCTTCTTTTGACTCGATAAACCATAATCGAAAGTCTAAGAAAAATTTAGCGCACAAATAAAAGAATTACGTAATAATTTGGAAACCATGCCGGAGCTTAGTTACGGTTGTTAAAAATCCGGACGGACGATAACATAAAGGCTCGGTTACCTGACTCAGCCTGGTTCCTAAGCTATCCCATTTTTCTACTACTGGTTATGATGCGTCTTGACCTTGAAAACTAAAATAATGTACATATTGCCTTATTTTATAACTGTCTGTTTGTTAACATTTCGTAAAATGATTTTCACATTGATTTCCCTTGGAGAAGAAACGACCTTAACAAAGGACATTTTGAACATCCACCATGAAGACTTACCTGCATGTAAAATATGAGGGGGCACAAAATGTTTCATTTCCCACTTTTCTCGATTCTTACAGAGAACTGATCTCAATACAAATCTTGTTGAAAAAGTAGGCATTGATGGAGGTCTACTGACATACTCTTTTCAGTAGTTTCCGGCCTTTGGGTTTTTGTAACTAAAATCGAAATAAAAAACTGCAAGGGCAATCAACGTGAAAATTTGTCATTTTTGAACAAACCTCTCAAGACCTACCTGCATGCAAAATATGAAAGGGGGGTGTCAAAATTTATCATTTCCCACTCTATTCCTACACTGTTTCCGACTTGCTATTGTTCTATATTAAATGATCATTTCCCAATGTAAAGTCAATTCTCTATGAATCGAATTTATGAAACTTTTAACTATGGGTCACTCAAGGTTTGGCGAATTCAAAACTAATTCGCATGTTTCTGGAATAATACGCTATAGATGACGTGATCACGTCTCTCTATTACGTTTTTTTAGTGACGCTCCAATCACAGCAGAACTTACCTGCAGGACATTCAAAGCATTTAAAACCATGCCCACTGGGATCGCTGACAGAGGAATTGACAAACGTACCCAACGAACATGGACGTAATTTGTCTATACCAAGAGTGTTATCGGCAAATCCAGCTTGACTAAAAACAGCTCCAAGGTTTTTCCTTAAAATTATGAGCGCATAAAGTATGTTCGAGACGTCGATGTATTCAGAGTTATCTTCCCCAAAACCACTAAACAAACAGAAAAAAATGCATGGATTAAGGAGGCCGAACACTGATTGCGCACGCTGCCTTTTGATCGGCACATTAATATATTTCATTGTTAATACATTTATCTTGCGTCAAACTGCTTACACCTGCTTAATAAGCAGACATTGTATATATTTGTGAAGCTACTCACAGGTAAACTGTGCAAGTGTATCTAGCTTTCACGTTGCGAATTTTCCCTTCTTCCAAGCTTCTACAAAGAAATTCAAGTGAAGATAATTTGAAAACAGTGGATCTTCTCCTCATGGATACCTCTCTCATACAGACACCTCTCTATAACACTGATCTCATTTTATTCCTGCAAAATCTCCACATATATTCCACACTTAACCTATTTTTCACGGACATTGCAGTGATGACAGTTCTTATAGTGGATTGGCTCACTTGTTTTTTTTTTGGCGACACAATGCCCCAACTTTGAACTGCTGATAATACTGAAATGTAGTGAGGCAAACAGGATGAAACCTTCAAGGAATGTAGTTTTATGGCACATGAATAAAATATAGTGAAAATATTGTTTCCATTCAGGAAAACACTGTCATCGACAAATTAACCGAAATTAATGCGAATCTATAAATTTTTGATGGGAAATATTAAGCCAATTTTATTCGAAAACGCTCTCAATGAATGTTTTTCATACTTTTAGTCTTAAAGACCTACATCTAGGCTATAAGAGCCATATAGTCGTTTTAAACGTTAAGGTCAAGATGTTTAGTAAAAAGTAATATGTAAAAACCATGACGTCAAAAAAAAAAACCCAGATGAACCACCTTGTATCACCTTCTATAAATATTATCATATCATATCGTATTTAATTTTTTTTGGTGATAAGAGACCAAAATTAAACAATTGTCCCAGTTTTTTTATCTCTGAATACACGCAAGCGTAATGAATGGGTTATCGCTGACGTGGACAGTTTCACTCACTCACTTGCTCGATCGCTCGCTTACTCCTTCTATCAGATGTGAACTTAGTGATGTAATGCTTTGTTACGAATGTGTTTCGTAACAATAACACATGAATTCGGCGATAACAATAACTAATTTGTTGTAACCGAATAAAAACAACAAGCTTAAAGATGTTTCGCATTTGGAGTCTTTAATGTAACATTAAAATCGATGTAAAATGATTTTTCAACCGAGACACGCGTTTTAATGCGTACCCACCTTGAAATAATAAAATGTATTCATAACTGAGTATGTGTTCCATGATAGTCGAGTGGTTTGAGGCCTAGGCGTCGGCTTAAGTAGTAATGTCAGGCACTCTGGCTCACTCAACGCTAATTCAAGCAGTTTTTCTGACGCTCACCCAAAGCGGCAACCTGTGTGAGCCAGAGGCCTTAACCCTTAATTACCCCAGCGGTATCAATGCTTCTCCTAAGCCGCGGTGCCCAAGGTATTTCAGCAGAAATCCCTGGCGCCCATGAAAGTGCTCTAGTATCTCCATATAAATTAGCGAAAAACTTTGTTTGATTCTTCTGTTGACTCGCCTGCGCGGGGTTCATTTTAATGCTAGAATGATAAGTGTGATTATATTCATCGACTAACCTAACTTTTTGAGGGCCACGAGTTTGTTAGTTTTTTTAACTATTAAGTGTCACCCTCGTTAAATAAAGTTTGATTGATTGATTGAACCTGTCAAGTTTGTCAAAGTAAATCGTGCTATTGTTAGCAGAAAACATCTTCCAGAGTTTTTGCTTCATCGTTCTGTACACCGTTCGACAACCGAGCTTTTCTCTTCGTTCTCAGTAGAATACAAATTTATGCCATGCTTTTTCAGGAGAATCCTCATATTTTCGTTGAAAAATTCCCGGCCCCGGTCGCTCCATATCATTTCTGGTTGTCGCTTCGTGTTAAATATTGATTTAAAAGCCTTAGCAACTGAAAGTCCTTTTTTGTCTTTCAAGGGCCGAATCCAGCCATATTTTGAGAAAACATCGATTACCATCAAGAGATATTTAATCTCCTTATTCCACTTTGAAAATTTTCCCATCTCGACTAAATCGGCTGCCCATATCTTACAGGTTTGGTTTTGAGGTTTGGTTCAAGCAAGGAAATTTGATTGGTTTTCAGGTCTTTGATTGTTGTTTGTGAGTTCATTTTATTTGCAAACACAAAAAATAAAAAAAAATAAAAAAAAAATTCATTTCTTTGTTATATTCTTTTTGCCAATCCAGATACTCATCTTTAGAAATCGAAACAAGTTCTGGATAGATTATGTCGTTTTTTTCGCCGTCAAGCCAGAATCGTGTGGTTTCTGTAGGGATTGAGGTGATGGGGATGTTGAAAAATGTTTCGATGCTATTGCGGGAATAAAACCAAAGTTCACTTTGGGTGATGGGGTCTTTCAAACAAATCATAACCTTTTTCTGCTGATCTGTGGGCTTTCTGGTTCTGATGAGATGTTTCAAGCCTTCTCTTCTTGTGAGATATGGCTTAGTGGCTCGAAGTGCACTATGAATTGTTTGAACAGGCACATCCAAAGCCATGGCGGCTTTCTTGACTGTTGCAAATTTTTGTGGATTGATTATGATTGGTTCCTTTGGAGCAATCCTGGCTTCCACAAGGAATACTTGTTTATCACTTTGTCGGGTCAGGGATGGTTTATTATATTTTATGGCATATCTCAATGAAGCCGGATTAATTCCGCAAGCTTCCGCGGCTTTGGCCAGGCTATCAAATATTTGTGTTTGCAAAGTCTCGGTATTGTTTATTGGTGTAATCTTGATTTCAGTGGTTTCCATTTTATATTATATTATTTTTTTTAATTTGTTTTTTGTGTAAGTACTAAAAATGGAGAGCAAGACTGTAGCTGAACTAAAAAATATAGCAAAAGAAAGAAAGATCCCTGGTCGCTCAGGTGCCACAACCAGGGCTGCATTAATAAAACTTTTAACTGGCAAAATCCAGAGAAACAACAAACTTTAGCCGATTTAAAGGCTCAAGCCAAAACAATGGGTTTGAGAGGTTATTCAGGCTTACGCAAAGCTGAACTTGTGAAGTTTATAGCCACCCAAAACAAACCTGCACCAAGCCAAGTCAGCCCAAAGCCAGCTGTGGAGACTGTTGTTGTGTCAACCCAAAAACCTAAAAAAGAAACTAAAATGGTTGAACAAAAGCCTCAAAGTTATCAACAGAAACTGAAACAAACCCGCCAGCAAAAAGAGAAGAAAATAATTTTGAAGCTCCATCGCCTGTTGAATTGGTGGATCAAAAGGCCACACAAAAGCAAATCAAAAGGCTCACGAAAAAGCTTCAAAAAGAAGAACAACAAGAAACAAAGAAATGAGTCAATCTCAAAACGACATGCCATCAAAAAGAAGCTGGATGAATTGCAAAGAAAGCCAGCGGCGGTTGAAAAACCCAAGCAACCACCTTATGAAATCATCAAGGTTGGAGAAAGATCAAATGCAAAATTTACAACCTTCTTTGATCAATACAAAATAATTCTCAAACATCAAGTGCTTGAAATAAATCCAATGAAGATCTTTCAAGAAATCTTGAACAAAACAATCCAAGAACGAGGCCTCCAAGATGGAGATCGAATCCGCTTGATTGTGGATCACGCCAAGCTTGATCGCCCTTTGAGCACGAAATACTTGAGAATGGCAGATGGAACCGTATCCATGCTGGAAATCTATGAAAAATTCCGACCCATCGAATACAAAGAGGTGCCTCTGGATGAAATAAGCATTGAAGTCCAATCCACCAGAATTCCTGGAGGCCGCGGCCGTTTGCAGGCCACGAAAGACAATGTTTCTCGAAAGACTTCATGTTCCGTGTATGTTTTGCAGGAATAGCATTGCCTTCCTTCAGCGCATCCTGTGCAACGCCCTCCTTTGGCTTTTGTTCGTTTCATGAAACAAGCATGCCTTGACAAGTCACAATATTCCAAACAGTTGGTGCAGTTGGCGAAACCGCAAATATGCTGCTCCAGTCTTGTTGTGATTGTTCTATTGCATTGCAAGCATTTAGCAACTTGTCGACACACACTGTCAATTGTGCCAGGTTTGTTTGTGCGGTTTCTTTTATGCTCAGTGAAGCATTGATAACCAAGGAAGGTTCCGTTACAATCTGTGCAGTTGATTTCATCATCTGCGCATTTTCCGTTTGGGAAATATTTGAAGCATGCAATGCATTTGGATGGACACTTGTGCTTATCTCTGTTGGTATAGGTTTTCTTGCAAGTATGACAATAATAATCTTTGCAAAGAAATGCCGGCATCGAGGTTATCACATCAAAATGATTTTGGTTTTTCAAGAGATAAATCCGATTGCCACCAAATTCTGTTGCGGAAGTATATATGAATTGGTTAAACTGGTCCGCGTCAATGATATTTATTTCAACCTTCAAGTGCGCAGCAAATCTTTTCACATCTTCAAGTGTTGATCCAAAATCGTTTTCCGGGACGGCAGCTTCCTCATGAAGTTTCCGCGCTTCATCTTCTTGCAGCTTTCGTGATTGATTAAAACCATTTTTGATTTCTGATTTTGTCCATCGGTCTTTGTTTATATTGGCTATTGCTGTCACAATGGCTCGGGCAAGACAAATCGAATCTGTGTTCTTGATTGATATAACATATATGTTGTATGACTTTGAATGCACCCAAGAAACAGGTGTGCATGAAGTCAATCTTGCGATTGTGTAAGACTTTGGCGGAAATGAATGGATATTCAGAAACATTGAGGAATTCTGCCAGTTTGTGTTTAACGGCGAGCATGCGGGTTATACATTTCTGGCGCATAATGTAAGAGGTTATGACTCGCCGTTTATCCTGAAATGGTGTGTGGAAAACAGCTTGAAACCTTATTGCATATATTCAGGCACAAAAATAATGCCCATGAAGATCCAAAGCTTCCGCGTGAAATTCATAGACAGTTTAAACTTTGTTTTGGGATCATTGGCTTCATTTCCAAAGACATTTGGCTTGAACGAATTGAAGAAAAAAAGAAAAATCAAAAAGAAATCAAACGCCACCTTTGTTGGGCCAATCCCAAATAAAAAGTATTATGGCTTTGATCAAATGCCAGGCTGGGCTCGAAAGGCATTTCAAGAATGGCACAATGCACGTGTCAAAGAAAACTATGTCTTTGATTTCCAAAAAAAAGCTAATCGAATACTGTCGATCCGACGTTGATATTCTTCGGCGATCTATGCTGAAGTTTCGCGAGGACTTTATAGAACTCGAAAACATTGATCCATTGCAATATGTCACCATTGCCGCTGTGTGCATGGTAATCTATCGAGATCATTATCTGGCTGAAAAACCAATTGCGGTTGTAAAAAAAAACAAGCAAAAAGAGAAACGTTCTCACAAATGTCCATTGCCTGGCTTGATTTCCTGACACAAAAGCATGGCTGGCAGATTCAACATGCTTTGCATGGTGGCGAAAAGAAGTTATTGTTAGATGATCGATGATGGTCAGCGAATTGCCGTCGATGGTTTTTGCGAGGCAACCCAAACCGCGTTTGAATTCCAAGGCTGTTTTTGGTATGGCTGCGAAAAGTGTTTCGACGGCGCCACAATCAATTCAAAGAATCAAATAGATATGGCAACCCTTCAAAAGATGACAATTGAGAAGAATGCCAAAATACAAGCAGCTGGATATAATCTGATTGAAGTCAAAGAATGCGAACTCCAACATATTAATGAATTCAAGCTGTTCCTGAAATCGACTTGGAAACGCGATTGCGTTGAACCTTTGGATCCGCGAGATGCCTTCTTTGGAGGACGGACAAATATCACAAAACTCACATATGATTTCAAAGAAAACGAATCAGGTGGTTATGTTGATTTTGTGAGCCTTTATCCAACGGTTCGGTATGGCAAGAAATATCCACGCGGAGATCCTGTGAAAATCATGGCACCAGAAGTATTTGATCCGAACTGGTTTGGTTTCATCAAGTGCAAAGTGTTACCACCACGCGGAACTTATCACCCGGTGTTGCCACAAAAAGTCATGTGTGGTATGCCAAAAAGCTGCTGTTTCCACTGTGTCGAACATGCGCTGAAACAAAACAACAAAAATGTTATCATTCAGTTGAAGACAGAGCTTTCATTGGAACATGGTGCCTCAATGAAATGCAAAAAGCACTTGAAAAAGGTTATGTAATTGAAAAAGGTTATGTAATTTATGAGGTGTGGCATTTCTCTGAAAGAACAGATCTTTTCAAAGATTATGTGAAGTTATGTGAGTTTCCGAAGATAAAGCTTGAGACCTCAGCCTTGAAAACAGGACCTGGTTGCAAATATGAATCAGATGACCAGTTCAAGCAGATTGTCAAAGAACGCTTGAATATTGACCTTGGACATATTGAATTTAATCCAGGAAAACGAACCATTGCCAAAACGTGTCTGAACAGCCTCTGGGGTAAGTTTGGGCAACGCAACAATATGAAACAAAACAAATATGTGACCGAGCCAAAGGAATTCTATAACATACTTCTTGATGATAAAATAGACAATCTGTTTATTCATTTCATCAATGAAAACATGGTGGAAATGACATATGATTTGAAAGGACAGATTGTGGAGAATGCAAATTGCACAAATATCGTTGTGGCAGCCTTTACAACAAACCATGCAAGCATGATGCTATATGATGTGTTGCATACGCTTTGTGAACAAGTGTTAGGATTTGATACGGATAGTGTATGGTTTGTGAAACGGCCAGGAGGCGCCACCGTGGAAACAGGTGATATGCTTGGAGAACTCACGGATGAACTTGGAGGTGATAAGATTGTGGAATGGTGTGGTAGTGGACCAAAGTCATATGGCTATGTGACAGCAAAAGGTAAGATAACATGCAAAGTAAAAGGATTCACATTGAATCATGAGAACAGCCAATATTTGAACTTGGCCGGAATGAAGCAAGTCATCAACAAACAAAAAGAAAGAATAACGCTGGTCAATGAAAGGCATATCACAAGGGATCCAAAAACAAAAGAAGTTGTCAATCAATATCAAGAGAAAGACTTCCGATTTGTTTATGACAAGAGGTGTTTGCATAAAGTTGAAACGGGACTTGTTACATTACCATACGGCTTCTAGAGCACTTTCATGGGCGCCAGGGATTTCTGCTGAAATACCTTCGGCACCGCGGCTTAGGAGAAGCATTGATACCGCTGGGATAATTAAGGATTAAGGCCTCTGGCTCGCACAGGTTGCCGCTTTGGGTGAGCGTCAGAAAAACTGCTTGAATTAGCGTTGAGTGAGCCAGAGTGCCTGACATTACTACTGGCTTAGCGGGTGGAATGGCATTCCGGAAGCGCAAGTTCAAGCCACGCTCTCGACGATTTTTGTTTCGCATGGACATTCTTTAAGTGATGTTTTCTTTTTTTTTTGCGTTCGTCAAAAATCCTTACGTTTAATTTAAAAACAAAATATCGAACCTTGTCAGTGTAAAAACATAAGCTTACCGCAATATTGCGTTACGCGTTAGCAGTTGGCTCTCAGGAGCCTTTGGTTGCTTAATAGAAGCTGTATGCATTTTACACCAAACATTAACAAATTCTTGTGATTTGTCTCATATTTCTTTATCTTTAGATGTAAGTGCCTTAAACAAAAATAATAAAATAAAAGACGAGTTTGGCGCGTTGTTAAGTGTATACTGGAGCCTTCAAAATAACGTCCGATCCATAACCTCTATAATACGGATACTTGGCTTCTCCTTTTGTTGTCCGTATTAGAGAGGTTCTACTGTACATGAAATATAATTTTGCCGACCTACGAAAACAATCCTGGAACAGAGGGGGTTTGTTTACGCAAAACGTCGATTGAAAACGTTTTTATATATTCATTTCGCATTTGCAGTACTATGCAAAAGCACTGTTCTCGCGAAATATCGCCGAAATGTCCCCGAAAGTTCGCGCAGACGAAGTTTTGCAAGCACACAGCAAGCCTGGCGAAATGTCCCAGAAACTCAACAAAACGAACAGAAGTAACAGTGCATACCCTCGCCTTATCAGAACAACGTAGGTTCCAAACGGCCGATTTTTTTAAAACAATTTTATATTTAATTTATGAAATGGACTTAAAAGCAACCGTTGGCAAGCTTAAACTGAATGCAGTGTATCTTGATGATTATTAACAATTCTATTTAGCATGTAACGGTATCCCGCGACAAGTGTGAAATAAAATTAACAGGTTTCTCACATGCTCACATTCAACAAATTGCGTTTACCACCGTCCCTCCAATCCACTTCATATAATGTGCGTAACAGCAACAACAACAAAAAACAGTTTCGATAGAACGCTCGCTCACCCTTTTCGCTTGCTTTTTTATTGTACCTTTGCTTTCACACAGTAGAACGATTACAGCAGAATATTCCTGCACTTTAAATGAGCAAAATGGTGTTCAGTGCTTCTTGATCGGCTTATGATCCCCGCGCTTTATTTGTAGACAATGTCTAACACTCACTGAATCAACATATTATCATTGTGTGATGTGTTTCTTGAGCGGCTTATGGCTCTCACGCTTCACTCTTGGTTGTTCGATGATTCAGTTTCCAAGACCACCGACTGAACTAATGGATATTTTTGTTGGGTTTCGTGAGGCATAAAAATATACTTTTAGTAATTAAAGACATTTGAGTTTTCATTGTCTGAGTTTTTAAATTTCGTGCGTGCTGGTTTTATATCACGCGCGCAACACCTAAAAACGTTTACTTTGTCATTTAGCCAACCTTAGATCCTTGATTTGCCGCCGAACACAGTGATTTTTAAGGGATTGTGTGGGACAAAAAATAAGCTTTTCGTAGTTAAAATGGGGCGCCAAACTAGCCAATATTGTTTATACATTTCTATGGTCAATTTGACCTTTTGTATGGTCAACTCGACTTTTTTTATGCTCAACTCAACTTTTTATGTGCTTAACTTTTTATATGGTGAACCCGACTTTTTATATGGTCAACTATTGACTTTTAATAGCGTCGACTCGACTATTTATACGCTCAACTGTTGACTTCTTATATGCTAAACTTTTGACTTTTTTATATGGTCAACTCGACTTTTTATATGGTCAACTTTTGCATTTGAAATAAGGCCACTAATGCATTGCAAACGAACTCAAACAAAGATGGCTACCATCAGAAACGTTGTTTGTGTCTTTTGACACGAAATATGCCTGGAAACCCTACAAGAAAAATAAATGAATGTGGTCTGTTTTTATTCTTTGATGACTTCAAGTTATTGCTTTCAACAATAGCATCATTTGAAGAAGCAAAACGATCGAATAGCTTGTCTTTGGAGGATATTGAACAAGCTGCTGATCGACTGACAGCTGCTGCAGAGACCATTCAGATATTCATTGCAGATATCGAAACAACAGCGTTTTAATTGATGTGACATCGGTTCTGAATATGACTTTGGCTAAAGTCAGAAATTTGAGTGATCAACTACAGCAATGCATAGTTAGATAGTTATTGTAAATTTCCCATACATAAATCCACGTGTTAATATTTAGTCCTATTGTAATTATAATCACATTCTTTTTTATTGTTATGTTAGGGAATCCTCAAGTAGTTTAAGGCCTGGGTCAAGCGCTTTGACCAGGAAAAAACGGTTTATTCGTAATAACTTTTACAAACGGAATGGAACTGAATCGAAATTTGGCACATAGAAAGATATTATTGTCCTTAACATTTTAAAGTATAATAAGCTTTGGCATAGCTCACGTGACATGTCACGTGGCCATTTTTCTTAAAATACCAAATATTTGACGAATTGGTGACGGGTTTAAGAGAAAACATCAAGTAAAAATGCTTTTCTGATGCAGATTAAATATCTCCAGCCCTTCACGTTTGGAATGAGTGTCCATTAATCTCTAAAAAAAATACGAGGACAAAGGTCATTTTTCAGTCCAAAATTCAACCTATAATTATTTATAACTGTAATTTAAAGACTTGAGGACAATCATTCCAAACGTAGAAGGTTAAATGTGTTAAACCTCAATCGGAAAAGCTAATTTATTTAACTATACAAAGAAAATTCGCTACCAAATCGCCGATTTGCGTAATTTTAAAATTTTGATCACGTGACATGTCACATGACCAAACTTTTGCGTTAAGGGAGAAGAAAACATCAAGATTAACATTCAGGGAAAATTTCATTTTGATCTATATTTTCTCGGTGAAGATATTAAGTGTCAACCATATTTTCTGAACACACTTTAAACCCAGGCCTTAAACTGCTTGAGTCCTTAACGCAGGGTTAACCTCTGAATTTCCTGAATTTATTATTATTATTATTATTATACTGAAACGGAAGGTCAGACGTGATTTGTGAAATGCCATGTGATAGCCCAACTGCTTCCACAGGGCATGGTACAGGGAGCCCACGATAAGTTATAGAGGAAGACCAAATTCGGGTTTTAAGAGAATTGCATTTTCCGTGGAAAAAATATATCTGACTTCCTTAGTCGGCCTCGATCGATGCGCTATAAATGGTACGCGTTTTGCTTTTGAACACAAACTAATAGGTATTTCAATAAAATTTTTCAAAAGAAGATTTTGTTGTCCATTTTTATGTGTTTGTCCATTCATTACACAGCTATATAGGTTGAAAATCAATTTTATGTAAACAAAACAAGACTTGGATTTTATAGTTCTATCTTCACTCGCGTTGCCTTATGCAAATATGTTTGCATATTTTTTGCAATTTTGATTTTAAAATCAGTTTCTCGGACAATTTTTGACACGCAACAGGTGTATTTTATTCGGAAATCAGTCATACTAGTTAATCTAGACCGAGAAAAAGTTGTTTTTGTGAACTTTTATACGGTCTAAATGTAGTGTGCAGATGGTCGCGTAATTTTGTTTTTGAGAATTGCTAAAATCAAAAAATAGCTCGGTCGTCAATCTTTATTCTTGTGCTTCCGACCTTTCACCTGAGTTAAGTTTATCATCGGCTTTCTGTTCAGAGAGCGACGCTGTTAGGCTCAGCCTATCTTTTTATAGAAATGTTGAAATGCTTCAACAAACTGGCTCCATCAAGTAACGTCCCCGACCGTCGCCGACCGACCTTGACCGTCTTCGGCAGCAAAAGCCTTCATCGAAGAGCAAAGATGGGTGTCGTTGTCGATGTATCTGCGTTCACAAAGTAAAGAGACGTTAATGCACCCAGAGGCTTCAGGAGAGTGGCGACAAAAAAAATCTATAACCCGCAACTTAAACACGAAGTTCCGGTATAAAAGGAGCCTGGCCTGGCCTGGCCATTCTCACCTCCAGTCGTCAATCAACCACTGAAGCATTAAGGGACTGTGCAATAATTATCAGGAGAGGGGGTTGGAAAATTGGCTTCAAGTAGGAAATATTAGGTAACATCCCTTTCTAATGGAATGAAATTAGTGATTGCCCCCCCTGATCAGTCAGAAATTTTGTATGACCCCCCTCCTCTTCACACACCTTTTCTATACAAAAACCCAGCATTTTCTTAATGTACATGCACCTGTTATTGCTACGAGGTAATGTTTGTTCCAGACGTGGGTATACAGCAATACTACATGTTTACTTGTTGGACATCCGTATTTCGAACAAACATGACCTCGAAGCAATGTTCAACGAAGCCATCCGATTCCACCACTGAATCACTTGATTGTGAATCCGAGTTGCTTGCACAGGAACTCATTTTCTCGTTAACGTTATATTGGGTTTCTCGTGGGATGCAAGAATGATCGCCACGAGCATACTGGAGAACTCGTGCAACCGGTGCCACTTTACCTCCACTAATCTTAAGACCATGCTGGTTGAGGTACATCTTCAATCTGTTGCAATATGATTACCTATGCTGTAGTGAAATTATTATTTTGGTGCAATTTTGTCTGCACTGGTTCAAATTTATTTTAAACCAGTGCAAAATATTTGAACTGGAGGAAAATATTTTCACCAGGGTAAAATATTTGCACTGGTGTATAACTATATTCTACTGTTCAAATGTTGTGGACAATTCAAATTTAAAACGCCAGAAACGGTTTACAATATTGGTCTCTATATTATAGAGATAGAGAAGAATAAACAATCGTATTGCAACAGATTGAAATTGCAGTTCAGCCACAGAACAGATCATCAAGCCTTTCAGTGAGAACTATAAACACTTGAAATAAAATGTTAAGCCCCTCTTCCACTTGAGTGACTTATTTTACTTTGAGCCCCCTATCCTTGCTTTGATTTTACTTTATGCCCCCTCCTCTGGTTTTCCAACCCCCCCTCCCCCCCCCATCCTGATAATTATTGCACAGTCGCTAACAACTGACAAACAACATGTGTCATTACTAAGACCATTGCTAACACAATTAAAAAAAAATCTTATGAAAGTTATATCAGAAGTCTTTATGAACTTCTATTTCTTTTTTTTTTTTGCTTAGGTAAAATCTTGGTTTAATTAGATTTTTGAAGCAAATTATATTTAAAGGACGCGAAAGTTAACCACGTTTTGTGACTGAAAGACGCCTTAATTTGCATTTCACACCCAAAAGGTGTGAAATGGGGGAGGAGCTAAGCCTTTTATACCGGAACTTCGTGTTTAAGCGAATAAAAGTCTACGAGCAGAACCTCCTTTAAGTAGAACAATTTTTATCATCTGTCAATTTTATTATTGTCTATAGTCTGCCTGAAAGGGGTATTGTTCAGTCGTAAAATTAGACAAACAATCGTGCGTAGCATAGCCAAGGTGATTGCGTGTATCTACACATTTAGGTTCGTTTGCTAACAGTACTCACTTTACTTACCATTTTCTCCAGTAAAAATTGTACATTAACTTAGGAACTAATTTTCGTAATCAAGGAACAATGTAATATAGACTTTTGCAACGGAAAAAAACGATGTCTGCTGCATTTGTAGACAAAACTAGCTTGTAATGTTTTTTCTATGTTTGTTGAAAATTTTGTCCGGAATTGACTAATCTTGCCAATATATTTTTCGGTTTTGAGACCACGTCTAGAGGATGAAAAACAGCACCTTACTATTTTCATGAGGCGTGTAAATGTTCTTCCTCGCCTTGAACAAGTTTTGTAAACATATCGTGGTTGTCACAAAGTTAGAATACTTACGTTCAATTGATCAATACTTTCACCGTTGACGCCATGTTGAATTAACAATATGCGCATGCTCACTTCCAATTTAGTAGCCTTGCCTTGACGAAAATATCCTTGCATAAAATAGAACGAGCAAGGTAAAAATGGATGTGTGTAAACTTTACTTGCCTTGCCAAAACAAAAATTACCCTTGCCGAGTTTCTGTCGTGTAGTGTAAATGGGGTTTAGTATTCTCGACTCGCTAGTTGCGGTAACACATGCGTAGATTCTGCTCAAGACGTTGTCGAACATATCGCATGCGTGTAATTTATCCTCTTTCCTTTTTTTAAATTTTTTAATCCTCTTTACTTTGTTCACCATTCGGATCATCTGGCAATACTCTTACTTTCACGGAAGACAAGGCGATAACTCTACGCATTTATAAATTAATATTACGTTCACAAATTCGCGAGTTTTTAAACACTTCTTTAGTGCCCACGAACGTTTTGGCGAAACTAGATTTCGTTTAAAGAGTCGAGGTTTCGTCTAGCCGAAAAGAAAGTTCACGGCGCCGAAATCTCGCAACTGTCTTCATCTAAAGCGAATTTTGTTTGCGTTACTTTTGCACAGTATCTTGTATAATAACATTTTGACATGTAACAAGATTAGGCTTGGCTTGTCCGTTTCGTCAGACTGTTTTCTCTCGCGCGCAAAAAAAAAATCGTTTGGTGTTGAAGGCTCTTTCATAAACTTAAAAAGGCGTTCGATAAGAGAAATGCCAATGATACTCACATAAGCTGACCAGTGGCCACATCTTTGAACCATCGAAAACTTATTGTTCTCAACTCCGTGCGCATCATGTATCTAATAAAAATAAAAAAGAATAGAAGTAGACGTTTTAACAGATATGGTAGCGATATCAACTTAATCGTGCACTGGGTGACGCTCCGTTATGGACGACGATTTTGATGACGCGAGAATTACGTAATCATTCCCAATGGTCGCCGTCTTGGATCCGCCATCTCGGATTTCAAAATTGCCTAAATTGCCAAAATCAATCAAATTAAGACACTGTACACAGCTTAAACTCGTGGCGTCTTTTATAACCCATTGCAGTATTGATTCCCAAGTGTTTTGAGTGCTTTTACGGAAATACATAAAATTACCGGGCTTTAAGGGTGTGGATTTTCATCTGGTGTGTTACTGTTAGCTAGCTAACTATGATAAGAAATCGAGCACTGAATGCTATTTCGGAATACCACAGACGTTGTTAGCGGTATATGTTATTAGAGTGATTCTCCGAGGGTCACATTGTGTTCAGTTCATTTGTCAAAAAGGTTTTATAAGGATCAGGATTTTTATCTGGTGTGTTACTGTTAGCTAGCTAACTAAGATAAGAAATCGAGCCTTGAATGCTATTTTCCGTTCAGTTTATTTGTCAAAAATTGAAGATTTCCAGCTTTTGCGCTAAAAACTGACTATGGCTAAAGGCTTCTCTTCAAAAAGCACTTGAATTGACTTCTCCTTTGGTGTTCTATAATCTGTATAATCATTTCGTGTTTTGAGCCGGAAACATTACAATCCCCATGACATAGCTTTTATAGCTCCTTTAATAACTGGCCTACAGTTTACAAAAATAGCGACTAGTACAGTCCTTCAAAACTGTGAAGGGCCGTGACCTCCATTGCAACTTCTCCTTCAAACTTTCAGTCAAATGGTTTCTTACTCATGGCACAATATCTTATATCCTGTTGTACTCCTTGTTTGCCGATTGAACAATGGATCATAAAGAACTACTTATAATGGTATGTAATTCGAAAATGATGGTAATTGACCCAACAAATAAATTTGGTGAAATTATCAAAATCTGTTACAACGGCATCTTTACCATATTCACTATCAATTCTTATATTTTTTTTATTAACCTCACGTTCTAACGCATTAACGAGATGGCTTTAAGAACCCTTTGATTATTGACGTCACGGATCCCCAGCAACGCTACAATCCATAATATTTACCTTATGTTGTAGAGCACATCACAGGCTAGCTATTAGACGTAAAATATCTCCGAAATATTGCAACATCGCAAAAACCCAAAGGGGGGAGGGTTGCAACACCCCTTGTACCTTTGTTAATTAAGATGCAACGAGTTCAAGCTGTGTACAGCTTCTTGTTAGATTTGTGGTCAATTATTACATTTTTGGCTTCTATGCCTGGCCAGCGATTCTCGATATTTACAGTCCCGTGCTCTTAATTGCTTCACAACTTTGCTTTGCCATTGATCTGACGTTATATTGTTTTAATTATTAGTTGATTATAATATATTGAGGGAGTCTATTTATTTATAAGCCCAGTGGTTTCTTTTGGGCTTTCTTTCTCTTAAATTTCATATTTATTTAATGCAACTGTATACAATATAGGGCAATAAACTATACCTGAAACTTGAAACTTGAAGTGTAAGCAAAACTTAAAAATGATACAAACCTTAAAAATGATACAAATATTAAATAACTGATTAAATGGCAAAAAACCGTATACGAGAATCCCCGCTGCTTGTACGCTGGATCCTTAAGGATCTGCTTCAGCCGAAAATAATTGAATATAAGACTTCAAAGCAAAGCTGAAAACAGCGTATATTTTGTTGAGTACAATATTTCGGCTGGCCAGACCAGCCTTCTTCAGGTACAAGATGTTACTAAATAAACAATATGTTGTACGATGTTATATAGATGGAGAATTTCGCAATATAGAAGAATTAAGTAATACAGGATGTGACGAAATCGGAAACTAAAAGGAAAAATTTTTACATTTCATCACGCTTGTTCATGCCGTGTGGCTCTAAAGTATTACCTTTATAGATAAGATATGATTCCCTGGCTTTACGTATCGAGTCACGGGAAGTGTGAATAGTTTCTAAAGGAATTAGTCTAGTTGCATGTCGGAGTTAGAATGGTTAGGATTAGAAAGAAAATGTTCCGCAGCAGTAGTAGGTTTAGATCTGATGTTGGTCAATAACTGCAATAATGGTGATTATTCTTCAAACGTTGAAATATATTAAACTACTCTACATAAAAATATGATAATGAAATAGTATATCCATACATCCAAGCGCTCTGAACTCTTGTGTGAGGTTATGTAGATACAAGAGACAATGAGCAAAGAGTAATTGAAAAAAAAACAGCAAAAGATTCTTAAAGAAAACCCTTACATAGCCAACTTTTTATCTCCGCAGGTGAACACACTTGATCCGACAGTCTTGATAGGGTTATCTGAAAGCAATCTAGGATGATAACGGATTTTAATTAACTGCAGCCTAATTTTAAGGTAGTATGTAAAGTTAAAATTATAGTGGAGCTCCATACTCATAGAACCTATGCCCGTCATTTTTCATGGTCATGGTCAGCGGAACGTTTCGTGGGCGCATGGGTCCGTCGCGCAGGCTTTGTTGTTCGCGCGGCTACACGGCCGCCGTTACGTCAGCTACAGTAAACACTGTAATGTGTTTAGCAGAGAAAACTGTTTACAAAGTCGTTTTCCCCTGCATTTTTTCGCGGTTTGCTACTCAAGACAGGTGTTTCACATTTCTTAAACAGTGGTCTAGACCGCACTTGAGGCTGCGTAACTCTGCAAGTCAAGCGTTTTTAGAGGAATTTAGAGCTAAGTGCTTATTTTTAAACCTGTTTTCGTCTTAGGACAATTGAAGCTAGTAGAATGTCGAAGCATTTGTTTAAAGCTAAACTCTATTAACTTTCTTTTAACTTTCTTTTGATTTTGCAATTACACACATTTAAAATATTCAAAATTAAAAGAGAAAGCTTTGAAGAATACTCAGAAAAAGAAGAGCTTTAAGCGATGAAATCTTGCTCCGAGGAACTTCAGAACCCGCAAAAAAGCGGAGTTTTAACCCGTCGGACGTATAAGTGGGGCGACGGGGTGTGGATGCCACCCGTAAAGGTTTTTCTCAGATTTTTTCAAGACCTTTTAAGATTAGCACATGCGGTCTTTAGTAGCTCTTCATTTGTCCTTGAGACACATTTTGGCAACGTTTGGCGACGACCGGTTGCTATGGTAACGAGACATGACGTCATAAGTGGCATGCTGTCCAGCCATTTTTGAACAAAAAGCGTTTTCTCACCTTTTCTCGGTGAGAAAACATAAAATGTTACCAAAGGCATGAAAATGTTAAATTGTATGTTATTTTGCAACTCTAGCAGAAAATATTTGCAATTTTCGCATTTTCCCGATAAATTTCTTTTTTTTCAGAGTATATACCTTTTTTCTCGAAAATCCAAGATGGCGGCCATTTTGGCGGCCATTTTAATAACGTCACGGATCACCAGCAGCGCTACAACCCATAATATTTACCTTATCTTATAGAGCACATCACAGGCTATCTATTTGACGTAAAATATTTCCGAAAGTTTGCAACATGGCAAAAACCCATTGGGGGGGGGGTGCAACACCACCAGTAGTATAGGGGCTTACCCGATCTGCCCCACCCCCCAAAGACCTAAACAAATCCCTTCTGGCTCACTTCGTTCGCCAGGAGGGGCTTCATGTTTGGGGCAGATCCGGGTAAGCCCTTATACTACTGATCAGCGTGGTATACGATTTTATCAACTATTGAAGAACCAGCCACAGCCCGCAAAAAAAAAAAAATCACTATATCAATGTCTACTCTAACAATGATGGAAATGATGGTTCTTCTCCAGGAAGCAAATAAAAAAATACGATGAATTGTTTCAGAAGTATGAAGACTCTAAAATCAGTTACAACCGTCTTTATCAAGACTATATGAAATTACAAAAGACTTCCATGCCAAGATTGCAAAACACGATGTAAAGAAGAGGAAGAAGGTGGCTGCACTGAACTGTGCCGTCGTTGCAGTCTTATCACCAATTAAAACAATGTCAGCCATATATATAGGCACTATGGAACGTGAACTGATCGCTTTTCTAGACGAGCAAGAACGAAAACCCTTTTCGAGAGTTTCACCCGCAAACTAAACCATTCAGCTATTTGATCCCTTATATCAACAAAGTAGTTGTGAGGGTTTTTCTGCTTCCCACTGTCATTATCGAATTCTACAAGGCTTGCCAGCGAGGAGAAGCAGGCAGACAGGCCTGGGTCGAACTCACTCTCATTTTAACACCCCAATAAGGGCTATCTGTGTATTCCCTCTTACCAATTGAGGAAATAACACGTCCCTTGTATAAGACAATGGACACCGTCCAATAATTCCAAGAGTTTTTGAACTCGAGAGATACTGGGCTCAAACAAAAGAGCACAGACTGGGTGAACGCCAGACGATACACCATCGGTGCATCTGAGGTTTCAGCTCTTACAGAATCATCGTATTTTGAAAACCAAACAAGCTTGCTTCGGAAAAAGTTTCAACCCACAAATTCTTTAACAAAGAATGTTGCATGCACGTGGGGGCTTTCATTCGAACCGCTTGTACGCGAAGTTTTTGAAAGAAAGTTCTCTGTTTCTGTTTTTGGACACGTCTTTCTATCAGACCCGCAAGCGATCACGCGCTACACGGTAAATAAGCATGTAGTCCAGACAGGTAACGCCTAGGTGTCACGCCGTGTCACGCGATTGTGTTCTTTTGTCAAAGATACATAAAACCCTGAGTTTAGTTTCTCAAATCTGACTTGGATTGAGCGGCCAAAGAAGTGATCTTTTTTTGCAGCTTCTCGCGTTATTTGTTGCGAATTTCTTTTCTGATCTTTTCAAGATCTGGAGATCTAGTTTGACCGCCTTGAGTTTTATTTTCACCAGAGCGAATCAAGGCTTTGAGTTCATGGTATTTCTGTACTTCGCGAAGCATAATACAAAACTCGGAATCACTGATGCGTTTGTCTGTGAGGGCTTTAGAAACCAACTCACTTACAGAGTGACTTACGGTATTATGTTGACCCTAATTCTAGCAATTTGAGCTTGTTAGAATTCAAGTGCCCACTCACAAGGCAGGTAGTCAGAAATACCGGCCCACGACATTATGAAGATCAAATACAAACGGCCTTCATTTGAGTGGTGACAAAGTTAATGAAGGGCTTTTTGTAGATGTATGTTTTAGAATGTGTTCTTGGAAAGAGTTAAAGCCCAACATGGATCACAACTCGAGTTTCAATAAGGGTCGAATCCCTACGTTAAAAAATAAAACTCCTTTCGCCTGAGGAGTTTGTGTTTTATTTAGGAAATATTCAAGCGATTACTGCGAATCAGAGCGTGTTATCAACCTCGGTTCTCCGAATACAAGCCAGGAGGAATTGGAGGAAATCATGCAAGGGATTTCTGAGAAGGATCTTTGGTGTACATATGGAAAAGTGAGGTTTTCTTTTTCACCAAAGGATCACAAAGAAGAGCATCAGCGTCTGCTCTTAATGAAAAGTGCCTTGAAAGAGCCATCTCAGGTTTCCTTTGAGGGTGGCCTTCCCATGGCTTTCTTTGTGTGGAAGCTACTTGATATTAGCTTCGTGAAGGTTGTAAAAAAAAGACAGGCTTTTTAACGCAAATACAAAAGCTCGTTGAAACATTTCACGAAAATCGGTAAGCCATACAGAATAGAATTAGTGAATTTATCCATACGCCGCATTTAGCAACACAATCATGCAAGCAAGAGACAATATCAAACACAGGCGATGATAGCGAACTCCTTAGGCTATTTTTAGAAGAACAAATGTTTAGACTTACTTGACTATTCCAGCGGCTCGAATTGTTGACTGCGAATGCAATAGGCTATTTCCGAGTTACGTTATGCCTCGTTGTCAAAGCGAGGCTTGGTGCACAGGCTTTCATATGGAAATGAGTTTTTATTCAAATGCAAATAAAACTCATTTCCATATGAAAGGGTGTGCACCTAGCCTCGCTTTGACAACGAGGCATAACGTAACTCGGAAATGGCCTATTAGTTGACTATTCCAGCGGTCCGAATTGCGGCCCGAATTGCAGACTGCCGATGTAATTCGTCGACTATTCCAGCGGTCCGAGCTGCTGACCGCCAAAGTAATTCGTTCTTGTAATTCGTGGCTGGTTTTTGTAATATAATGTAATTCAAAATCCCACGTTGTGGGCTTTTTTTTGGTAAAATTAGATATAAGATTTTGTAAATTAAGAAGGGATAATAAATACTTTTTGGGAGGTGCTTATGTAAACATAATTTATTTGATCATGTTGCTCGCGGGTCAACACCGGGGGCTTAATACCGGAAACTTCACTCAAATTTGAATAAATCAGTCCGGCCAATTCCACGAAGAATGTCTCTTATCTTAACTACCGTTAACGATGTGGGAAGAATATTTCGCCTTGCCATTTCTTCCCGTAGTCTAGCTAATACTGGTTGGCCATTGTCATGGCCTAATTTCGTCAGTAGGTCTTTACCGAGTATATGATCAAGGGAGTAATTAAAATTAAACAATCTTTGTGAACTAGAACTAGTTATAATTTTCATGTGTTTATTTCTATAGAATGGATTGTGTGTGAAGGCCGCACCATCTACGATTTCAATGCGGCCACATCTTCTACAAACTAATTCTGCTGTATCACAATCGAATAAAAATGATTCACTATAGTCTACACATGATTTTAGCTTATTGTTTAAAGTATTAGGACAAATAACAAACCTACTTTCGCGGTATTATTGTGTTTGATTGTCTGTTAGTTGAGATGATAGCTCTTCGAAGATGAGAAAGAGCCTTTCCGGTAGTTGTGACCAGTGAAGCTCGGTCGTGTAGTCACTACCAGCGAACGAACGCAGCAAGACTTGCTTATGACGCATCTCTATGTCTTCAAATTCGTTTTGATATTTTTTTATTACTTCAGTAATAATGACTGTTAGCTTTGACGTAAACCGCCTACACACTTCCTGTGGAGGCAACTCAGACATGTTTATTATTAGAAATGGTAAGTGTTCAATAGAATAGTCACGCAGTGCGCATGCGTGTGTGTTCAGTTTGGTTCACATAGAGTTACCACATGTCAAAGCTCACAACTTTTTCCAATATATAAGAGTCGTTGAAATATAGACTATATTAAGTTTGTAATTCGGTATAACTCAGGGTGGAGACGGTTGGCTACTGTCAGAACCTTGCTTACGGTTAATGCGATGTCAGACCAGGAGTAGTGGGGTTGTTGACTCAGTTGACGACCCCCGGGTGAGCCCGCTCCGGCCCAACTGATAACAGGGAGGTGCTCAGAGATCTCCTCGGAGAACTCACCCTCGCTCCCAGAGGTAAAATGGGAAGATAACCGCCTTGTCAGCGGTTAAAGTCCTCACTTCGGTGAGGCAAAAGTCCTGGCCGAAGCTTGGCAGAAACAGCCACGAGCACCCCCGACTAGGGTTTTGCCTTTTTGTGACCTGTCACGCAATGTCGCGCGTGACAGGTAACGCCTAGGTGTCACGCCGTGTCACGCGATTGTGTTCTTTTGTCAAAGATACATAAAACCCTGAGTTTAGTTTCTCAAATCTGACTTGGATTGAGTGGCCAAAGAAGTGATCTTTTTTGCAGCTTCTCGCGTTCTTTGTTGCGAATTTCTTTTCTGATCTTTTCAAGATCTGGAGATCTAGTTTGACCACCTTGAGTTTTATTTTCACCAGAGCGAATCAAGCCTTTGAGTTCATGGTATTTCTGTACTTCGCGAAGCATAATACAAAACTCGGAATCACTGATGCGTTTGTCTGTGAGGGCTTTAGAAACCAACTCACTTACAGAGTTTTGTTTAGCAACGGCGAGTGTAGAGATCTTTTCATGTTTTGTAACATTTCTTTCTAGCCTTTTACTGAACGCAGTAAGGCCTGCGGATCAAAATGCTGAAAGGGCCGCGACGCTAGCAAGCGGTGGACTAGCAATGATTCCAAAACCAGTCAGTGCTGTGGCTAATCGGGGAGAAGATAAATCAGCCGCAGGTAAACCGAGGCCAACAGCCGAACAGTGGGTAATGGATTGATAGTTTTACCATAAATCGTTTTTCCTCCAACCTTATAGCTAATACTCCACTGCATTTCAAATTGTGCCACGAACTGTAAAGCGAGCAAGAGAGAAGCTGGATATAATTCGTTTTCGGAGGCGCTTGATCGAAGTAGACAGTGTTTTTGTTAGAGGGCGCGATGATTGTTAGCACAACCATTGTACAGGTTTATACAATAGATTTTTTAAAATCCTATATATACAGGTAAACATGTTTGGCGGACGTCCTGGTGGATTTAATCCTAATACACATATTGGTCTAGACATTGGAGATCACGATTTTAGCCCACCGCCTCCGTTTTTTACTCCTCCAAATGTCTATCATCAGTCATATGTGAAGAGAAAACAGCCCGCAGTAAATTCTGAACTGGATTGGATAAGAACATCGCCTGAAGCAGCAAAACGCTCTTCAGCGGCCAAAGCCAAGGCGATCGCAGACTTTAAAAAGCGTTTCCCAAACGCTGATATGTCCAGGCTCAAAGTACAAGTCGACTTTGATGAGAAGCGCAAAGCTACCGGGGAAGTGTATTTCCCAGAGAGCGCAGATTCATGGGCGGATGTTTCAGAAATAGACCACAAGGACTGGACTCAAGCTATGAAAGACGCTCTTGGAGTGGAATATGTTGGTGGCTTCCCCTATCAGTTGACGTTGAACCGTAACACACAAAGGCCAATCCCAGCTGTTGCGTTTTCTAAGGATATAAGCAAACAAACGATGATTGGCGCTGTTTTGAATAACGAAGAGCAAAGGGTTTACGTCACGCTAACTTCCTATTTCACAACGAAATACAGAAATATTTTCAGAGACACACAGATCCAGTTCACAACAGCAAAATATGGAAGAAAGTGGCTTGGTGGGCCTCACATGAGGTTTTGGCCACAACAGCTGAACTTCGCACTGTGGTGTGCAACAACCCGTAGCGGAATCTCGTGCGACATTCTATTTGATAAGAATTCCAGTCTTTCCCTCCCCCCACAGCTCCGGTCGTTTTACAGGTTTCACGTTTTTTTCACAACAAGACAAGGATGAGATCTAGAAATTATATTAGTTATAGTTATGATATTAGTTTAAATTATTTGTTTCTAGCTCTGACAAGACCATGTGACTTTAATAATATTGCTTTCTGCAGGATACTCATATATTGTGGTAGTACAAGTAGCAATGATGGTTTTAGAGCTTAAATGAGTAAACATTTGAAGAGTGTCAAAATACCACGTATAAATTAAAGTCGCTACATTGTATTTGAGAATCGTAACATTTCTTTAAACAGGCTGACTCAGGTTTAGTCCTTCTTTGTGTATGAAAAAAATTGGTAAACTTCCAGGGACCTAGTCTATAATTCCACACGTCCATTGGTCATGTAATATATCAAATTCTTGGTACAACAACTCTGACTAACCTGCAATCTTCAGTACGAACCTTTCAATTTTCTTCTTCGTATAAACAATTTTTGCTAGGCGCTGTTTGTATCGTCCCCAGTGCTTTCGAAAGGGACGTAAAGTGAAGTGGGCGTAAATTTTCGAGCGATTTCTTTTTTTACGCCCACATTTCGAGCGAGCTTAAAGAATCCTTGAAAACTTGATAGCAAGTCGAGCCGCAAACACGAATAGAACGAAACTCCTCATACCACTGCGCCTTAGACAAAATCTCGAAGTCAAGCTATCCCTCAAAACAACCGCTCACGGCTCGACTTCTTCACATTGCCATCTGTCATAAAATTTAGACTTTTAATATCAAAGCTTAAAATCTCGACACTATCTCGAATCTCAGAGTCAAAACTGGGGCAAGAAGAGGCCAGTTTAAACGAGTTTTAGCTGAAAGTTTCCATACTAGTGAAACCTTTTCACCGGAAGCAAAAGCAAAGCCTTCTAGTAGATCCCAGTACTAAATCGTGCTTGGATACTAGTTACCAGTCGAAAACGGTAAGTGGCCACCATTTTGAAGTGCACGAGCCGGTCGTGTATTATCTTTTCGATGCACCCAAGCGGGGCTTCGTCCGAGAGGAGCTGCTTGTTGTGCCGCCCGGCACTCAGCTGCCACCGATATCTTTATGACCATATGCCAGCGTGTGGACTCGATCGTCTGCAATCCAACGCTTTGAGTCAAATGGCGAGGGTGTGATCTTGTTCACGTGCATACCATAGATCTGGTGGTTTTCGCTTCGAAGCATGTCCATCCCGTGTTTGTAGACTTTCCTTTTAAAGATAGCGTCTTTATAGTTCTGGTGTAGTATCTCATTCTTTGTCACCACCTTCCTCGTTCCCTTTGCTTTTTTAATGGTGTGCATTGTGCCTTTCTAGATCGAGTACATCTTCGAACGCAAACACACGGTCTCAGAGATTGGCACGCCAGCACACTCGTCCTTCATTTTGTCAATCACCTTCTTGTTCTCTTGACTATAAAGGAAGTGGTCCTTTGGGAAGTCGCTCGTGTCGTAGAAGTCGAGGTCGTTTTCCATGTCATTGTAGATGCCCACTGTCTTGATCTCCAGAAGCAGGGAATCTGTGTCGGTGTAGAGAAGCTGGCATCTAGACCCGTACCTTTGATCAAAGTGGTTGTAGTAGAAGTCGTACATCAAGGTCTTGCTCAGATCTAACACACACATGCCTGTGTAGACCGGTCTTATCAGAATGATCTTGTCTTTGTGCATCTGGATGCCAGCAAGCCTCTCTTCGAAGATTGATGCTCTTGCATAGAGGGTTTGCGATTAGCTTCCTCTGCTTGTCTGTCTCGTCCGCTCAAACACGCCTTACGCCGGTGCGAGTCCTGAGGTTCTCCATCATCTTGCCGAAAACTGAGTTGTTCATGAGTTTGAAGAAGTTCTTTTCAAACTCTGATGTGGCTTGCTTTCTGAGCTCGGTGTTCAGTCTGATGTAGGGCTCCATCCAGAGCTTCTGGTCGAAAGCCAGCACCTTGTGCACCTTCGTAAGCTTCATCCCGAGCTTGAGATATTGCAGGAGATTCCGGTAGTGAAGCACATAGTTCTGTTTGTCTTTCAACGTGAGGAGTAGCTTTTCAGTCCTGTTCTTCCCTGGATTCAGCTCTCTCGCGAGGGATCTTTGGTATGGTGACATCCACTCACTTGGAACTTGTGACCTCTCTGAGGCGAGAGGGTAAGAATTGTACCTGCCGTGGGTAGTCCAGGTCCACCCCGAGGCTGACGCCGCGCTTTCTGTTTGGTCTGCACTTCATGATCTCCTCTTCGGTTGGCATTCTTCGGTTTGCCAACAAGAAGCGGCTGGCTCATGGCCCAACTATAGAGGATATTTGCATCGAGGTAGATGATATAGGAAGGCTGTTCCTCCTGGTTGTGGTCGCTGAGGTATGGGTTGTTCGCCTTGCTATAGCGCTTCATTTTCGTGAAAATACCGCCTCTCATTCCCTTTTCGATGAAGAGATGCATATTGTAGTCAGGAGTTCCAGCTCGATGTTCGTGCATTTCAACAACGCATCCCAGCTCAAGCCTTGGCTGGTGTAGTAGTGTGCGGGGTCTAGACTGTAGTTTTTGAGGCACGTTTTCCTAATGTTCTTATACACATCTGCAAGGAGCAAGACATTTGTTCGCAGATAAAGATCGTGATACTCTCCGAGATTCTTGCATCCGAAGATATCCCACACTCGTTGAGCGTGCTCGTAGTCTTCATCTTTGATGTGCTCCATTTTAAGCTTGATGTAGAAGGCGTCTTTCTGGGGTAAGGACTCTTCTTCGAATCGCTCGAAAGAGTCCATGTATTCGTACGGGTAGACGCCCTTTTGGAGAAGAAGGTTTCTTCTTGCTGGATCCGCTTCGTGTTGCTTTGTGATCTCGAAGTCCTCTGGTTTGTTTGATCCAACAAGACTGTCTAGGCTTGCTTGCAAGAACTAACAGCTGTCTATGAACCTCAGCTTGCCTAGGGAGAAAGATATATACTTCTCCATGTTCGTGGGGATGCATTGTAGATCAGAACCAACCTCAGCGATTTGTTGCATTAGGTGGTGAACGTCGTAGCCTTTCAGGTTGTGAAAGACAACTGGGATGATGATTTGTTTGGGGTTGATTCTGAAGAGACTTCTGTTGCAAGAGTTGTGGGCTGCACCGCGGTATTTGCCTGATATGTGACAATGGTCTCTTACTGCGCCTCTATATATTTCGCTTAATAGCGGATCGCCGCAGAAGAAACAGTCGTCTTCAATGTCATCGTCGGGTTTTGGCAATCTTGGGTGCCACTTGTCGATGATATAATTACCATAATCGTCTTGAGTCAAGAGTTTGAGGATTTTTGAGTAACATCTGTTCATCCTGTGGTTGGGTCGAAAAATTCTACCGCGTCTCTTACGTTGTGTTTAATTGTGACAGATGTTGCATTTGTCTGCTGTGCTGAAGTCTTTCCAGTCTTATTTTGTCATTTGTAGTGAAGCCTTCTGCTTGAGGGCTTCCCTGATTGCCTTTTCCACTCGAAGAAGAGCGGTCAGAAACTCTCGCACAGCGTTATCCCCTCTATAGAGGAATGGCTTGTCTGACGCGCCATCCGAACTAACAACAACAAAAATGAAGCCACGTGGTTTGTGGACCTCGGTCTTGGTTGTGTTGCTTTGTTGTGGGGATGGTTCACATGTGTCCATCTTCTGGATTAGGCTTTCACAATCAGCGTAGATTATGAACGGCGCCATCTGGTTTTTTTAGTTCTCAAAGCGCAGCATGTGTTCGCCTTTTTTGGCATCTCGACTGTGACTGGGCGGCCCTTTGCTCCTTTGCAGTAGAGGAGATGTGGTCTTTGAGAACTCTGTCTGATGAGAAGCCTTGGAAGCATCTCACACAGAAGTGTACCTGGTTGTCTGTGGCGTGTTGTTCCCGAAGAAGCATGCCTAGGTTTTTGATGTAGCAGTAGTGACTTCTGTCTGCGTCGGTGATGAGCATTACATTGATCTTTGGGATCTCCTGACCTTCCATGTCGCTGACATGGAACAAAAGACCACTGATCTTCCTTTTTGTCACTCAAAAACATTGATTGCAATGTTGTTCAGCTTCTCGACCTTAGGTATTTCCTGTAAAGGCGTTGGGAAGGAAATACCAGTGAAGTCCAAGCCATTGTTTGTTGGATATTTGTTTGGTCTATCACAGGCTTCCCAAGCTCTACATACGTGGTGTATGCAACAGCTTGTGTACATAGAGAAATGTATGGGAAAATCACAGATTCTCTAAAATTGGATAAATAACTATCTATTTTGAAATAAAGTTTACCTACCTCAAATGTGTCGCTTACTTGTGTCTTGTACCGAATTAAAAGCCATTCCGACGCTATTTAGCGAAGTTATTCGAAGTCGTTGTCTCCCCTTCTAAAAAGAAGGAAAGGCAGACCACTGCATCGATCGCTGGCCCGAGGTCACTCCACAAATCGCTCTCTCCTCAAAAGGAAAAGTCCCGAATCGCAATAAAACCAACAGTTCCATAGAGCCCAATAAATTTCACTCCACATACGTGAGCTTCGACGGTCGAAAGACTCGTAAAGAACGAGATATTTTTCTTCAAATTCGCCTATTCAGCTTTCCAGATATGCTTGTGACCGACCTGGCGCTAACGGTCGTTACTCAACGACAAGTATCTGGCTTCATCCTCAACTCTGATTGGTCCATTTGAACCAAGTCACGCGCTGACAACACGACCCTCCACTGGAGGAAAAGTACATTTTGTCACGAATCAAGTGTCACACTAGGACATGCTCACCTCGTCCCAAATTATTACATCAACGTCTCGAATCCTTCGTACAAAGCTGGCAGTGGCCATTGACCTCTCCAGAACCAGTTTGGCTGGCATATCTGCCGTCCCAAGACCGTAAAATGAATGTACAGTCGACGCCAATGCACTGCCGTAGACCGTGCAGGCAATCCCGCTCGAACACACCACGGCGACTTTGAGATTTCGGGATTCACAGTCCTTTAAAATGCTTGTTACTAGCCTTGACTTTCCAACGCCGGCCTGCCCAGTAATTGAAAGGTTGGGACCCGCCGACACAAACTGCAACGCTTTTTCTTGCTCTGCGTTGAGGGCCACTTCGACGAAGATAACGAGCAGATGCTTCAAAAACTTTATTCCTGAGAATTTTCGAACTGATTTATCTATGGTCCCTTGGCACCTGGTTGAGTTAGAGGACGATCCTAACACTGCTTGGGAAATATGGCAACATATGTTCTCAGGCATTGCTGATTATCATGCACCACTAAAGAAGAGGCGAGTGAGAGGTACCTCTTCCCCATAGATTACTCCAGAGCTAAAGAAGCTACAAGAGACAAACTCAAAAAAAAATAGCCTCTAAGTTCCCAACAGATCTCAACTGGACTTCTTATAAGCATATAAGAAATAAGGTTAATTATGAAATTAAGAATGCCAAAACGAATTATTACAATACCTTCTTCAAAGAAAACTCCAGGAATGTTAAGACTACCTGGAGAGGGATAAACAGGGGATACTGTATAAACTGACCCTATCAAAATCAGTAATGTACTAAACACACACGTTTCTGAAATAGGACCTTCCTCAGCTTCTGAATTCAAAATACGTCAAGTAAATTTAAAGATTACAGAGAGTTACCCCCATATTCAAAGAGGATCTGAAGACTGATCCCAATAATTATAGACCTATTTCAGTTCTACCCTCAGTAAAATAATTGAAAGAGCTGTTTTTAACCAACTTTATAAATATTTAAATAATAATTATTTGTTAACCGAATCTCAATCTGGCTTTAGACCCATGTTTTCTACTGAAACAGTTTTATTAGAGGCCACAAACGAATGGTATTGGAACACTGATAGCAAGCTCGTGAATGGTGTGATCTTTCTAGATTTGAAAATAGCCTTTGACACCATGGACCATGCAATCCTTTTAGGAAAGCTTGCACTCTATGGAGTCAACTCTCAATCTGTAAACTGGTTTCGGTCCTACTTATTTAACCGAAGGCAGCAAACTTGTGTTAATGGGGTACTATCTCATTTTTGTAATGTCACATGTGGCATCCCACAGGGCTCTATCTTAGGGCCTCTTTTGTTTACTATTTATATTAATGATCTCCCTTCATGCAATTTGTTTTCAAAACCTAGGATGTATGCAGATGATACTACCCTTACCTCATCCGCAGAGGACCCATATGACATGAAAATATAAAATGAATCATGATATGAAGTTAATTCAATCAAGGCTGACGGCTACCAAATTGACACTGAATGTCAAGAAAACAAAATACATGCTTATCGGGAGTCAATGTAAATTATCACAATTACATAGTGACTTTACTGTACAAGTAAATAATAAACCGCTGGAAAGGGTATTTAAACATAAAACCCTTGGAGTTCACATTGACGAATCTCTTACCTGGCGCCCATATATTAATGATGTTTCAAAGAAAATAACTGCTGGTCTTGCAGTCTTAAAACGTATTAGTACTATCATACCATTTGAAAATAGAATAAATATATACAATGCACTTGTAATGCCCTTTTTCAATTATTGTAGTCCTGTGTGGGACAATATTGGTAAGGGTCTATCAGACAAACTCCAAAAGCTGCAAAATAGGGCTGCCAGAATTGTCACCCTTTCTAATTATGAGGTTCGCTCGAGTGATTTGTTGGATGGGCTTGGCAGGGAACGGTTAGAAAACCAAAGACTAAAACAGTTGGCTGTAATTATGTATAAAATTCATAATAATCTTTCCCCATTGTATTTGAGGCGGATTTTTACCAATATTTCAAATATACACACGCATAATCTTAGAAATTCTGAGTCTAATTGTTACATTCCCAGACCGAAAACTGAATACGCTAAAGGTAGCATACATTACAGGGGATCTGTTCTCTGGAACAAGATCCCCTTAGAGATCAGACAACGGCCCTACTTGAACGATTTTCAAACTTTTTTATGTGTGAAAGATTATAATGAAACAATGATCATTTAAGTTCTTATAGCATTCTATTATTACGTGTAATTTAGTTAAGTTTTATAGTTCAATTTTTAGTTTAATGTAGTTAATCGAAGCAAGCTTGATCGTAGTTTTTCATTGTACTTTATCTTTCTTAGTTAAGTAGTTCTACAGGTAATGTACTCTAGTGTAAATTCACAGGACTCCTAGGAAGACCATATAATTATGATACGATTTCGTGTATAAATAAAGATTGATGACGAAGTCGCAGGAAATTTTGCTCGATCACCGGATCGCGTCGATCAAAACTACATTTTGTATGATTGCGGCTTCAGCCCATTTTGGATGCAAATGCGTACAGAGAACTAATATACGATGGAGCGAACTTATTGTGATAATTCAAGGAAATTTTTCGAATAAAGTCCAGTTAAACTCTTGAATGCTCGCAAATATCTTGCTTTCATCTGCACCTGGAGGTGTCAGATTTATCTTTACGCGATTTTTCCCCGACATATGTAAACATGGCTGTGATTGGCTATTGCGAACAATACAGCTTTCAGAAAACATCCCTTGGGAGCCCTAGTGTGACACTTGATTCGTGACAAAATGTACCTTTTTCTCCGGTGGAGGGTCGTGTAGTCAGCGCGTGACTTGGTTCAAATAGACCAATCAGAGTTGAGGATGAAACCAGATGCTTGTCGTTGAGTAACGACCGTTGACGCCAGGTCGGTCACAAGCATATCTGGAAAGCCGAATAGGCGAATTTAAAGCAAAATATCTCGTTCTTTACGAGTCTTTCGACCGCCGAAGCGCACGTATGTGGAGTGAAATTTATTGGGCTCTATGGAACTGTTGGTGTTATTGCGATTCGGGACTTTTCCTTTTGAGGAGAGAGAGCGATTTGTGGATTGACCTCTCGCCAGCGATCGATGCAGTGGTCTGCCTTTCCTTCTTTTTAGAAGGGGAGACAACGACTTCGAATAACTTCGCTAAATGGTGTCGGAATGGGTTCAAATTCGGTACAAGACACAAGTAAGCAACACATTTGAGTAAGGTAAACTTTATTTCAAAATAGATAGTTATTTACCCAATTTTAGAGAATCTGTGATTTTCCCATACATTTCTCTATGTACACAAGCTGTCGCACACACCACGTATGTAGAGCTTGGGAAGCCTGTGGGCCTATCAGTGTTTCACATCTGTAGTGGGGAAAAGTGCAGCTCTCAAAGCCCATCGCAAACAAATGTGATCTTCGTTTTTAATGTTTATGATGGCATATTTTGCTTTGAGCTTTGGAGGAAGAGGGATGTATTAACCGCCTCTTATTGGCACGTTTCTTGCAAAGTCGAGATAAATGTTAAGAAGCCTTTCAACAACCCACCCTGAGCCTCTTTCTACCCAATAAGAGATTAGTTCTTTGTTATTGTTCACTACGGTGTTTAAGCTAACCTTAATTGAAACGTTCAACTTCTATTCTAATTACTCTAAGCAGCTCAGGTTTGACATCTTTGTAAAACAAAGAGAGATCCTTTGTGGGGTAGTTGGCTGAAATGGTCATCTTGTAACTGCGCAGCCAATGATTGAAAGCTTGATTCTCTTGTGTAAATGTGAGTATATTGTCTCTCACGGAAGCCATCGAGTTTATATATAGGAATATAAATTTCTTCAATAGGTGATAAAATCGTATACCACCATGATCAGTAGTATAAGGGCTTACCCGGATCTGCCCCACCCCCCAAAGACCTAAACATGAAGCCCCTCCTGGCGAACGAAGTGAGCCAGAAAGGTTTTGTTTAGGTCTTTGGGAGGGGAGGGGGGGCAGATCGGGTAAGCCCCTATGCTACTCCTCCTCCCCTTGTACCACGGTGGGGTATAAGTTTGCGTGTACGTCCGAGGGTTAAAGAATTTTCAAGCAGCCGAGGGACTTAACGATAAGAGAAATTATATTTCTATATGGGAATTTATGTTGATATCATGCAATTTGTCATGCAACTGTTTCATTGTGTTCTCGTTAGTTTTGTGTTTATAAAAGGTGCCCAAATATCTTTAATTTTGCCATGTGCTTAGCCAATCTTGCTTGTGTGGATAGTTCGAAGCGGTTATGGTATGCGTTTTGCTTTAAAAGATAAACTAATGGATATTTGTTATCCATTTTTATGTGTTTGTTCATTCATTTCATAGGTTCGAAAAGCGATTTTGTTAACAAAACAAGACTTGGATTTTCGAGTTCTAACTTCACTTGCGTTGCCTTATTGCAAAGATGTATGTGTATGTTTTTCTATTTTGGTTTCCAAATCAGTTTCTCGGGCAATTTTCGATACGCAACAGGTGTATTTTATTAGGAAATTAGTCATACTAGTTATTCTAAACCGAGCAAAAGTTGTTTTTGTGAGCTTTTGTGCAGTCTAAATGTACTGTGCAGACGGTCGCGTAATACTGTTTTTGAGAATTGCGAAAAGTGAAAAATAGCCCGGTCATCAATTTTAATTGTGCTTCCGACGTTTCACCTAAGTTAAGCCTATCCTGTTCAGAGAGCTCCGCTGTTAGGCTAAGCCTATCTCTATATATTATATTTGCACGGAACCGTCAACGACAAAAAAACGGCACTACTACTTGGTTCTGAGGTGCTTTTAAATTTAATAATGATCAACGGTCTTCTCTGATACTTTCGTTCCATGGTTGATACATAGCGCTGTCTGTTTGCATCATTTACACACAACCACAAGATTAACTTCGTCTCAGTGAACAAGTCAGTAGACGCGATTACACGATTAAACTTCTGAGGTAAATGGCAGATATGCCTAGGTAAAGTGGTTTCCTACGTGTAACCGGTTCTACCTAGATACATTTTCAGGTTAGAGCATGAAAAACAGTAAAATTTTCCCTAGGTAAAAGCCTGCATGGATAGAAGGGGCCATTGGTTTTCTCAGGTAAACCATGCATGAAATGTTTAGTTGTGACAGGTAGTTGCCAACTGCACGGTAGATGTTGTTTTCATGCTAATGAAAACGCAAATTATTAAATTAATGTTTGAATTGATTTTTTCAGAAGGCCAAGTAGAAGGCTAAGGTAGATCTATTTGTTTTTTGAATAAGCCAATTTCAGCTAGGTAAAAGTGCTACGTGTACCTGCAACTCGTGTTTTGTTTACAAAAAAGTAATATAATATTTTCGATTTTAACACAAACTAGAGGCAAAAAAGAAAAATGTGACCATGACAAAGGAAATGTATAAAAATTAGAATGAACTGATTGAAAACTTAACGGATGTAATTCTTTGACAGCTAGCATAACGAGGCTCGTGACATTTTGTTTTTGCTGTAGGGTGTATGTTTTGAAATCAAAATGTCGCAAGAAAGACATGGTTCGATTGCTTTCGTACTTTGCCAAATTTCTGAAATATGATCAAAGTTTTATGTTTCACTGGTTTCCAAGCGACGGCGGTTACCATAGCAACATCAGCGCATAGTCCTTTGTTCTTAAACAATGTCGTTTTGGACTAATTCCATTGCACTGTTTTGGTTTTGAACATCAAATAATGTTGTGGGGAAATACCGAGGCCACGGCAGTAATTACTTGTTTTTACTTGTTTTTACACCTTCCGTTACATTTTTTTGAAAAACACCAAAATGATAAACACACGAGCAGTTACAAGCGAAAGTGCAGATATATATTAATTGCACGTGATGAATAGCGATGAAATAGAAAGTGATCAATATCATGTCGTAAAAAGAGTAATGGTAGTTGCCTTCTTCCTGAAGCAATTTACTTACAAGATTTGAAGAAGTTCTTGCCTCTCAAAAGCCTTATCAGGGATTGTCTGAAGGCGATTTTCGTTGAGTAATCTAAAGAGTAAACAATAAAGAATGATTTGGGTATTTTACTAAGAACAGGAAGTGTCAAATAAGAAATAAAAATGCAACATTATCAACACTGCTAGCGGATATTACCATATTTCTGACTAACATTAATTTATTTTTTCTGAAATATCTTAGCAGGCCGGAATCCTAAATCCTGGAATCTGATTGGCTAATCGCGCGCTCTTAGCTGGTCCAGTTTTTTCCGATACGGACCGGGCATACGGACCAAAATTGCCGGTCCCGAATCCTGTTGACAGTACTTTCACGATTGTGATACTGAATTGATTTTCTGCTGTTTAACTGCTCAATATCATTGAATTTTCTCGTAAATTATGGACCTAGGCGAAAGCTACCAAATTAGCGAAAGCGAATTTTTATTGACAAGATAAAATATTTAACGACACAAACAAAGAAAACGATAAAGAAAAGGAGCAAAGTTTCACTATGGCTGATGTTGGCTGAAGATCGTAAAACCCGCTAGAGATCTTAACGCTTGAACGAGGTACTAAAAAGACTCAATGAAGAAATAGAGATCAAACTGAGTGAAAGGAGAAATCGGCCATAAAAATAAAGTTCAATGTTATTCCTGAAAAGGCAAGAAAAAGTTTGGATTTTATGATTTGTTGATTTTGTAGTTTTTACATTTGTTCTTGTTACTCATGCGCAAAGCGCAAGAGTTATAAAACGGCCTCCGTTTTTCTTTTTCGTTTTCTTGGTGTCATGATTTTGCATGCAACTTAATGCACGCATATTTTAGTGTACGCGAACTCGCCCCTGCTTCCCCTAGAGAGTTATTTTTGTCCCCTATTGTTTTAAAAGTCTTCAGGAAGGCTAAACCAATCAGAATCCGTCTACTGCGCACATGTTTGGGTTTTAAGGGGGAGTAGAGAGAACCGGTTTGTCACTCGGAAAAGACTATCAGATTTCAAACAAATATGCTCGCTTCTGTCATCAACACTTTAATTTTTCAGACGTTCGTTTTCCATTACGAAGATGTAAACACGCCTTTTAAGACTTCGAAATAAAAAGAAAAAGTCCCTTAGAAGAATTGTATGTTTTTGAAGTGGCGGTTCGTGGCAAAAATTGGGTGACATTTGCCTCTAATTTTTTTAACTCGGATGATTTATGAATTACTTTTCGGAAATCCACACTCAGATTCCAGTAACTTGGTTATCATTCTATCTGGAAACGTTAAAATATTTTAATAACTTAAAAAATAAGTCCCGTCATTTTGACCTTGAAGTGATCAATGTCAGGTAAAGGCTTATATGAAGTTCAACCGCGCGGTCATCGCTTTTAGCGGTATAACTCATTTTAATAGGCATAATGTCAACATCCACGCTCGGTTTTGAAGAGACTGGGATCTTGTGAACACTTTGGTGGGAAATATGATTTAGTTGGAGCAAAAAAATATCCCGTAATTTGGCCATTTTTTCAGTGCACTATGCTTTTGGCTTCTATTAGTCTGTATCTATTCGCATGCTCTACTGTCAATGCATGGCCTAACGATTTGTGAATTACTTTTCGGAAATCCACACTCGGATTCCAATAATATGGTTATTACTCTATCTAGAAATGTTAAACTATTTTAATAACTTTTAAAAAAAGTACCGTCATTTTTACCTTGAAGTGAGCAATTTCGTATAAAGGCTTGTATGGAGTTCGACCGCACGGTCATCGCTTTAAGTGTTCTAACTCATTTTAACAGACGCAATGTCAACATCCATACTCGGTTTTGGAACGATTGGAATCTAGTAAACATTTCGGTGGGAAATTTGCTTTGGTTCGAGCGAAAAAACCTCCGTCATTTTACACTTTTCAGCCGGAAAGATTTCCGTTTAACCCCATACATTGATTATGCATACCGTTCTTAAAACTAAAGCAAAAACCAAAACAATAGAAATCCAAAAACAAAACAATAGCGCATACATACATAATTATGAGCAATAGTTAATTTTGGTAACGCGCACGCCCGGAGCAAATGTCTCGTCTGAAGAAATCAATATTTTGGAATGATCAGCATCCTTTTATCGCAAAGTAAGGACACATGTATCTTCCTTCAAAATTCATACTCCAAGCGCGAAGCGACAGACTGTTTAATAGTTGATGCGTTAAACCTTGAAGGAAATATCAAATAATTAGAAGAAGCTTACAATTTAATACTTAACACTACTCGGCCTGGGAGGGGGGCACAAAGTGCCCACGCTAACTTTCAACATTCATAACTTCTTTAATATGTATTCAAACGCCATCAAACTTTGTGACTTTTCCTAAAATTTATCTGGCAACAATTTCATTTTTAGCATCACGTGACTTGATGTTTCCATGGCAACAAGATTTTGACAGCCACGTTTTTTGAAATTTGCATATGATACCTTTCAATGAAGAAAAACAATGTTTATTGCTATAACTTTTATATTTTTACGTCATTTAGCGCTTATTTATTGGCTTTGAGTAATTTTGAGTAAATTTGTACGGTTTTTAAGAGGTTTTAAAAAATTCAGAAATCCAAGATGGCGGCCGTATAATTACCTAATAATTACGTCATATGACGTCATCGTACCATTGTGCGGACCGCAAAAGAGACAGTTTTGGACGTACTATATACCCTCTAGGTTTCATTGTCATAGCCTTAATGTTGTTGAAGTTACGATTGGGGGGGGGGGGGGGCACAATGTGCCACCCCCCAGGCTCAGAAACTCAAAAAAAAGCCCAGGCTGAATAGGGCTAAAGGCAAATGGAGATCAAACTTGTTCGAATGTTTTCTTAGTGAAGCCAATAATCACGGTAAAGGCACGCTAGTAAATATAATTAAGTTATATAGCGCATTCTGAAATAATGTTTGCTTTTAAGATTTTTTGATATCGCGAAAACATTATGCGAATCATCTTAATACGGATAAGAATGGCATTCTATATGCACAGGAAAAGTTGGGAACTTTAAAAAACATTAGATGTAATGAAGCAGGTTGCTGAATTAAATATTATTCCGGAAGCAGAAAATCACTGATTTCTGATAAACGTTTAACTCTTTTATTCAAGGGAAAGACATTTTCATTCAAGGAAATACCAGTTTTATCAAAACGTTTTGATCTTTAAAACAAATATTTTGGATTCGTGATCATGAAAATACAGCGTGCGATCGAATTACATTTCACACTAAATTTGCATTAAACGAAATGTGTTAGCGACAACACTTTGAAGAAGCTGAAAAGCCTGGAAAAAATAATACATGGCAAAATCAAAGCAGTTATTTAAGGAACTAGCTTTGTAGAAAAATTTCATTTCGATTTGGTCTTGAAATCACTTTCTTTTTCATGATGCGTGACGCAATATTTATTAAAATGTTTCACCAATTTATAGCACTCATCACCACAGTTTTTACATTATAAAAGCAGAATCTCCTAAATCCGATTACCTGTATTTAGGGGGATCAAGCGGGCCAGGAAATCCGGGCGGAGGGGAGGGGTCAAACAATCTTGCCATCCGTCGGTGAGGGGGGAGAATTCTTTCTGAAATAACCCCATGTAATAGAAATAATTCACGGTTTGGGCGGGAATTAATAAATTAAATATTCAAAGCGAGTACAGAAACATTGGTAGCTTCAATAAACATGTCTTGAGTGATGGTGCAATGTGCGTCACGTAAAATTCGTAAGGGGTAAGGGGTGCGTGATCCGTTTAAAATAAACCATAAGCGCATGAGTATTGGCTACTGTTAGCCTCTTGTTTTTTACAAAGCGGCATTTGTGGCTTAAAAACATTACTTTAATTAATGCAATATAGTGCTTTTTAACGCGTGAATATACGTGCATGCGTAATGAACGGGTTATCGGAAACGGAGACTGATATGCAGATGAGTCACTCACTCGCTCCTTCCATCAGCTGTAAACTTAGTGACGTAATGCTTTGTTACGAATACGTTTTGTAACAAGAACAGCGTGAATCCAGCGATAACAATAACTAAATTGGTGTAAACGAATATAAACAACAATAAGCTTAAAGATGTTTCGCATTTGGAGTCTTTAATGCAACGTTAAAATCGATCTAAAAGGAATTTTCAACTGAGACACGCGTTTTGATGGTTATCGATCTTTAAAATTTATCCCACTTCAAGTCAGTGGTCACGGTGGTCGAGTGGTGTAAAGTGCAAACTTACAGCCGAAAGGCCCAGGTTCGAATCCCGCTCGGGCCGTTCATTTTTTTTTTCTTTCTTCTTCGGACTGAACATTATGAAAGTGATGTACTGTATTTTTATTTTTTGCGTTTGTCAAAAATCTTTACGTTTAATTAAAAAAATATATTGAACCGTGACAGAGTGAAAACATAAGCTTACCGCATTGCGTTACGCGTTACGCATTTCAAATTCACGGGTTGGCTCTAAGGAGCCTTTGATTTACAAAGGTTTTGACTCCATTTGGTTTAAGTGTTCCTATTTTTCTGGTTTGGTTTTTTGATCGGGCTGGCTTGTTGCCAAGCCTGCCCAATATATAAATTGAACGCTGTTTCGTAGTCACTTATTGACACGCCGGGGGTCCGCCATATGAAAATGACGGGGTGTCCTTTTAGAATTTCGTTAGATGGGCATGGTTGAAAAGAAGTTTTATCGTTAAGAGCTACTAATTTTAAATTTTATGTGGAAGTCTCCACCCTCCCCCCCCCCCCCGGATTTTGGAGATTTGAGAGTAGATAAGTTAATATGTGGTGTAGGAGAAGTAAATGGGGATGTGCGTAGGCTAATAAATTGATTAAATGGTTGTTTGTGTGAACGGTATTATAGCGGTGTGTGAGGAAAGCGTGAAGGGTGAGTTGTCTTGTGAGTGTTTAAAGAGGTTTTAAAAGAAACTGACCTATTTCTAGTAGCTGGTATTAATAGATTAAAAAGGAGGAAACCCGTACAAAAAATTATAGCCTGACATAGCGAGAATCCCGCCTGAAGTGATTTTCGCGGCCCGCATTGAACGGGACAAAGTACGCCTAAAACGAGCCATTCTTCTCGGTCTTGTCTCGGCGATAATCTAGCCTGCATAACAGGCGTTATTGGGGGCGCTCAAGCAGGTTTTGGGGCGTGAGCGCGAAGCGCGAGAACAAAGAAGTCTCGATTCTGCAGAGAAGAGAGTTTCTACACTAGATAGAGCAGCTTAAATTAGTGGAAAGCTTTCTGTTTTGTAATACATGCAGAATTTGGGAAAGCATTCCCTCAATTTTGTTGGATCATATTGATCATTCGCAATCTGATATTTCAAGGAATTATGCTGATGGGGCTGCTTCCAATAACCAAGGGTAGACTTGTGCCGTTGGGATCTCCAGTCTGTTGGGAAAAAGGACTTATGGTTTTTTTGATAACATAACGCCCCGAAGAGTGAGAAGAGAGAATTTGAGGTGAGCAATGACATTGTACATGGAACATTAATGAAACGTGATTTTCTTCTATCGTTCATTGGCAGTTCTTTCAGTGATAAGAGTTGTTGCTAAAAGCATAATCAATTTTGAATGACACAGGCTACAAAACTTCAATTTTAATTAAATGAGAAATAGAACATGATCTTTATGTCAACAATCACTTTGACCGAGGTTATGTCAAAGATGTTTACATTAGCATTTGTTTTACACAGGAAAAAATGAAGTGTCATTTATTGAGATAACTTGTAATGCATTTCTTAAAGATGTTATGGCTTACATGTTATAAGCTTATTAGTGTGTATTATTGTGAAATAAGGGGTACATGACTCAGACAAAGTTTGCTGTCAGCTCAAAGGCTTTGTATGAGCGTGACCGTGGGGGTGGGGGTACTCCCTTATATGACCTATACGGGGACGTGCCGCTGGACAGGATATGGTTTTGGCATTTTTGTCCTGAACAGGGTATATAATTTAACGCGAGTCTGTCCTAAACGGGTATGGTTCCAACGTAGCGCTTATGGTGTCTTCCTCTGTCGTGATTAGCATATTCATGCAAAGGTGAAGTCGTTTTCGTTTCAGATCCGTCTACTATTTTTTCAAAGCTCAGATTAATAACCACGCACGAGTCGTGTCTTAGACAGGGTCCTTAAATAGAGGGTGTTGTTCTACACAGGGTAGGGAGTGCTCTCACCACTGCGCCACCCTGTGTCTGCGAAAAATCGAAAGAAAATTAAATGAGTTTAAGTTCATCAGGTGTCTCAAGTCCTTCGTGCAAAGGAATAAGGTCTTGTCTAACAAAGTTATCGCCTCTCTTGAAAGCAAAGCGTTTCTCGAAACTCCCGGAGACTTCCGGCCCTGAAAATTGTTTTTCAATGTAGCTTCTAACAAAAGGCGTTCGTTTTTAGTCCACAAATTAGCTAAATTTGTGTAGTAAACGTATGATTGTATTGCTTAGCTTTCAAAATCAACAAAAACCGAATCTTTATTGGTGAACATTCTGCACGTATTAAATAAACAGTTTTACTCCTGATCTGGGAATCCCCCATACTGGGTACCAGTTTCAACGCGGTCAATTGTTTGGCGCAGAAATCTGCGCGAAGACAATAGGACTTCCCGCTGGGTCACCCCTTTATTGAAGTGTCAATGGTATTTGCCGGGCAAAATACACTAATTGGGGAATAAGCTATCTGTGGCAATGGCCATGAAATCGACAAAATTAAAATATCACCGCTTGAAGGTCGTTAATAAAATGCGTAACGGTTTAACAACAAGGGATAAGCTGTTCAAAATAGTGTGACATTTAAACCGGTAATAACTGTTACCAAGATAGCGGCTCCTAATATTCGTTCGCCAAAAACTCTTCAACGAAATGCTCTTGAGCTTGAAATTTTGGCCCAGATGTGTAGTGTTAAACTTTGCTATTCTATAAACATTTCGGAATCAAAAAAAAGAATACAAACTCTTTCTATTTGATAGTCAAGCGTGTTAAACAACTCTAATTTATTATTTAGTTCTATTTATTTAATTACTTAATTTAAATAGTTATTATAACAACTAGTTATTAAAAGTATTTTATAATCTCCACCCACTTGTAACTGCTCTGTGGTAGTAGCCAACTCGAAAGCTTGGCTCCTTTGGCTACTACACACTCTTCTTTTGTTATGTTTAATTCAATGTCTAGTTAGCTCTGTCCTTACTTTTTTTTATTTCCTTAATGTTGGTTTATTGTAATAATTGAATAAGTGTGAATAAATGAACTTGAACTTGAACTTGAATCTGAAACTGCTTTTTAATGCTCCTGAATTGTGATGTGACGTAAATGAAAACACCTAACTCCGACGCCCGCGTAAGGAATTGAACTGCGCTAGAATTATTTCACTCTGGGAGCTTGCTTAGCATTCAAAACAAAGGGAATCTATCCCTCTTATTTCTTTCTTGAAATAAACTAAGAACTGAAATTGCTGCATTTTCGAAAACGGCCCTGTGATTGAAAACTGAATGCGCACCCGAGAACTATACTAATCACTCCTCCGAAAAAAAATTGGAATCGTCCTGAGTGTTTTCATTTCTACGTCTTTTTTAAAATACAGGAAATCGCCCGAACAATCATTTTAAACCTCAGTAGTTTATTTCATGGCACCGCGCGAACACAACGGAACAACGGCAAAATAGCGTTGCATTTTTAAAGAGTTGCCTGACCACTTTAACACAATGTCAGGAAATGAAGTACGCGCCTAAAGCGATGTGAGAATTGGAACAACAGCCACCACAGTTTACCTTGGCCCAAAAGTTTTCGGTTTGCCAGGAAAACGCAGCAAAAAACCGCTCCCAAATTGTACAGGTGAGAGAGGTTTATTAATTCGTCTTTACAAAACCAGAATTGTGCTTAATATAGGCTTAAATCTGTTGAATACGAATAGCCTTGAGGTGGTGTAAACTGTATTAATGTTTTTATTGAGTTATTTTTTGTGTACCTCGTGTTAGGATTAACGTAACGGTAAGGGGTTTTCCTTTGGAGTGACATGAATCCTTCAATTTACACTTTTTGTGAGGTACCTTTTCTATAAATCAGACTGTATATATATATATATATATATATATATATATATATATATATATATATACAAGGTAACATCATTTTTCTCCACTCGTAATAACAAACGATATATTCGAACCATTAAAAACGTAACGTTTTATGTAAAGATTCACGCCGTTAATAAGTTTTTAGTCACTAACAATGAGAAAGGAAATGTTAAACACTTACAAGCGTTCCAATTGTTGCTGATTAGAGAATATCCCTGAAGGCAATTGCTGTAGTTTATTTGATGACAAATATCTGCAATGAATAATAATTAATGAATAATTGTGTATTTACACTTAACAAAAACAAAGATCATGTAACAGCATAATTTGATTTTTTGTACGGTCATGGTTAGACATCAATAGATGCCTGAGTCAGGCTTAACAAAGCGGTGCGTTACTTAGAGTTTGTGTTGGAGTTGTATACTGTAGAGTTGTCAAACCTGTATGGTAACTATTTTCCATGGCTAAGTGTGTTCTAGTTTTGTCACAAGGAGATTATTTTGATCGACTTCGGGTAGTTATTTTTGTTTCGATAGATAGTCGTCTGCTTGCAATACGTAGCTCAATTGCAGAAAAAAGGAAAATGCGTAGCTTTTATATCAGTATAACAAAAACGTTCGATTGAAAAGTTTTCACCATTTAATTTTTTTTTTATTGTTGAAACAGTGAATTACGTTACACTGCAATTATATAATGGTACTTATTGTAAAGGAGACCCTTATTACGGGAAACTATCTCGGAGTCTCCAATCAACAAGCTACCTAACTTGAATGTGTTAAATTCTTGTTTAATGTATCGGCATAGTTCAGCTCAGTCTCAGCTTTATTTTACAATTTGAGTACGATTCTCAGCACTGCGCTTATATATGTTCACAGTCCAGTTCAGATACCACGCAGCTTTTTACAACCTCTAATTTCATTGGAGGCTAGGCTAAGATCCATTGTTGTGTTGATTGTTCTATTGTTTCTCAGCAAATCAGAGAAGACCTTGTAAGAGCTGCGTACTGTTGAGTTCACACATTTTTGGTGTTTTAAGTCCCGGCGAAACGAACGCAACATTTCAACGCAACACCTTGCAACATTGTTGCGCGCAACGTGTTACACGCGTTTGGCCACCCTGTTGTAACATGTTGTAACATGTTGCAACATGTTGCAACTGTTGGATGGTGTTGGATCAAGTTTGAAAATGGTCAAATTTTTGTTGCAACATTTTTTAGATTTTGCATGTTGTACTCGTTTATCCACGTTCACGCAACATTGTTGCACTAGCGCATGCGCGCTAGGTCGATATGCTATTTCAAAGTGCCAGAGGTATTATGGGTTTTCGTCTATACACATGGCGTACAATAATGCCAAAATTGAACAATCTAAAAAGAAAACACCAAGGAAGGGGACAGTAACCCTTCTGTAGTCTTCCCTTAATCCATTGCCGAATTTTACCTCTTTTGCCTACTCTTTTGTCATCATCCTCTAGAAGTAGCGCCAGTGGAAAAGCTAAAATTCGACTACGCCGATATCGATACCACTCATAGTCCTCCATATTCATTATCGCGTTTACGTCCGAGCGTGCCAGGAGCCTGGGGCACATAAACATCGACAAGCCCGTGAAATATTGTAAGATGTTGCGCGCGTTTGGCCAGCTCCTGCACAACACGAATTACACGCGTTCAAATGTTGCGTTCGTTTGGCCGAGCCTTTATGCCAATCAGGACAACCATTTTTGGATGCATAGCAGGTGATGTTGGTGTAGTCCGAAAAGTACTGAATTTGGCTATTTTCAATATGTGCACTCAACTGTTTTACAAAAGCACAGCGCTAGGAACCATAGAAAAATTTCAAGGAATGTTTTTATAGTAAAATATCAGTTACAAGTTCAATAGAAATAACATAAAATGGACAGCTTTTTACATTGAAAACAGACTGTTTTTTTTCTAAGATGTAAGCAAACTATATTTGGAAAAGGCGGAGCAACTTTCCAGAACAAGACAGCTGAAACTCTCAAGATTATAAGATATATTTACAAGTGTTACGAGCCATGCGGTCATCGGATCATTCGAATTGATCTCAATTGATTGTATTAGCTGTAACAAGCTATTCACAAGTGTAGTTTTCAGTAATTAATTCATGATTCACACATTTTCTTTTGTTATTCAAGAACCTTTATTTAACTTACAACCCAGGTAATTAGTAAATTAATTTAATAATACAAATTTATATCGGTATAAATCTCTCATTAATAGTCATAATTTCAATCCATCGGCCCCGCTCTTATCTGGTTATTTATCAATGCCCTCCCCCGACTTTCAATTTTAAATCCACTTCCTACGCTGTTAAGTGAGCCTACATCACAGAATCAAATCGTTCCTCTGGATGAACTTAATATCTTAATTTCATACAATATAATAAATCAACTACTTCACATGAAAAAAATATCAAGAAAAATAACAATTAACGCGTTACAGGTCTTCTTTAATTAGCGAGAATTGAAACTTTTTAAATGTTCCTTGGCAAATTTTCCACTGGTTTCTTCTTCTATCTCAAGTTCGCGTTTTGTTGCCTGTTTTTCACATTCGACGCGGATTCACCGGCACTACTGTCGAACGCTTTCGACATCTCTATTTTACTTGGTGTATCTGGCCATTCGTACTTTTGCAAAGATTTTGCATCTCTACGGCCGGTGCGCTGCATTACAAACTTTTCTGGAATGCCTTTTTGAAGGCCCCTGAATTGGCGTTCGATTCCACCCTCTTTGCAGAGCCTTCTCACGGTCTCCCCCAGCATGTTATGGCCGAATGAGCAAATTTCATACCAAACTGCAAAATAAAAAATAGGTCCGCAATGCGAACGTGTGGGGGCTTCTATTAGAATCATTGATCAAAATATCATTGTTCAAATAACTGGAATTGCTTTTTGCAAATTCATTTAGTACATTCAACTGTACACTTAGTGATAGTAATTGGACTGAGTGGAGTAGACTTCAGGGAATAATCGGGCGAGTAATTTCAAATCAGCCGACCACGTAGTGCGAGGACAATTTGAAATAACGAGAACGATTACCCTGATTTGTACGACATGAAGTTCAATTACTAATTAATCGCATCATTAACAAAATTCGAGATTAAAAAGTCTACGTACTATTCAATTACAAAACGTTGCAATCGGATAGCTGTATTTGGACAGCCATGTGCGGTAATAACCTAACAAATAGGCACATCATCGTGCATAAAAGGAGTGGTCAAATTGTTGGGAACTTGAAGTGGATGTAAAAAACTGTGATTATGGTTAAAGTAATTAACAGAGAGCTCATCATCTTCACCCGTCCTGAATTAGGAGTGTCAGTGAAATGGCCAGTAGGAGTTGGGTGTTTAAAGTTATTTTTTCTGTTTTTATTTGTTTAATTACAACTTCGGCCAGAAAGTAAATGGAATATTCCAACTTCCCGGGGTGCATAACGTTGTTCTGCAGACGCTCGTGAAATTGCTCCTTTTACGGTTGTTTTTCTCTTGCAAACATTTTGCAAGGGCCAATCTTGAATAGGCGGCTGAAATTGCCCGTTTCGAACTTTAAATGAAGACTGGGGACGATGTTTTAAATTTTAATTCAATTAAAAATTGGAGGCCATAACAAGAAAGATCACATTAAAAGTAGTCCGTTTACCAAGTTTGGGGTTGTTTAATTGTAGTTCAGCGGAGAAAAATAATCTCTTGAAGTGAATTTTGAAGAGACATAAATGGGCCATTGTTAGATGCCATAAACACACTTCCTGTTAATGAATCACTGGATTGTAATGTATGCACTTCGTCAAAAATTGAAACAACAAGTAAACTGGCATATCCTTTAAGAGCAAATAATCATTTGTTTGTACAGAATATCTTATAGAAGTGTACAGGTTATTTCCAATAACCAAAATATTATTCAAAGTGGAAGAAGTCCACAAATTAGCCAAATTAATATCTTCTATATGATGGTAAATAATAGCAGTAAGTGACATTGGTACACATTGCCTACCAGCATTTTCTCCAAGAGAGCGATTTATTTCCTTGACTGGAGTGAGCACATACTGTTGTTGTTGGGTCAATGACATCAAATATTGTAGGGCTTTGATTTTCCTCCACGTTATTCGCTTGTCTTATAATCAATAGGATATAAATATTGTTGAATGTCATTTGTGTCAACCAAAACTTCACGTCGTTCCATATTTTATATTGCCCATCATCTTGTTTCAACTTTGGTAAGTAAAACAAATTCAAATAAAACATTAACATCATGTTTCAAAATCGTCCTCTCAGACGTGATAAGACGTGCAGAGACCGCCGATCGTGGACCGCTATTGTTCAACTGACATCCCCATAATCTTTTGAATCTTCGGATACGGTTTTTAAAATATAGGTGACTGAGCAAGTGAAATGCGACTCAGTATGATTTCCAGTGTCTATATCAGGCTGTATTAGTATTGCTTTTCAGTGGCTTATTAAGTAATATCACGTGCTTCCTCAGTGCATGAGCATCAAGCCGAGTGAATATTGGCTTGCGTAAGCGTATTAGCTTCCCTTGAATTGAAGTGCAACCTGCACAGACTTCCATCCAAACGAAATGTTGGCCTGTAGTGTGACCTCGAGAGCTGTTGTAACGATGAGTACTACAGGAACAGCTGAAAATGTCAAAAACAACAAAACAGTCCTACTTATCTCTAACGCAAATGCACCAAGATTTACGACGCATGAAAACAAATTACACCAGAACAAGCAATTACTTACCTTGAAAACTACAACGAAAATAAACGCCGTCATATTCTATGAAAACAGACAAAACGCTTTATAAACGAAAACCACGCCAATGCGACACGCCAACATGGCCGATTTCCACTCGACACAAGCCAACACTACCTCGTTTCCAGGCTCTCTTTGCGAAGACCATGCGACACGCGACACGCAATCACGTTAACCCGCAAACGTAAACCCTCAAACATAAACCCACAAATCTGTCGATAGCATAGTGCGCGGCAAGCCCCCACAAAAATGATAGACCGTGTTTATTAAAAGAGCGACTTCATTTGATAATACCTCAATCGATTTGTATGTCGTATGGTCAACTTACCATCATCAGAAGGCTTGCATTGCTCTGGGCATTTGGATAAGTATTTCTTGTTCAGCTGAATCAAGCAGCGTTGAGGTGTGCTGCCGTTTGCATAGTGCTCAATTCGCTTTTGCTTAAAGGATCGATGCTTTGATCCCGTTGAGTAAAGTATTATTACGAATCTAGCATTGTTTTTACACGGCTAGTCAAACGGTATCACGTAACGGCAGTTTCTCATGGTCTTATGAAATTTTGTACATCAAATCTCTTTCGTCGTTGGCGGTTCGATTTGTTTTCTTGGAGGGATTTATATGAAAGATACCTCATGAATAATATCATGAAATAAGCCAGTACGGCCCGAGGGATGTGTATGGATTAATACCTCCGTTCTCGGTGTTTATCCTTTACATAGTACTAATGAAAAATACCGCTTCTTCTGTAGATATAAATCACAATCGCGAGATGAAACTTAATAAAACTAGGCTAAGAAGTGTCGATGTAAATCATCGTTAATCTCACTTCTAAAGATAGAAACGACTAAAGATGGACTTAGTGCAAGGATGTAAATGGAAACCTTTCTTAATTTTCACTTCTTGGAAATTAGCGGAAACCTTAAAGAGTAGTGCGGAACCTAAAAAAGAACTTTTACATTATTCAAAAATCACTTCGTTTCTTAGATGGGGTATTGAAACTATATATCGTTACTTATTTACTGGGAAAAACACCATCTCAGAAGATTTTAATAAAGATCAAACATTACAGCAATTATTATTTTTGTCAAGGTATATTTTATTTACATTGTCAGTTATTGGCAAAACAGCATCCGTTTCTTGACATATCTTTCCGCGCGATTTAGTGAAATATCTGAATACAAGTATTTGTAATAAAATCACAAAACTTCGATTTGGAGTTATTTTGCATTATTACAGGTTAATATGGGTTTAGGTAAACACACAGAAACAAGAACGATAACAAACAGTAGAAACAAATAAAAGAGTGAAGGAATGTCAATGATTATAAATAATATGGTTAAGAATACTAACTAAATTAGGACTCTTACATCTAAGGTAACTTGGGGGAGACAGTATATTAGCACAGCTGATTGAGACAATTCGGTCCTGATTTAAGCCTTGGAAGAGAAGGAAATCATGACCTAAGCTTGAACATGGATTGGAACGGTTTCCATTTCTATTCAAGTTTTTTATAGTTTTGTTTGGGCTGGCTGTCTCCTTTTCAATGACACAGTTGTTTAAGGCTCGACGGAAGAGCATGTATTATGAATTGACAACGAGTAATATAAATAAAGTTTACCTACCTAACGGGGAATTATAAAATCTCTGTAAATTGACGCAAACGGGGCATTATAAAATCTCTGTAAATTGACGCAAACGGGGCATTATAAAATCTCTGTAAATTGACGCAAACGGGGCACTATAAAATCTCTGTAAACTGACGCAAAAGAGTAAAACTGACTATTTTTTTAGTAAAGTAGGCATTTTACTCGATATTTTGAGTTAGTTTACTTAAGATTTAACTTCAATATTTAATCCAACATAGTGAGTTGAAACAACTCCTCAGTTTGAGAAAATCAAGTGAAAAGCACTTTTACTCAAACAAACGATTAAAAACTTACTCACCGCAGTGAGTCGATGCTCCTCACTCAAATTCAAAATATGAGTTAATTCTTAACCCAAACAGGTGACTTGAAACAACTCTTTATTTTGAGTGTAAAGGGGGTGCAACAGTCCGACATCTACTCAAACGTGAAAGCACACACATAAGAGATTGCCGCTTCGCGAGCGATAGCGGGAAAAAACGTATCGTTCAAGAAAAAATTCAAAATACAAGACACAGCTTAGTTCAACGGCGGCATTACTGTTGTATGAGAAATGTCTCATGTACCATTTGGATCAAAAATCTTTACTTCACATGTCAATTAAAAAAGTGAAAACCGGTAAGGAGCACACAGCTGACGCAGAATTTTGATATTTTAGCCTTGCCTAAACAGCTCTTGAAAGAGGTGTTTTTAAATCCTGGATTTACCTGGAACGGAAATAGCAATGATTTCCGAAGAACGAGAGATTCAAAAGAAATGCATTGAAAAAGCCGATGTGAGCTCGAAAAAAATAATGGTGAATACAATGTAAAATACAATACATTTATCCTTAATACACATTATGGTAAAGTTTGGCGACAACCGGTTGCTATGGTAACGGGATATGACGTCATAAGTAACGTGTGGTTAAGCCATTTGTGAATAAAAATGCATGTTTTTCACCTATTTTCAGTGAAAAAAGATATAAAATGCTACCAAAGGCATCAAAATGTTTAATTGTATGTTATTTTGCAACTCTAGTAAACAATATTTGCAATTTCCACATTTCCCGATAAATTTGAATTTTTAGTAAGATCCAAGATGGCGGCTGTCTTGGCGGCCATTTTGGATGGCGTCACGGACCCCCAGCAGCGTCACAACCCAAAATATTTACCTTATCTTGTAGAGCACATCGCGGGCTCTCTATCAGATGTAAAATATTTCAGAAATATTGCAACATCGCAACAACCCCCCACCCCCTTGTACCACGGTGGGGGTATACGTTTGCGTGTAGGTCCGAGGGTTAAAATCTTGTGAGTATTGCAATTTCCTGTGTATATATATACTAGAAGGATTATACACTAAAATTGAAATGTTTAAAAAATGGCCAAAACCTCTAAAACAATTAACCTTGATGTTTTATTCAATTCTAATGGGGTTTCACCAAAACAAAAGGAACGGGGAGGTGTGGAGGACTTTTAGGGTCATTAAAAAATAGAACCGTTCTCCACTATTCTTTTTCAGTTGCATTTCCATGTTTTCAAATCTAAAAAAAATCATCCAGTGCTCTTAGGGTGATCCGGGTAATACACAAGCTTTTGATGTGACCAATAATTATTTAGGGTCACTGTGGTAGCATTATGGGTACAGTATATATTCACACTTCTCCTTTTACTTTTTTTGCATTTCAAAATTGTTTATTATACTATTTGGATACATTACATTATACTTCACATACACCATTTACATTCACATTGACATTGGCATTTACATTTAGTAAGTAAGTAACCTTTATTTATGCAGGGTAGCCCATTCAGCTTTAGACTGATATCCACATTTACAAACAAGTCGTAAATTAAATAGTTTCAGATTAAGACTATTAAGTAACATTAATAAATAACACGGGCGTTTCAAGGGTTTATATTCGATGATTAATATATTTACCCCATTTCTTGATATGCACAGCTAATTTAGTTTTTGACATGGCGATCCCACTTTCGAGTTGATAAATTGAGTCGATTCTTGATAAAAGGACATTAAAAGATGGTATTAAAGTGTTGTTTCTGCAGTAATAGATATATTGTTTCGCAATAATTACAATGTGATTTAACAAGAAATCATCCTTTCCTTTCCATAGACCAAACACTTTACATTTTACATTACACCAATCCATAAGATCTGTCCAAAGTGTTATGATAATGGGGCAGGATATAAATAGATGTTCGCGGAATTCGTCCACAGTACCACAGAAGGAGCAAGCTGAAGTTTGTTATTCCTATTTTCTTCAAAAGGCTGTTTGTTGCTAAAATGCTATTTAATATTCTATTTTGAAATTCTCTCGATTTTGTATCTAAAGCAACCTTGTATGGCAATTTATATATTTCTTTCCATTCTAGGGTTTCATTACTGTAAATTTTTGTGTACTTCAGCTGGGAGTTGGTGATCTTAGATCTTAATTCTGCGCAGATACCTTTTGAGATAGCTTTACTTATCAAAACGCTATTCCCCAAGTAGTATAAGGAGGGGGTGATCCGGCCCAACCTTAAATAAGGGTTAGATGGCATGAATAAACGCCTCCTGCCATATAACACTCCGAGCGCCCACAGACCTCCTTTCAGTCGGTCTGCGGGCTCGGAGTGTTATATGGCAGGAGGCGTTTATTCATGCCATCTAACCCTTATTTAAGGTGGGGCCGGATGCACCCCCTCCCCATACTACATATGAGCCATTCTACACGGCCCACCTCAATGATGTTTCCTCGTCAGCCCTTTCAATACGACCCCACCTCAAATAAGGGCTGGGTGATATGTACGAAAGCCTCGGAGTGTTATATAGTAGGAGGTGTTTATTCATGTTATCTAACCCTTATTTAAGGTGCGGCCGGATGCACCCCCCCCTCTATATATTGCACGTGTTTCCTCGTCAGTCCTTTCTATACGGCCCCGCCTCAAATAAGGGTTGGGGGATATGTACGAAAGCCTCCGGTGTATAACTGAGACCGGATATTATCAATTGAAGAAATGTAAACCCTCTGTATATACTCCACAATGAACGAACCACTTTATACCGAAACTTACAGTATCGGGCTCGATATTTTCGTGGATAAGAGTAAACACAGGCTGGGGCCAATACCTGATTGCAAATACACAAACATCTATCACTGTTTGCTTAGAAAATATAACCCAATACGCGATCTTAATGAGATGATCGTTGCTCCACCCCATAGGAAAAGAGAGAAGCCGGCAATAAGGCTCACCAAGCTCTCAAAGGTACGCTCCTGTACAGGCGGCTTTGATTGGTGTTTATGCGCCTGCGGAAGATCATTATTTGACTATTTGGTGCCGCGGGGTTAGCAACTGAACAAATGCATACCCCTTGTATATCGCAACCATGCAATGCTCTACTAAGTACTTGAAGGTAAATCGATTAAAAATCACTTGCCTTAGTTGCAAACGAAGAGTGTGTGTCAACGTTTTATAATTATAGAAATAAGGGCTGTCCGATTTTAAAAAGAAACCTTCTAGTTCTTCCCGAGCATGAGGCGGGTTTGGCAACACCCCCGATGCCTATTCGAGAGGTTTTTGCAAACTCAAATGTCAGCCAGCATGAGCTGAATGCATGGTTTGACGAGCAAGAGCAAGGACAAAAACAATCTCTAAGCTTAGAGGCTCTTCATCCTTTACCCAGGATCCGTGATTCAATCTTTGTTACGGATTACATCGAAGGTAAGACATCACTCGCAACGTTTCAAACGGAGTTGAGTGGTTATTATCAATTGAAGAAATGGTCGTCTTTCGTATATCAATGATGACGACAACACAAGCTTTCATGAACTTTCTCAAATCGAGGAGCACTGGTCTGAAACAAAAGAGCGCCGACTGGGTGAGAGCCAGACAAAACACCATCGGTGCATCAGAGATCGCCGCCTTGACAGGATCTTTACCGTTTGAAACGCGACAAAGCTTTCTTATGAAGAAAATACAGCAAGCAGATATGCACAACGATTCAGCCTGTACATGGGGCAATCTGTTCGAGCCACTTGTACGCAAGTATTTTGAGCAAAAACACTGTTTCCGTTTCTGGTCGCAGCATCTCTCTTAATCTAGCAAGAGATCATCCGCTTTATCGAAAGGTCACTTGCAGTCCAGACGGATACTTTTTAGACAAAGATAACAACTTTGTTCTTTTGGAGTTTAAATGTCCGTTCAAGCGTAAAATAGCCACGGCTCGAGTTCCTAGTTATTACATTACCCAGACACAAACGGACCTTGCTTTTAGCGGGGATATGGTAAACAATGGCCTGTTTATTGATGCTTACTTCAGAATGTGCTCTTTAAATCAGATCGAATCGAGTTTGGCACATAATAAGTTTCTAAACGGAGGCAATAAGTATAAGACAAAGGGCAATACAGCACTTGCTTGGGGCATCTGTTATTTGTTTTCCAAACAGAAAATAACCAGAAATCAAAACAAAATAATCGACATCGGGGCCCTTAAATCAACTCAATTGTTTGAGAGGATTATGGGCTCCATCGCTGAGAGAAATGTCTGGTGTTCTTACAGTGCAGTCAGAATGTCGTTTAGCAAACAGGACGAAGAAGAGTAGTTTTTGCGGTACAGTCGTATGCAAAAAGTGTTTTCGAACCAGGATTCAGAAGGCCCAAAACCTGTAGCTGCCATAGCCTGGAAGCTGCTAGACATAACTGAAATTCAGGTAAGAAAGCAACCGAACTTTTTGGGCAATATTCAAAGGGCAGTCGAGCGCTTTCATAACAGCTTGGCAAGCCTTCGAAAAAACAATAATCAAGCACTCTGTGGTAGCCTGAAATCGATAACAGCACTAAGAAACATGTCGCCCCTGTAAGGGTTGCTGGAGACGAAGATCAAGGACTGCCTTTCTTTTGAATAAATTTGAGCCAATGTTCGCAGAATGAATGGCCGCTTTCCAATTCCATTCGTTCTTTAGACACGTAGATGACCTCGGAAGCCCTATGTAAGATAAAACTTTGTATTTTCTTGACCCTTCTGCCAAAATTCGGGTCAAGATTTTATGAATTACTAAATTATAAGAAATATTCTTTGGGAGATAATATTTCACGCTTGTGTAAACAGAGTTTGTTTAATTTCGTCATCAGTTAATCTCGGAGGGGGTTCCCCTCTAAGAAAGCTTAACAAAGGGGTTGAGTGTTTATTAAACTCACTGCGTTTTATTCTTTTAAGAACATTTAGCAACCAGTATATCGTTGGCTGAACATTTTCTTTCCTTATTTCTAATAAAAACCTTTTCACTGCCGATTATGTTTTCCAAAGAGTTGTTTCCGAATAACTCATCAAGCCGATATTTAAAGTTATAATTTGTGCCTCGGCCTTTAACTTTCATATTTCCTCCATTGTAAAGGTCTACATGAGAAAAGGCAGCTCCGTCTATAGGGAGCTTACGAATCGACGACTTCTTTCAAGACGACGACTTTCAGTGACGTCATGAACTAGGTCGCGGTCGCCAGCATTTGCGCGCCAAATTTTGCTTACGATGCGAGGACGGCGACGTTTCGACATCCCGCCAAATTTAAAAGCTGCTGACCTTTTTCGCAGAAGTTTAGTTTTCACCACGGAAAGCAAGGAAAATCAAATCTCGTTTATGGTAAAATGCCAAACTTCCGAGAGACGAGAGCATGTATTGCATATGCCTACCGAAAGGGATTCATCAATGATAGAGAGTTTGCTTTGCTGTATGATGCTCACACCTCTAAAAATCCGGATTTTCCATATTGGAAGTATGAACGATTTGACCTCGATGAGCTGACAAATGATGAATGTAAAGCCGAATTCCGGTTCTTCAGGAATGACATATACAAACTTGCTGATATTCTTCAATTACCGGATGAGATGATTACTTATAATGGCCTAGTAGTTGAATCGATTCCTGCTTTGTGTATGTATCTCAAGCGCTTTGCGTATCCTTGCCGATACAATGATATGATCCCCCACTTTGCTAGACCTGTTCCGGAGCTTTGCATCATAACAAATCACATGAATGACTGGATCTACAATCGATGGCATCATCTGCTTACGAGATATAATCATGTGCTACTTTCCCCAGCAAACCTAGTGTTGTATGCGGATGCGATTCACCGATCAGGTGCAGCTTTAGAGAACTGCTGGGGTTTTATAGATGGAACGGTTCGGCCAGTGTGTAGGCCTGGAGTAAATCAGAGGGCTATCTACAATGGACATAAACGAGTACATTCTATAAAATTCCAGTCAGTAGCATTGCCCAATGGACTGATTGGTAATTTGTATGGGCCAGTGGAGGGGAAACGCCATGATAGTGGAATGCTAGCATCTTCTGGTCTTCTTCAAGACCTCCAAAGATTCTCCAATTCACCCATTACTCGTTTACCTATGTGTTTATACGGTGACCCAGCCTACCCTCTCCGTGCACACCTACAAGGACCTTATAGGGGCGCAGCGCTAACACAAGATCAAGAAGATTACAACAGATCCATGAGTTCTGCTCGTGTTTCTGTCGAATGGATCTTTGGGGATATTGTTAATTGTTTCAAATTTTTGGATTTTAAAAAGAACCTTAAAATTGCCTTAAGTGCGGTGGGTAAAATGTACATAACATGTGCGTTATTGCAAAATGCTCGTACTATTTTGTATCAATCTATTACCTCAGAGTACTTTGGCATAAATCCACCAGCTTTAGATGAATATTTCATTTAATGATAAACTGTCATTTAAAACAGAGTTTGCTTTGCAAATATCATAGAGCATAGAGGAAAACTTGAGTTTTGTATAACACAACTTTTTTTTTTTTGGGGGGGGGGGTAGTGGGCGGGGGGAAGGGGCAAAACATTTCACCATTCCAAACTCAAAGTAAAATAGCTTTAACAGTTTTTTTAGCATTGATTGAACAACAAGTCAACAAACAATTGATTGAACAGTGAATGATTGAAGGACTCGAGTAGAAACGTCCTAAAAACATTTAAAGGAAAACATACAATATTTTTTCATTAAATTACATAAAACAGCCAATATATCTTGACCATAAACTAAGGGTTTTTTTTACCTCAAAAGCACAAGAAGGCCCGGTATAAGATGTTTTGCCTTTTAAAAGTATTGCTACTAGTACACACAGTTGGATTGAAGGTTGACTATCCATTCAGAACTCTGGGGAAAATCTAGGAAGCCAATCAAGTACACAACGGAACTCGAAGTAAACTGATAGTCTATTTTCATGACATCAGAATTTCACAGACTGCAGATTATCTACATGCATGGTCTTGTTGAAAAGACTAAAGCAATGGCTGTTGCAATAATACGCTGCAGCTACATACATACATATATACTTTATTTGAAAAGGTCAAATAAATGGCAGCAGAAGGCTGATGTTGATCTTTATCAAGTAAAGTGAAGATGCTCGCTCCGCCGGATCCTTTACTTGCGACTTCGCCGAGTTTAATCTTACAAATCAGAAAAGTTTTGAATGAAAAAGTTTAAATTTCCAGTAAAGATACAAAATTTATTTTAGGCTAACGAATGAGCTTCAAAATAATGAAATATTCTGATAACCTTTGAGCAAAGCTTGTGCCGCTTGTGCCCCGACACGCGGCCGGCTCTTCTGACATCTCGCTGTGGAAGAAATGCAAAATAAAAATAAATAATGACCAGAACTAGACTAAACAATCAGTTAAAAACTGTCTTAGATAAACTCTTACACTATGTTTTAAACTTATTTTTCGGTAAAGATAAAAAAGCGACAAAGGAATAATCACAACAAACCTCATGATCCGAGTCGCGCCAAGACGACTTCTAATGGCATGTTATGCAGTCGTCGCCGTTCTGAAGACGACGCTTGATGTGACGAAACATCCGGTGGCGCATGCGTATAAAGTATTTTTAACTGCTGGCGTCGTCGTCGTGAAAGAAGTCGTCGATTCGTAAGCTCCCTTATTATTTCAATGCGGCGGCATCTTCTGCAGACAAGTTCTGTGGATTCAAACATGAGTGAAAAAGATCCACCACAGCTTTGGCATGATTTTATATTTTCGTTTGTTCTGTTTTGAAGGAAAACAAACCCGTTTTCTCGGTACCGTCGGATTAGTTCTTGTCTAGCTGACAAAGTATGAGCTTCGAAGATGATTTGGAGCTTCTGTTGTAGTTTTGATCGGTGAAACTCGGTTATATAGTCATCGCAAGTGATGCCTCGCAGCCTGACTGGTTTGTGTTTTAGATCCAAGACATCTAGTTGAGTCTTGTATTTATTCTTTTCATCCATATGTCTGACGATAGACAGTTGCGTGTTGAAGCGCTTATAAACGTCAGTAGCCGTCATGTTTATAATTAGAAAATGACAAATGTTCAATTGGGGCCGCCACGGCGGGACTTTTCCCTCAAGATTTGTAGATTAAACCCTGAGTTTAATCTTTCAAATCTGACTTGGACACCGCGGTAAGATGATTGATCTTTTTTTGAAACTCTTCCTTGATTTCTTTGCGAAGCTCGCCTCTGATCTTTTCAAGATCTGGCGGTTGAGTTGGCTTGTCTTGTGGTGGCCTTGTTTCACCAGAGCGGATCGCATTTTTCAGTTCCTGATATTTTTCAACCTCACGGAGGATTATTGAAAATTCTGAATCGCTGATATGTTTATCTGTTAGAGCCTTTGAAACCAGCTCACAGACAGAGTTTCGTTTAGCAATGGCCAGCGTGTAGATCTCTTCATGTTTCGCGATCTTCCGCTCTAAACGCTTGCCAAACACAGTGAGGCTGGTGGATGTTACTCCTGTTATCGTCGCAGCGGCCGCAATAGGGGGACTCACGACAAGCCCAACTCCAGTTAGAGCTGTCGCTAAAGTGGCCGAAGACAAGCCCGCAGAAATCGAAACCAAGACCAACAGCCGAACCGTGAACAACGGAGTGGGTTCGTTTGTACTTCTTCGCTACTTGCCTATAGTGGTCGGCTTCGGACTCAAGTTCCTTTTGCAAGTCAGAGATTTTCTTGAGACAAAAATATTCACCATTTGGTAAGAGTGGGTAAAGCGGTAGAGTTTCGCTGTAATCTGGTGCTGATGGCAACACGTTAGCCGAGATCATGGTTTGTATATATATATATATATATATATATATATATATATTAATTTATTTCTACTTCAAATTCTAGAGGCATGTTATTGAAGTCGAAGAGGTCATTGTTCTCACCCCTCACCGACAGCGATATGCTGTTTACATAATCGCCAGACGAGACGTCACGAAAGACGTTCTGTTGTGTTGATTCATAGAAAACTTTCTGAAATGGTTCCCCACGAACATCAAACCGAGCCAGAACTGTCGAAGGCCGCCCATTGAGTAAGTTCTGTTCTTTATCAACCAGATCACAGTGGATAAAGTAAGTGCTTGGTGAATTGAATTTTTTACTGGTTATATGAGGCGGCGTTTGTGGGTCCTTGCCAAGGAATGATCTAATATTATTGGAAAGACCTATTACATATTCGCTCCCTGGGTTCAAAATTGTCATAGCACCGAGAGGTGTATACGATTCCACTTTAAGCTCTATAACCCGTTCTTCGTATTTATCAACTATCGTTTTTGCCAAACTACTAGGAGTGTAAAAACCAGGCTCAATGTCAATTATAACGGGTCGGGCTTCAGAGCCAGCTGTTTTAACAGATATTTGTCCTTTTTCTTTCAAATTATTCCAAGAGGTGTAAATAGAGCAAGAGATAAGCCGGATGTAACTCGGCTTCGGAAGGGCTTCATCGAAGTAGACTGTGTGAGGGTTCCAAGGTGCGACGATTGTTAGCACAACCATTGTGTATATTAAAACATTTTTAAAAAATATTTTATATACAATCATGTTTGGCAGGCGTCCCGGTGGATTCAATCCTAATACAAACGTTGGTCTAGACATTGGCGGCCACGACTACGGGCCCCCGCCCCCATTTTATTCTCCTCCAAATGCCCTCCAGCCAAGGTATATCAAGAAACAGCCCGCACCAGAACCTACAATGGTTTGGATGAGTTCGCCTGAGGCTGCCAGGCTCTCGACAGCAGCCAAAGCCAAGGCAATCTCAGACTTCAAAAAACGCTTTCCAAACGCTGATATGTCAAAGTTTAGAGTAGAAGTTGATTTTGACGAAAACCACAATGCCACAGGAGAAGTGCTTTACATTGAAGGGCCCAGGTTCATGGGCGCTCGTTTCAGAAATAGAGCCAAAGGATTGGACTCAAGCCATGAAAGACGCCTTGGGCCTGCATCAAGACGGTGGATTCCCCTTTCAGTTAAGCCTCGCAAGGACACAAAAGCCCACAAAGCCAATCCCTGCAGTTGAATTTGACGCAAAGATACAGACCGGCGTTGGTGATATCTTAAACACAGAGCAAATGATTTATGCCACACCGACAGAGTACTTCATAGTCAAGTTCAGAGAGCTCTTCAAAGACACCCAGATAGAATTCAAAACTGCGAAATATGCAAGGAAGTGGCTCGGTGGCCCCCACAAGAGCTTCTGGCTACAGCAGCTAAACTTCGCTCTATGTTCAAGTTCATAACAGCCCTGTGGAAACGGTTGAGAACTTTAAGTATCTTGGTATTACGTTCTCTTCTGACATGACCTGCTCGGATCATATCGATCACCTTTCCGCTAAAATCAATAAGCGCCTCGGTCTCTTGAAAAGGATTAAGCGTCTTTTACCTCGTTTTGCCAGGCTACTTTACTATAATAGCTTAGTGCTGCCTTTGTTCGATTATGGAGACATAATTTGGGGCGACAAGAACAACTCCACGTTAATGCAAAGCTTGCAAATACTGCAAAACAAAGCTGCTAAAATTATTCTTGACCGTCCAGTTCACTCGTCTGCTACTGATGCTCTCCATTAACTTAATTGGCTTAACCTAAGTAAGCGCAGACTATATCATAGGTGTCTTTACGTCTTTAAGTGTAAAAACGATTTATTAGAGTCACACCTTAGATTAGTTACGTTACACGATGTACACCATTACAACACCAGAAATGCACAGGATTTCCGTTTGCCTGCCGTCAAATCCAACTGGGGCAAGCAACGGCTATCTTATCATGCCATTAAAGACTGGAACTCTCAAGCCTTATATGTAAGAAACAGTACTACTAGCGCTTCTTTTAAAACTAACTTTTACAACAACTGTTTTGCCCCGTAACACGTTTGGCCTCGACTTTAAATTTATATTTATTAATTTATGTGCTTAGTTAATTGATTATATTTTGTAGGACCTCTTTGAAAATCATGTTATGAAAGGGCATCCCATTAAAATATTAGTTAATAATAATACTATGGTGTGCAACAACGGGCTCAGGGATATCGCGAGACATTCTGTTGCCCACCGCCTCATCCCTAGATCTTTCGCCACAACTCCGGTCGTTTTATCTGTTCCACGTCTATTTCACAGCAAGACGAATACTCTTCGAGATGGGCGGGATACAAAGCGTCGATGCTTGGCCGGGCGACCCAACATTTAATCAGAAAGACAACAAATACGACATCCCATCATTCAACAGAATCTGTGCGGAGTTCGACGTAAACCCCAGTTCAGACTTCGGTTTCACATACGGCAAAAACCACGGCCTGAGCAATGTGTATATCTACATCTCATATCAAGAGGTTAGTTACACTGATTACGACTATCCCGACCAAGATCTAGCCCTATTTGACGATGAGCGCGTGACAGATCGAAACGACTCCAATTACAAGGCCAATGGAATCACTTTCCGTCGCAACGATCAGGGCAGGGATAAACAGTTCGAGCACTTCGTGCCAAACTTTGCACATGGGTTAACACAAGCAGGTCTCTCACGCATGAACCAGTCAATCGAGGCCTTCTTCTACTGTGTTCTTGGATCCCAAGTGAACACTCGTAGCAGCATTCTGGCTGCAGGCGGACGGGCCAAGGAGACACAAAGAGAGTTCCTCGTCCTCATGGAAGACGCTACGACGACGGAGCAAAGGTGCGCTTAGACTTTGCTGTAGCCCCAGGATGTTGGCTCATGCCATCACGCATGGTTATAAACACCAAAAGCACTGTGGGTTATAACAACAAACTAAAGCAGGCAAAGCAAGGGATGAAGCTGCGGGTTAATAATGATGTCAATCAAGACACAAAGAAGGCCTCACTGCGCCCCATGGATGGGGGCCCGAGCAAGACCAATCCACCAAACAGCCACCCATCGAACCCTATACACAAACAGGCAACACAGGCCCAGGGTCTGGGTGAAAAGTCCGCAAAGCCAGCTCCCAAAACGCCAGCTCCCAAACCAGCCCAGCCAGCTTCAACAACAGAGACCCCAAAAGACACTAAAATCGAGCTGCACCACGTAAACAAGGCACTCATGGCTGCAGGTGCGCTTGCTTTAGCAAGTTTCGTTGCCTGGATGCGTTAACGCTTGCGCTTTGATTGTCTTTTCAACCAAGAAGGCCACCACGGCAAGGATTAGCAGCCAAGCATGCTCGCCAAGAAAGGATAAAACCTGGCCGGCCGCTTTGAAGATACAGCTCACGATCGACCCGATGAGGTCGGGCAGGATGGAGGCCAGCTTCTTCCCTGGTTCTTTGAGCCCATTTCCCACAGCCTTTGTACCAGCTTTCAAGCCATTCAATGCAGCAAGCGTCACAGCGCCTATGACTATACCTGCAGCCAGAACAACCGTTTGCAAGGTCCACCCATATTTAATGAAGATTTTTTTAATCCTTTCCAGAAGGGGGAGTTCTCTTTCCCTCTCCTCAACCTGTGTTCTTAGCCTTGCCAGTTCTTCAGAGGGAGAAGTGTTCTCATCCTCTATCACTCGCCTGTCTTCCTCGTTTAGTCGTTCAAGCTCGGTCTCTGTTCGTTTAACTCATCCAGCGGCTTGGTAGTGTTAAGTCTTGCTTCAACTTCATTTCTTTCCTTCACCTTAGCGGAAAGTTGTGTTCTGAGTTTGCCAGCCTTTGCCTGCTGTTTGTCTCGTTGTTTTTGTATTTTTTGAAGCGCTGTTAATTCTTTTTTCTGGTTTTCAAAATCACGTTGAAGATTCTTTTTCAGTTTTTTCAGTCTATCTAGCTCGGCTTGACTCTCAACGCTTGAACCGTGTTCCTGATCCAGAGCGTCAATCCTAGCTTGAGTTTCTTCGATTCTGTTCCTGAGGTTTTGAACCTCACTTGCTGCTTGTTGTTGTTCTACAGCAACCCTTTCCGCCTCAATGCATAGTTGCATTGTCTTCAGAGACGATCTCTTCAGCGCTTGGCCCAAGAGATCCTTTGAACTTACCTGTAAACGATTTAAGAAGGCCTCACCCATCCTGCCTAATAATGGGTGTTTCACCACCCTTTGATCCAAAGGAAACGATTTTGGTTTCATTTCCGCTTTTTTACCGAAACCAATTGGGCCTAATGTACCAAAATCCACTTTTGGAAATCGCCTTTTGATGAATTCCTTAGTTCTATCAACAAATTTTTGTTTGTCTTCAGCATGTGTGAAGTCCCCAAGCAGACGGATGTCCTCATGTTCAAATCCGCTCTGTTCGCGTGGCAATCGAGCCATTTCGTGCTCTTCACCACCATGATATGGGGTGGATGTGCCGCCTGGTTCAAAGGGGGTTGTTGTGTCAACTTCTGCTTCTTCGTCATCATCATCGTGGTCTATGTTCCAGTCAAGCCCAGTATTATCATTCTCGCCAGGTATATCATATCAGCCTTCTGCCATGATGTATCAAAGTATAATCGTACATCCTGTAGTAGTTTAGGGGGAGGCAGTCAAATACCGTTTTTCACCCCCTAAATAAGTCGCCAAACGCCCGAGTTACCGGGCCCCCAGGTCTCATTGCATTCGCCCTGGGGGCCCGGTAACTCGGGCGTTTGGCGACTTATTTAGGGGGGTGAAAAACGGTATTTGACGTGCCTCCCCCTAAACTACTATAGGTACCCCTCCCTAAAACCCTGTGAGAGGGGTAAATGCATTTTTTGTCCGAGCCCACCCGCAACGGCAAGCGATACATAGCCAATTGAAGAAAGCTAAAACCCTTGTATATACGCAATGGCGCAACCCCGACAACGAAGACGCCGTGATGACGATCAACGCGAGCTGATTGCCTGGCTGGACGAACAGACACAAAATCTCGAGTGGCTCGAGGCTGCCGACGACAATAATGCTGAGGTCGAGCCTCAAAACAATCCGCCGGAGCTAGATTTTGAACAACTTGTTCAAGTTTATGATCGGGTTGACCGATGGATTGAACACGGCAGACGAATAATCCGGCTCCGCTTTGCAACCGATCTTGAAAAACCCCTTGTCGCCAGAATTTTGAACAAAATCAAGCAAAATGTTCAAACACGACATTCAATCAATTTACGCTTCTCAGTCGAGTTACGAAACACTGAAACCGAGGAGTTGAGACAGTTTTATGAAAGCAGCCACAACAGTCGTTGGTTAGCCACTCTCTCCGAGACACGACAGTGGCTGCAAGCCCAGGAAGAGTTTCGTCTTCAAAACGTAAGTCTCAACAGGCCTGACACCAAATGGGTTTACGAACGCACTGTCCTTTTTGATCTTAAAGTCGTGCTGGACCGACAAACCCTGCAAATAGGTCTTTTGTGGCTTCCTGATTGGCTTCGCAACAAAAGAGAAGTCATTGCCCTTGACAACTTCAACGACAATCTCTGTCTCTTTCGTTGCTTTGCTGTCTATCGAGGAGCTCGTAGAGATCGCAACACTCGCAGAACCAAGGAACTCGCGGAAAGCTTCTTCGCCTTTTATCCGGGGCTTCGAGACCAGCTAACTGCGGCACTTCTCCAAAATCGAAAAGCATTTCAAGCAAGGCATTGCCGCCTACCTTGTTCTCCCGAATGGTGAATTCATTTTTTCTCACACCCCTTCGAATTACGACAAGGTTGGCGTCTCAACCATGACCATCGGTATCTATGCAGGACATGCCTTCCTGATCACCAATCTCAATAAAGTCACAAACAATTACACTTGTGGCGAGTGCGGCGGGAGGTTCACACGGGCTGATAACTTGAAGCGCCACACCAAGACGTGTACTCGAGGGCAAACCAAAATCGACTGCCCCGGGAAACGTGTCCTCCCTCCGGAGTCAGCTTTTGAGAAAGCCTTTTATCCAGAAGGCGGTTTCGGCGTCAAGGCGGTGTGCTGGCTCGAGTGGGAGGCGAAACAGGCCGGCATTCACATCCACCACCACAGATGCGGCCATGGCGGTGAGACCTATATTTGTGGGGCACCAGTCGACGGCTATCACCCAGAAAGCAAGACAGTTTTTCAGTTTCATGGTTGTTTCTGGCACGGTTGCGTTGAATGTTACCCCGAAGGAACGAGGGACGAAGTTGTATATGTTGACCGAAGGGGCAACACAATCACAAGGATGGTTGCTTACCAAAGGACTCTACAACGAACTCAGTTGCTTCGAGACGCCGGGTACACCGTGGTTGAAAGGTGGGAGCACGAAAAGCCTTACCCCTGGGGGCATGCCCGTTGTCCACAGAAAATAAACAAAACATATCCACACGCGATCGTCTACGACTTCGAAGCGTATCAGGACAAGACCAAGGCAGCTCGTCCGACACACAATCTCTCTTATGAAAGCGAACATGTGCCCATCTCAGTCTCCATTGCCGACACGTTGAACCCTGAGCCTGAGTACATTTGCTCCAAAGACCCTGACGAGCTTATCGGTCTGTTTTATGCCTCCCTTGAGTGGCGAGCCGCGGCCATCCGAGAGGTTGTGGCTGACCAATATATGCCTCTAGACCTTGAGAATCTCCCTGAGAAGCAACTCAAGCTCATTGACAAATGGTGCAACCAAGTGCCTGTGGTCGGCTTCAACTCAGGTCATTACGATCTCAAGCTTATCTGCAAGTACTTTGTTTCTCATTTCGCTCAAGAGAACGAGGTCTTCGCCGCGGAGAAAGAGGGGCGCATCATGTTCATCAACACGCCCAACTTCAAGTTCTTGGACATCGTGAATTATTTGGCCCCAGGCATTACATACGACAAGTGGGTCAAGACGTATGGAGCGACACAGACCAAGTCCTGGCTCCCATACGAGTGGTTTGACAGCGCTGACAAGCTTGATTACCCGGGGCTCCCCCCATACGAGTGCTGGTACTCGCAACTCAAAAACGCCTTTATTCTTTCTCCCAAGGAGCACGAGGAATGCAATCGCATCTTTCACGAGAAAGGTATGCAGACATTCGGAGACTGGCTGGAGTATTACAACAATCTAGACGTGTCTCCCTTCCTCGAGGCTCTCCAAACGATGAAGGGTTTTTACACGAGCCTCGGGGTTGACATCTTCAAAGACGCGGTCTCCTTGCCAGGAGTATCAATGCAATACGTCTTGCGGGGTTCCTTGAGGGGGCGCAATGCTCCAGAACTATACGCCCCCGGTCCGGAAGCGTACGCAATGCTGACGGAGGCTGCGATTGGCGGTCCAAGCCTGGTCTTCACCCGCAAACATATAGCCGGCGAAACCAGCATTCGGTCTCACAAATACGGCTTAGCCCCCCTCACGAAAGGAATTGTGGGGCTCGACGCTAACTCCCTTTACCCAAGCACGATGCTGCAGGCGATGCCCTGTGGTAAAGAGAAGGTTGTGCATTGCAATAACCCGGTGCTGGCCACGATAACCCTCAAAATGCATCTGCATACAGGCAGTTGGTTCGGGTTTGCGGAGGTGGACATCGAAGTCCCTCGAGAGTTGTGGGGGCGGTTCGAAGAGTTTCCCCCGCTCTTCATTAACCAACTAGTGCCTAACGAATGCGTTTCTCAGCATATGCACGATTACCTCCAAGAAAGTGGCCGAACCCGCTTTCCCGACCAGAAAAAGCTTCTGGGTGTGTTGTCAGCGAAAAAGATGCTTATCTACGCACCCCTCTTGAAATGGTGCCTGAACAGGGGCTCAAGATCACGGCAGTCTACCGCACGATCGATTATAGACCCAAAAAGCTCTTCGACTGGTTCGTTCGCGAGGTCGCCGACAACCGAAGGAAAGGCGACGCTGACAAGGATAAGGCACTGCTTCCCGAAGTGTTCAAGCTCCTTGGCAACAGCGCTTACGGCAAGTTCATCGAAGCTGTGGAGCGCCAGACAAAAACGTTGTACACAATTGACGAGGACGAGGTCGACAAGCATCTCCGCTCACCCTTGTTCGAAGACCTCGAAGAGATCGGAGAGGCCTACAAGATAGAGCTGCGCAAGCAAAAGATCACAATCGATCGCCCTTTCCAAGTGGGCATTGTTGTGTATCAACTTGCCAAGCTCCGCATGCTGGAGTTCTATTACGACTTCCTAGATTACTTCATCGACAGGGGCGAATTCGAGCTCATCCAGATGGACACGGACAGTATGTACTTCGCTCTTGCTCACGACACTCTAGAAGAAGCAGTTCGCCCCGAGTTCCGCGACCAGTTCGAGACGGAGAAGAAGGATTGGTTGGCGTGGGACAAGTGGAGCGGCAGAGAGCCGGGCTTGTTCAAGCTTGAGAAGGAAGGCACACGGGCCATCGCTCTGTGCAGCAAGTGTTATTACGTAGAAAAAGAGGCTGCCGGAGAGAACAAGATGTCCTCCAAGGGCGTCAACAAGAAGCAGAACGAGCTTCGCTGGAAAAGGTACGAAAGAGCCCTGCAGGGGGGGCAGGGACATGGCCACCAATGGAGGCTTTCGAATGCACGAAGGGACCATGTACACGTACGAGCAGCACAAGCTGTGCCTCAGCGCCTACTACGACAAGCGTTGGGTGCTGCCAGACGGCATCCACACAGAACCAATCGAGTTTCACAACCCAGCTGGTGGCAACTGAGTGCCCGGCGGCACAACCATCAACTCTTCACGAACGAACCCCCGCTTGGGGCCGTCATACAGATAATACACGACAGGCGCATCTGGCTTGGTGACAGCCTTCTCGATGTTGAAGACCTTCAAAGACCAGATCGGATCAATTGCCCATCGACTACCACCTTCACGCTCACCGGGGTAATACAGATATCTCACACTCACTCGGGGTGGGAGCTTCTTTTTATTCACCCCCACTGGTCTCAAATATGGGGTTGCGGGCTTGGATGAGGTTGCTTTCTCTTTGATTGCTTGAGCGGGCTTCTTGTCAGTCAATCTGGTTACTTCGTTGTTCAAGGCAGACACAACATCTGACAGTCTTTTAACCCAAGCAGTCGAACGGCCAGAGGGCATATTCATTTCAACTGCGTACTGGTAACCAAACAATCGTTCCGCCAGGGTTCTGTTGAATCTTTCAACAATCCCTTGGTCTCTGTGGATATCAACACGCCCACGGCGAATGGTAGTTTTATGTGCCCCCATCCCTTTTGTCACGGCTCCCATAAACTCTGTCTCCGGGTCTACTTGCAACAGTTGTGGCCATTTCAAAGGCCCACGCCTATATACCCGTGCCAACGCCTTCGAAACTTCATCAGACTCTTTCGAAGTCAAGGGCTCTGCTGCTTTGTAACGGCTTGTTACATCAACAACTGTCAAAGCATATTTGTAAATCTTTCACCATGAGGCAGTTTGTCGTGAGGCAAAAAAGTAGATCCGCTTGATGCACTGCATTAGGAGTTTGGACATCAAACTTTGGGCGAGGGATGTGGCGTGGCGCCGGGAGATAAACTTGCCAAAAGGCTTGTTTGGCTAGCCATTTCTTTGCCACCTCCTCAGAGACCTTGGCCGCAGTGGCAAGCTTTTTTACAGCAGCAAGACCTTTCCAATAGCCTTTGGGGCTGTAATAGATCTTTGAGAGTTTGACCTCCATAGTGGTGGTATATACTTATGTGTTGTTGTTTGTTTACAGAAAGCGATAGGCTGCATACCCACCCGCAAGCAGGGTGCCTCCAATGAACGCAAGTTCACCAGTCTGCTGTTGTGGGCTGGGTTTGTAGAAGTCAGAGAACTCGGGCTCTTTGTAATCTTTGATTTGTTTATCTGGTTGCGATTTATGCATCTGGTTATACAAGACCAGTGCTTGGTCAGTGGTTTGGAAGTTTTGGCTAGCTTGGTGTTTTACCCGATCGTTGGCTGCAATCCAATCGAGGAGCTTAGTGCGGTCCTTCTGGTATTTAGCGTAAGCCGCTTGGCATTGTTCAAGGGCGTGGTCATGCCGGATTTTCTCATCCATTGCTGCCTTTCCGTTATCACCAAACAGATATTTCGCGAGATAATTGCCTCCAGTGAAAGCTGCAGCATTCAAAACAGCGCCAAGGGCCATTATTGCAATGCTGGCCATTGTGGCGGTGTGTATACATATGGTTTTACATGTTGTCTGGGAGGATTTTCTGGTCCTCGAGATATTTCTTCAGCGCGATGCTGCCAGCCATGACGGCTGTGAACTTGACGTAGTTCATTAAGCTTGCACTGGGGTCGGCAGTGAAGTTTTCTTTGACGGTCTTTTTCCCAATCCAACCAATACCAGCGACAAGGCCAGTGATTGTTGCGGCGTCGAGGATAGACTTCGCAAGCTTGTTGTCAGCCATGGTTTGTGTGCAGTATACATATGATTTTGTTTTTTTAATCCATTTTTCTAATGCCTTGCCTAACCGGAATTCGAGATGGGGTGTGACTGGGGGTGGTGTGGCTGGTGGTGGTGTGTTTGCTGGTGGTTTGCTTGGTTTGCGGCCAAGCTTTTGCATTATAGCTTCGCGTTGGTAATACACCCCTGCAGCAGAGACAATCAATCCTCCAACCCCCAGAATATAAACGATTGAGTTGCTGTTGGTGTCACTTGTTGCGTCACAAGTGTCACTTGTTGAGGGTTGGTTTGCAGAATTGTTTTCACCTGTTGAGGGTGCAGGCTTTTGTGCTTCGGCCTTTTTCTTTGCTTCACGGGCCAGGCGGCTGCGCTCTGCTAGCCTTTTGCCAGAAGCAACACGACCGGGGTTCTTTTCTGTTGCAGGCTTTGTTTTCGGGGCCTCAGAGGTAACACGTGCAGGTGTTGGAGTTGGCGTTGGAGTTTGAGTTTCTTCAGGGAGCGCCTCGAGTGGTGTGTCCATAGTGGGTATATATATATGATTTTGAAAATTTGACAAGTTGTGCTGACAGGTTCCACCTAGGTTCCACCCAGGTTCCAGCCAGGTTCCTTCAAGGTTGCTGCGAGGTTGCTGGCAGATTAACACCAACTTCATCAAAACCTTCAAGTGGATAGCCTTCACTGTCTCTGCTTGGATGTGTGGGTTGTGGTTCCAATTCTATTAAGTCAGGCTTGTGATCAGGCTCTCGTTCAAACTTGACGTGTTTTGTTGTGATGAGAACAGCATTGGCAAGCGCCAGCCATCGTCCGCATCTCAGGGCAAGACATCCAGCAAGATTTGACAGCTCCTGGTAGATGATGTAATCGTTTTTGAGTTCTTGCTGTAATTTCTTGAGATCATCAACCGGGATCACCATGCCAACTCCTTTGGACACGAGCATTATGGCTGAATCAACTAGGGATTCTGCTGTCTTGTTGCCGACATAGGCCACGTACCTTTTGAAGTACTTGTCAACGTCCTTGTCTGGCAGGCGCTTGACATGATCGTGTGTGAGCTGCACACCGATAGCTTCTTTGGCCTTGCCAGTTGAAACAAGGATTGCCAGCTTCTCACGTTTGGCAGGAATGCCATCGTCACACACGAGCCCTGTGGGAGGTGCGGTATCAAGGGTAGCCTCCAGTATCTGCATTACTTCATTCAAGTCGACCTGGTCTTCAGCAGCTTGTGCCATCATCAGGGGTATATATGTGTTTTTTTTTATTTTTCAATAATTCTCTTGATGTCGGGCAAAAGAGTTTCAAGCTCTCGTATAAGCCCCGCCATGGTGTCTAGCATATAATTCAACCGCAATGGATATCTGTTGAGAAGCATCAGGCACATATCTTCCTCACCAGCGGCTTTGATAATTTTGTTTTGCGCATCAAGTGTGTGTTTGTGCAATTCATCCAAAAGCTGTGAAAGCACCGTGAGCTTGTGTAAGCTGGTTGGCGCATCCATGGTATATATTTGTGTTTAAACCTTGTACTCAATTCCATACGGGTGTCTCAAAGAGAAAACCAGGTGGGAGAACTTGCGGGATTTGAGCCTTACGATAAGCTCTTTGTACTCCTCGTGGGAGAGCTCGCCGGCATAGTCTTCGAAGATGGCCTTAGTTGTCTTGCTGGAGGGCGTGTAAAAGAGCACGATTGCTGCAATGTTATCACGATATGGCTTAGCTATGCTGGTGATCTGCTGTGTTAAGACCCACACGGATATGCCGTCATGCCTTGCGCTCAACCCCAGATTGACCAGCTGGCTCGTGCGGCCTTTGACATCTTTTGAGGCGGCACAGTCATCGAGAATGAATAAAGTGTTGGTGCATGTGAAAAAGAAGCTCGCCAGCTTCAACCAATCTTCGATCTCATGCTGTTGGCAGATAATCACAAAGATGTGCGGATCGCGGTCCACGAAGCCATCGTAAGTCTTGTTCTTGACAAATGTGGGGCAGAATAAAACAATGTAATCAAACCAACCCCTAAAGGGGCCTCGCAGTTGGTTTAGAAGATACTGTGTCTTGCTAGAGTTAGTGGGGCCCACGATTAGTGCGTTGAATGCCAGCTTTCTTGGGTCCATAGCCAACACCTATATTAGTTGGTTTGCAAACAATTGGTTCATGTGTTGGTGGGGAGGGCGCCTTTGCCAGAATTCTTTGTATTTCATTGTATGATAATGGTCTGGTAGATGGCAGGGGAGACGGCTTATCGTAAAAGTCGATCTTGCTTGTGGCCATGGTGGTATATATATGCGTGTGTCTGTACAGATTCTAGCTGCCTGCTCATGATGTTCATCTGTGAGTCTGAGATGGTGAAGATGTGACAGTTTGCATTTCCCGAACCGGTGGCGTTTCTTTCAATCTCGAGTTGTACGCCATCCTGTGTGTTGACGAGCCGTTGACCGTTGCCGTGCAGAGCTGGGTCAGCCATGGACCGCAGGTCAATCCAGAGACCAAACTTGTTGCCTGTAAGATATTTGGTCAGGTTCATGTTGGGCCTGCCACGCGTGTGAAAGTGTCGGTTTATTTCACTCCACATGTCAGTGCCGGCGATACCCTCGTTGTAGACCCTGTTTGGAACCCCATTTACGGTGACCTTCACTTTGGTGATGTCGGGATTGAAATAGTTCTCAGAGTCCCTTGCACCCGCTGCATAGGGATTGATGAACAGCAAGAGTATTCCCTTGAGAGACCGGCGCTGTGGGTTTACCCGAAGATTCATCCGAGTGTCCCCGCTTTTTGAGAAGGGATGCACCCGATCTCGCATTACGAAGTCATAGGCGAACCCCTTGCCGCTAGTATAAGTGCTTGTTGCTTCGTCGGCCAGCTCCTTACTTCTGATCGTCTCGTACTCCAGCTGGATGTTTTCCAACTTGTACACGAGCTTGCTTGTGTCTGAGCCTCGGACAACTTGGCTTGCGGGGGCTAGGGTTAGTTCGAAGACCAGATCACTGTTAGGGATTGAGGGTACATGATTCCGTGATCAGTTAAGATTTGGTGATCCAGTTTGATGCGGTACTTATTTTTATAGATTGCCTCAAGCTTGTTTTCTGCATCCACGCCGGAAGTCTTCTTATCGCCAGCAGCAGATCGAATCTTGCAAAATCCACACTCTGGATGCCCTCCATAAGCATGTTGTCCCGCTCATCGGTTGATTTGAATAGGTCTTCGAAGATCTTGTAGATGTCGTACCCAACCGTGTCCTCGACGGTGGTGGCGCCAAACTTTACAACGAGCCTGTCCACCAGGGCCCTAGAAACATTTTGCACGAGAAAGTTGTTAGCGTGGCCCCCGGCTAGGCTAATGTTGAACACAAGTGCAAGCGAGCCGGACACAAGGACATCGTGCTCGCCCAGGTTGGGCACCGAGACGTACAGTGTCGCGCCTGGATTGGCCTCAGATGGGTTGAATGTGATGCGCTTAACGGTTCGCTCTGCCTTTATGGCGCCCACTGTCTTTTCACTGTGAGATGGAAGTAGATTCGGTTGCACAGCCATGGTATATATTTGTTTTTTTAAACTTATATTTATATATCATCATGGCAGAAGGCGGATATGATATACCTGGTGATCCAACTGACAGAGATCCTCTCATCCCAGACACAGGGGATGACGATGATGACGGTGACAACCCATGGGATCAATATCATATGACAGAAGAAGAATACCATGAGTGGGAACAGTACTTCAAAGACACTGACACCACGCAACCCTTTAAAACAGGGGAACCAGGGGCTGCTTCCACACCATCTGGTGAACAAGTGCCTATGGTCCCAAGAACAAGCTTGTCCACAGAACAACAAGGTTCCCGCACTGAAGAAACCTCTTTAATTACAGGGGCTACTCAAGGTCGGCGGGTGTTAACAATGGATGACATGGCCTTTGACGACGTTAAGGAAGATTTTACCAGCGTAGACAAAAAATCAACTTCATTTTCGGTACGAGACGAAACCAAAATCAGGCGGGGCCATCATCGAGGTGAAATATCATACCAGAGACAAATGGTATCCTCATTACACAAAAAGCCGTGGGGCTTCAGAAAAGACTCTCAATGCTTCTCTTCCCAAAGAGATCAAAACTGCTCTCGGAAAGTCTGTGACTGAAGAGTTCAATGAGACAAATGCTGCATTTGAAGCAAACAAAAAGAAATGGAAGCAAAACAAAAGGAACTACAACAAATGCAACAAAGGGCTGCGGATGCACAAAAAATTCGCCGCGACATGGATGCCATCGGAAATCAAATCAAAGAGATTGATGACCGGATTCATGAACTGGAAGTTGACATGGGCCGCTGGATACGGAGTCAATACAAAGACAGAAAAATGAAAAGAAAGCTCTTGAAGCTGAGCATCAAGCTAAACGAAAAGAACTGGACAATGCACAAAAAGATGCTAAACAAGCAGACAAACTACAAAAAGTCATCGACAAACTCATGCTTGACAAAAGGGGCTTTGAAAGACGCCGAGAGGAGCTTAGAGGAAAACAGGACGCCGTGAAACCACTGGACGAACTGAAACAGACCAAAGAAGAACTTGAACGACAGAACGCTGAAGACAGGCGCGTCATAGAGGCTGAGAACACTTCTCCCTCTGAAAGAGAAGCCGCGGGAGCCCGGGTTGCTGAACGTGAAGGAGAGCTGGCAAGGCTCAATACAGAGAGAGCGGGTTAGAGAAATCTTCAAGAAATACGGATGGACCCTGCAAGCGATTGTTCTGGCAGCTGGCATCACCATTAGCGCTGTGGTACTCGCCACCTTGAACAGCCTTGCAAAGGCCACCAAGGCTATTGGCAATGGACTTAAAGAGCTTGGCAAAAAGGCAGCCAACGCCCTGCCTGGCTTGATTGGCTCGATTGTGAGCTTCATATTCAAAGCGGCTGGGTCGGTCATCTCCTTTCTGGGTAAACACGCCTGGTTGCTCATCCTTGCCATGGTGGCCTTCCTTGTTGAAAGGATCACTAAGCGTGCGAAGTCTTGAACACTTATCTAAACCAAACGATAACGCCTGCTAAAGCAATCGCACCCGCACCAATGAGCGCCTTGTTTACGTGATGTGAGTCGGGCTGTGGTGTGGGCTGTGGAGTTGGTGTGGGGGCTGGTTGTGGTGTGGCCTTTGCGATGCCCTGTGCCTGTGTGGCCTGTTTGTGAATCGGGTTCGATGGGTGGCTTTTTGGTGGATTTATCTTGCTCGGCCCACCGTCCATGGGGTGAAGGGAGGCTTTTTTGTGCCCAGGTTAACATCGTTGTTCACACCCAGCTTCATCCCTTGCTTTGCCTCCTGTAGATTGTTGTTGTACCCCACCACGCTCTCTGTGTTGATAATCATGCGTGACGGCATTAACCAGCTTCCGGGTGCTGTCGCAAAGTCTAAGCGCACTTTCATTGCTTGGATGGCAAGCTGGTATCGCTGTACGCTTGTTGCGATGTCGTTCAGTATTATGGCCTCCTCTAGATGGGTGAGGAATACTCTCTGCGTTTCGAACGCCCGGCCTCCTCTTCCAATGATGCTGCTGCGGGTTTTGGCTTGTGAACCAAGAATGCAGTACACAAAGGCCTCGATTGATTGGTTCATACGCGCGAGCCCTGGTTGCGTTAGCCCTTGTGCGTAATTTGGCACGAAGTGCTCGAACTGAGTGTCCGCCCCTTGGTCGTTGCGAACGAAGGATATGCCGTTTGCGAGATAGTTAGGGTCTTTTCTGTCAGTAACGCGCTGATCATCAAACAGAGCTAAATCGGGATTGGGATAGGTGTAATCGGTAGAAATGTTGCCCTCTCCAGGAGACCGTCAAAGACCGTGATTCTTACCGTATGTGAAACGGAAGTCAGAACTGGTGTTGATCCCGAACTCTTGGCAAATCTTCTTGTACGCGTCGATGTTGTACTTGTTGTCTTTCTGGTTGAATGGAGGGTGCACTCACGCTTTGTTCACCACCCATCTTGTAAAGAATTCGCCTTGTTGTGAAATAATCGTGAAACCGGTAAAATGACCTTAACTGTGGGGTTAGGGATAGACTGGAGTTCTTATCGAAGAGAATGTCACGCGAGATTCCGCAGCCAGTTGTTGCACACCACAGAGCGAAATTCAGTTGTTGTGACCAAAAGCTCATATGCGGGCCGCCGAGCCACTTTCTGCCGTATCTCGCCGTTTTGAACGAAATCTGTGTGTCTCTGAAAATGTTTCTGTATTTTGTTGTGAAATAATCGGTTGGTGTGACATAGATCTTTTGCGCTTCATCGTTCAAGACTGATCCAATCATCATGTCTTTGTCGATTGAGGTGGAGAAATCAACAGCCGGGATTGGTTTTTGTGTGTTTAGGTTCAACGTCAACTGATAAGGGAAACCACCAATATACTCTAAGCCAAGGACAGCTTTCAGGGGTTGAGACCAATTCTTGTGTGGTATGTCTGAGGGCATAGCCCATGAGCCTTGCTCCTCTGGGAAAAGCACTACTGCTGAGGCTTTGTGATTTTAGTCGAAAGAAACTTCTGTTTTGAATCTTGACATATCAGCGTGCGGAAAACGCCTTTTGAAGTCTGAGATTGCCTTCGCTTTGGCCGCTGTAGAGAGCTTAGCGGCTTCTGGCGTTCTCGTCAAAGCCAGTTGTGGATCCGCTGTGGGCTGTGTTGTTCTAGGGTGTTGGTAGATATTAGGGGGGCTATAAAACGGGGGCGGGAGTCCGTAATCGTGACCGCAAATGTTTAGACCAAGATTTGAACCAGGATTAAAACCACCAGGCCGTCTGCCAAACATGATTATAAAAATATATTTATATATATACACAATGGTTGTGTTAACAATCGTGGCACCTTCGAACCCTCACACCATCTACTTCGATCACCCGCTTACGAAACCGAGCTATATTCGGCTTGTCTCTTGTTCTCTTTACAACTCGTGGCAAAATTTGAAAGAAAATGCAACTACTTCAACAACAATAAATGACTCCAATGGAACAACTCCAACCGTGACATTACCTCAAGGGCATTACACCATTGATAGCCTAGCGAAAGAATTTAACGACTTAGCCACGCATAGAATAAAAATACAATTATCTACTACCATAAATACACCAGTCGGCTCGATGGTCATTCACAATGGAAGTAAAGTAAAGTTTAGTGACAATCTGGCAAATTTACTTGGCATAAGAGCTGTATTGTTTCTAGTAACATTCGTCAAAGGATTAACATCACCAAGCACTTACTTTATCCACTGCGATCTGGTTGATAAAGAACAGAACTTACTCAATGGTAAGCCTTCGACTGTCTTGGCGCGATTTGATCTTCGAGGTGAGCCATATGAGAAAGTTTTCTATGAATCAACACAGCAGAACTTCTTGCGTGACGTCTCGTCTGGCGATTATGTAAACAACATAACTCTGTCTGTGAGGGATGCGAACAATGACCTTTTTGACTTCAATAACATGCCCATAGAATTTGAAATTGAGATAAATTAAAATCTAATATATACACCATGAGCTCGGCTAACGTGTTGCCATCAGCTCCTGAATACAGCGAGACTCAATCGCTTTACCCAGCCTTGCCCAACGGTGAAGACTTCAGACTCAAGAAAATCTCTGACATGCAAAAAGAACTTGAGTCACAGGCTGACAACTATAGACAGGTCGCAAAGAAATACAAGCGAACACACACCATTGTTCACGGAACAGCAGTAAGCCTTGCTTTCATTTCTACAGGCTTGTCTTCAGCCACAATCGACCGGAGTCGGGCTCGTCGCCAGCCCTGCTATTGCCAGTGTTGCGGCTATGACAGGTTTTTCATCAGCAAGCCTCACTGTTTTTAGCAAGCGGCTCGAGAAAAAAAAATACTAAACATGAGAAAATATACACACTCGCCCTTGCAAAACGAAACTCTGTCTGTGAGCTGGTTTCAAACGCTCTAACTGACAAGAGTATCAGCGATTCAGAGTTCAAAATAGTCCTCCGTGAAGTTGAAAGGTATCACAAACTAAAGAACGAAATCCGTTCTGGTAAAACAAAGCCCTCACAAGACAAACAAACTCAAACTCAGAGGCGAGCTTCGCAAAGAAGTCAAAGAAGAGTTTAAAAAAAATTAATCGTCTTACTGCCGTGTCCAAGTCAGATTTGAAAGAGTAAACTCTGGTTTTAATCTACAAATCTTGAGGGAAAAAGCCCGCCACGTCTAGGCGCTAGAAACCCCATAAATACTGAAGCAACCCTAAATACCGAAGCGCCCCATACATTTCGAAGCGCCCCAGAAAAAAAAAAAAACTTTTTTAAAAACTAAATTCCGAAGCGCCCCAAAAAAACTTTTTTCAACACAGTTGGGGCCCTTCGGTATTTTGGGGGCGCTTCGGTATGTTCGAGAAGCTTCGAAAAGTTGTAATTTTCTAAATACGGCCTTTACGCAACGATACCGGAAATCACGGGAACCCCCTAATTGAAAAAACAATTTGTAATGTATAAACATGACTGACTTCGTCGTACGGCTCAATGAACTTGACAAAGAACACAAATTTGCCATCCTTCGCTCGCTATACGGCAGCGATTACAGAAAAGAAATACACCGCTTGTGCCTGCCGGAAAAACTTTATCATATCTACGAAGATATGGGGTTGGCAGAGGAGGGGAAGAAATATCTACAAGAACATTATAACAACGTGCAGCGTGAACGTTGGACCCGAAGATTCCTGTCTTGTTTTACTTGTGGTGGCTCATTTTTGCGATTAATCGATTCTTGTTAACTTTAATGCAAAAACTGCGGCCGTGTGGAAGTGCTAGAGGATTATGCTCCAGCATATACGGATCAAAACAATTTTTACAAGCCAAGGCAAAGTCAGTCGGGGCGATGTTATGCGTTTGGGTATGCTTTTAACCGACTTATCAAGAAGCTCGAATTTCTGCCTGTGAAATTAATTCTAGATCAAAATAATGAAACGAAGCGCATCTTCAAACAAATAGAAGCTCGGCTTCCGAGAATCTCTTATACGTTTGTGATCTACAAAATCCTGTACATTACAACACCGCTTTAAGCCCCGCAACGAGAGATTGTAAATTGCCTGAGACAACAGATGTCAAACAATATGATAATTAAAAACGAACATTTATGGGACAATGCTTTCCAAGATCTGGAGTAAGCGTTGCCGCTTTCTCAATTAGAAAGGCTTCCAACATGGCACTGTCATTGCAGATGTTGTCTTCAAAAGTTTCACCAGGTATGGTTTTAATAAATTGTTTTTGGTTTGATAATTTTTCATGAAAACGGTTGACCGATTCGTGAATATTTTCTAAGAAATTTAGTCGTTTTGTTTCCCAAATTGCTGTTATATCTAGAAGCTTCCATGAGAAGAAGGCAACTGTTATATAAGAGTTTGGGGGCCAATATTCACTGAATGTCCTTCTGTTAATTTCCTTCAAAAAATCTAAATCGCTTCGTTTCTGATACTCATCATATGTCATATAAAACCAATCACCGCTACACACGAAATCTCCAGATGAAATTCCTCTCATAATTTTTTCAAACATTGCTTTTGATTTTGTTGCGCCGAGGTCAAGTAATTTTGTCTGACCCGGAAATAATTTTTGTTTGGAAGATAGAAGATAAATACCACATGCGCGTGCTGATGGTTTTTTCGTTTTGTGTATAACCCCTTTGTTTGGAAAGGAATAATGTTCAAGGCTAAGGCCAAGCTGCTTCAAAGAACACATTCTGAAATAGGCATCTACAAACAAGCCTTTGTTAACTCTCTCCCCGCTGAGAGCAAGGCCGGTTTGTAATTGATCACGATACTGTTTAGGAATTTTTTTGCATGCGATCTTTCTGGTGTAAGGGCACTTAAACTCTAACAAGACAATTGTCTCGTCTTTGTGTGAAAAATATCCGTCTGGGCTGAAAGTGACCTTTCCAAAAAGAGGGTGATCCTTTGCAAGATTTAGAGAGCCCTTATATCCGAAAACTTTGACAGAATGTTTCTTCTCAAAATATTCATGGACTAGAAACTCAAACAATGTGCCCCAAGAACAGGCCACATTTTTGCTCATGTCGATGGGTTTTACTTTTTTGCGAATTAGACTTGACTGACCCTCAAATGGCGAAGATCCTGTCAAGGCAGAGATCTCCGAGCCCCCGATTGTATTTTGTCTGGCTTTGACCCATTCTTCGCTCCTTTGAATCAGACCAGTCTCGCGTGATTTCAAGAAGGCCTTGAAAGCTTTCACGTTCGCCATGTGGGTGGGTATATACAGGGGGTGTGATTTCTCCAATTGGTGATAAGCCCTGTTGAGGTGATCTCATGCCGGATCAGCATTCACAAACACTGTGCCACAAGTTGTTGTGGAGTCAATCTTTGCGCAGCTTTGATTATATATTGCGGTACAATAGATGGAGGGGGTGGAGGGCAGAAGATATTTGACCTAGAGTTTGTTGAAAGTGTTTGCAGCCTTCAGAATTTAGATGTGTACATTCAAGACAAAGAAGACTTCCATGCCTTGAATTGTTGAATTTTATTCGTTTAACTGATTGAGTCATAACACACTTTCTTCCTCTTCCCATTGTCGCAATGTATGTATATACCTACTGGAGGGACTTTCTTCAATTCGTAATCAGACCAAAGGTAGCCGAAAATCGAGGTAGCCCTGATCAAAATTACACTCTAGTTAATTGGTAATAGCAGCGACAAGTTGTTTGACTTAAAAAGATGAGAATGCTTTGGTTGAAATTTTACCACGTTCAAAAAGCGTTTCCTCACATAGAAAGCTTGTTTCACTTGAGAAACAAACTGATACATTGCATGTACCACAATAAATGGTTAAGCATGACCAGCAATCGCAATAAGGAGTAAACCAATTTTCGCACAAGGAACACTCCCGCCCTGACATTCTTTTGCTTGCTGGAGCCCGGCAATATGTACATATGTATTGTTTATCAAGCAATACAAAAATATCTCGAAGACGTTTTCCAGGTAAGGCCGCCATTGCGTATATACAAGGGGTTTAGCTTTCTTCAATTGGTTATGTATCGCTTGCCGTTGCGGGCGGGCTCGGGCAAAAATGCATTTACCCCTCTCACAGGGTTTGAGGGAGGGGTACGTATAGTAGTTTAGGGGGAGGCACGTCAAATACCGTTTTTCACCCCCCTAAATAAGTCGCCAAACGCCCGAGTTACCGGGCCCCAAGGTCTCATTGTATTCGACCTGGGGGCTCGGTAACTCGGGCGTTTGGTGACTTATTTAGGGGGGGGTGAAAAACGGTATTTGACTGCCTCCCCCTAAACCACTCCTGTGCCCAAGTTCAGGAGTTGCCATAAAGCCATTATGGTAACAACCGGGAGGGCACATTGTATACATAATTGTATATATATAACAGTACTGTCTGCAGTTAGATATAGCTCTTTGGCATACAAAGCTTTGCTTTCATGTCCAAATTGAGCACTGTATTAGGATGAGTCATTGCTGTAGCATTGCGCATAGCTCACTAGTTTTCTAGTTTGAGCACTCTGGCATGGCTTAGATGTTACCACATGTGTGGGACATTTGGGGTGGCTTTTAAAGCTATACCTCCATCCTAGCATCAGCACTGCACTGATGAGGCCCAGAAGGCCGAAACAGTACTGTCTGCAGTTATATATATATATATATATATATATATATATATATAATTTTCACTTGTAAAACAATAAGCTCCGACTCCAGTCAAGACTTTTGACAGGTTTATTCTCAACGTTTCGGCCTCACGGCCTTCCTCAGGAGAATTATTGCATTATTGTTTTACAAGTGAAAATTCTACAAAGACTTTCAATACTCCAAGATCGCGCAAGTGATCCTCCATTCCAGGGCTCAGAGGAGCATTGTTTGAGGGACCATTCACAAGTCTTCAAAATATATATATATATATATATATATATATATATATATATATATATATATATATATATATATAAAATATTATATATATTATATATATTATCTTCGAGATAACGCTTGCACAGGCAGCTCATGTCGTAATGGTTTCGGATACAAGTAAGCTTGTACACAAGTTGACAAATATCCAGCTTGAGTACGAGACAATAAGAAGTAAGCAGCTGGCTGACGAGGCAACGAGCGTCTATTCTAGCGGAAAGGAGTTTGCCTACGACCATATAATGCGAGAGGAAGTGGTCTCATTCTCGAAGGGTTCAGACGCTAGGCTGAATCTCAGGGTGAACCCGCAGCGCAGGCATCCTTCTGCTATTCATCGAGCCCTACACAGCTGGAGCAAGGGACTCTGAAAAATACTTCAATCCAGACATCACCAAAGTGAATGTCACCATAAACGGCTCTCCCAACAGGATTTACAACGAAGGCATCAATGGGACCGACATGTGGAATGAGGTCATCCGACTCTTCAACGTGAAAACAAAGGGTGGCGGCAGGCCAAACATGAATCTAACCAAATATCTCACAGACAACAAGTTCGGCCTCCTTATCGATCTGAGATCAATGGCTGATACATCCCTTCACGGCAACGGTCAACGCCTCGTCAACACAAAAGACGGCGTGCACCTTGAGATTGAAAGGGCAACCTCCGGCTCGGGAAACGTGCATGCATTGCCACATCTACACAATCAGGGATTCACAGATGAACATCCAGAATAGCCAACTGCAGGCTGTTCAGTATTAAGCAAAAAAAATATATAAGATGGACCCACGAAAGATGCCCTTCAATGCCCTAATAATTGGGCCGACTAACTCTGGCAAAACACAGTATCTCCTGAATCAACTCCAGGGCCCATTCAGGGGCAAGTTTGATTATATCGTTCTCTTGTGCCCAACCTTTGTCCGCAACAAGACCTACGATGGTTTCGTGGACAAGGAGCCCCGCATTTTTGTGATAGACTGCCAGCAGCATGAGATTGAACCATGGTTAATTCTAGCGAGTTTCCACTTCTCCGGGACGAACGCGCTCTTTGTTCTTGATGACTGCGCCGCTTCGAAAGCCGTGAAAGGCCGTACAAGTCAACTTGTCTCCCTCGGCTTCAGTGCGCGCCACATTGGCATCTCCGTGTGGTTGCTTACCCAACAGATAACCGGCATTGCGAAACCCTTTAGGGAAAACGTGGCAGCGATCGTGCTTTTTTACACCCCATCAGGCAAAACAACAAAGGCTATCTTCGAGGACTATGTCGGTGAGCTTACGCATGAGAAGTACAAAGAGCTTATTGCACAGCTTAAGGAGCGCAAGTTTTCACATCTGTTTTTCTCTCTGCGGCATCCATATGGGATCGAAGTGAAATTTTAAAAAAACAATATATACACGATGACGGTAAACCCAGGAGATGAGGCCACTTTAAACGAAGTCATGCAGATGTTGGAGTCAGCTCCTGATAGCACCGTGCCATCAGCGATTCCTGAAGTCTTCACAGGTGGTAATAACATCCCGGCTCAACGCGAGAAGCTGGCAGTTCTGGTCTCGACTGGCAAATCAAAAGAAGCCATCGGTGTTCAGCTCACACACGAGCATGTGAAACGCCTGACGGATAAAAAGGTTGAAAAATTCTGCAAAAGGTATGAAGCCTACGTCGGCAACAAGACGACCGAGTCCCTGATTGACAGCGTTATAATGCTCGTAACCAAAGGCGCTGACATGGTTGTTTCGATTGACGATGCTCAAGAGTTGCAGAAAGAACTCAAAAATGACTACATGATCCAACATGAATTGTCAACCCTTGCTGGAAACCTTGCACTGCGATGTGGGTGATTCTTGGCGTTGGCCAATGCTGCTTTGATCACTACAAAACACATCATCTTCAAAAAGGAGCCAGAAGAACTGCCACCTCTCAGACCTCTCACAAGAGACAGTGAAGGTTATCCACTAGAGGGCGTTGATGAAGTTGACACATAATCTGACAAGAACCTGAAAGGAATCTGATAGGAACCACGAAGGAACCACGAAGGAATCAGATAGATAATTTTTACAAAACCTATATATATACACGATGGAGGCACAAGCTTCGCAATCGTTGCCGATTGTTTCTTCCGTTGTTTGTTGTATACCTGAAGAAACAACAACCAACACGCACATTACCTCTGATACCCCTAAGACTGTTCCAGCAAAAAACCCTGGTCGCATTGCTTCAGTCAAAAGACTAGCAGAGCGCATCCGTCTGGCAAGAGAGGCAAAAAAAACAGGCTGCTGCAGCAACAAACGAGACCGCCTCAAGCCAGGCTACAAACACAGCCACAGGCAACGACCACACAGAAGGCAGGAACAACTCTGGCTTCTACATTCTAACGGCTACCGGCGTGATTGTATCCGCTTTGGGTGTCTATTACCAACGAGAAGCCATTATGAAGACACTTGGGCGCAACAAGACCCCAGCCCCTGCGCCGGCAGCAGAGGTGAATGAGGTTCAAACTCCTACACAGAGACGAAGAATTCGTGAGATGGAATAAAAATAAAAAATCTTTATATATACACTTTCTCCGCAACAATGGTGAATGTACCACAAGCCATTATCGACATTACAGCGTTTTATGGCCTTTGGAAAATTTGTTTTACCCTAGGTGAAGCAATGGCAGACACCACAATAGAACTTTTGAGTGCTCCTTTTCTTTCACCCAAGGACGATACTGTTTAATTAAAAAAAATAAATCCCAAATATATACACCATGTCTGACAACAAGCTCGTGGCCTGGTCGCTGGTATTGGATGGATTGGCCGAAATACGATCAAGGAAAATCTTACAGCCGACCCCATCGCGAATCTCATGAATTAATGAATTACGTGAAGTTCACTGCCGCCATGGCTGGGAGCATCGCACTCAAGAAATACCTCGAAGCCCAGAAAATCCTTCCAACCCCGACATAAAACACAATATATATATATATATATATATATATATATATATAAAGTGTAGAACTGGATATTCGTAAAACAGTGCTCAATACATTAATGTAGAGCGAAGTATACGTTTATGGAGGAAAGAAACACATAAACTACGCTTTCATCCCGACAAGCCTGTTTCGTGTTTCATCAGGGGATTCAATAAGAATATTCCTTACCGTCGCTTCTTATCTACAAAATAATTTACATAATAACAATAACAGATCTATGCGGCGCGAAGATTAACAGTTCAGCTGTTTCCGTAGAAGGGCTTTGTTTCTATGGCGGCAAGAAGACACGAGTTCATTACGTTTGTTAAGTGTAGAAAGTTTCGGTCGGCAAATGATAAGAAATTTTTCCTTTATGCAGAGGTTGCATCTTTTGCTTGAGCTGTTGTACAGTGAATGCGAAGACAGAATGCGCCATGAAATATAGTGTTCGATGTTGTTGTCTTTGAGAGTCCAGATGTACTTGCTTAGTTCAGTTGAGTTTCTGTGTTTAGAGTGGCGGAATGATGCGGTGTGGTTTCGGTATCTTGTTTTGAAGTCGTTTTCCGTGAGTCCGATGTATGTTTCTGTTGTGTTGTTGTCGTTGCGCGTGACTGTAGCTTGGTAGATGACTGATGATTGTAGGCAGTTTCCGTCGAGTGGGCATTTGTTCTTTTGTCGGCAGTTGCATGTCTTCTTGTCTTGAGTGGTATTAGAGTTAGCTGTGGCGGCGTCGTTGGCTTGCGTGGATGACTTTAGAATCTGCTTATTATGGTTATCAATTATCTGTTTGGCGTTATTCATGCAGCTGTAACTTATTTTTATGGTGTTGCGGTTGAAGATTTTTCGGAGCTTGTGATCTTTAGGGAAGTGCTTGTCTATTAGTGCGAGGAACTTGTATCCGATGTTGGTGCTGGTGTTTTTGCTAAATGGAGGGTTATACCAGATGATGTTGTTGCGTTGTGTGTTTTTCCGTCTGTTTGTTGTTGGAGGTTCATACTGTAGCGTGTATTGGTAGCCGCTTTCGAAAGCGGCTACCAATACACGCTACAGTATGAACCTCCAACAACAAACAGACGGAAAAACACACAACGCAACAACATCATCTGGTATAACCCTCCATTTAGCAAAAACACCAGCACCAACATCGGATACAAGTTCCTCGCACTAATAGACAAGCACTTCCCTAAAGATCACAAGCTCCGAAAAATCTTCAACCGCAACACCATAAAAATAAGTTACAGCTGCATGAATAACGCCAAACAGATAATTGATAACCATAATAAGCAGATTCTAAAGTCATCCACGCAAGCCAACGACGCCGCCACAGCTAACTCTAATACCACTCAAGACAAGAAGACATGCAACTGCCGACAAAAGAACAAATGCCCACTCGACGGAAACTGCCTACAATCATCAGTCATCTACCAAGCTACAGTCACGCGCAACGACAACAACACAACAGAAACATACATCGGACTCACGGAAAACGACTTCAAAACAAGATACCGAAACCACACCGCATCATTCCGCCACTCTAAACACAGAAACTCAACTGAACTAAGCAAGTACATCTGGACTCTCAAAGACAACAACATCGAACACTATATTTCATGGCGCATTCTGTCTTCGCATTCACCGTACAACAGCTCAAGCAAAAGATGCAACCTCTGCATAAAGGAAAAATTTCTAATCATTTGCCGACCGAAACTTTCTACACTTAACAAACGTAATGAACTCGTGTCTTCTTGCCGCCATAGAAACAAAGCCCTTCTACGGAAACAGCTGAACTGTTAATCTTCGCGCCGCATAGATCTGTTATTGTTATTATGTAAATTATTTTTATTTTGTATATAAGAAGCGACGGTAAGGAATATTCTTATTGAATCCCCTGATGAGTGGGCAACCACGAAACAGGCTTGTCGGGATGAAAGCGTAGTTTATTTGTTTCTTTCCTCCATAAACGTATATATATATATATATACATATATATATATATATATATATATATATATATATATATATATATATATATATATATATATATATATATATATACACGACAATGGCGACCGCAATCGCTATGATGGTTGCTGGGGCAGTTCTCAATGCAGCCGCTTTGACTGGTGGAAATTATCTTGCAAAATATTTATCAGGCGACAGCGGACAAGCCGCTCTGGATGAAAAGATCAGGCATGACAAAGCATTGGAGGCCTATCAAACAGCCTACGCCAAATATCAGAAACACCACACAAAGCTCCTCGACTGGATTGCAACCAATGATCGGGTCAAACATCAAGCGAAACAAAACTTCCAAGACACCGATCAAGCTCTGGTGCTTTACAACCAAACACATCGGGATCAGCAAATAACACTTCCCAAAGAGCCCGAGTTCTCTGACTTCTATAAACCCGGCCCACAGCAGAAGCAAGGCGAACTATTGTTTATCGGCACTGGCGCACTCGCCCTTGGTTATGCAGATTTTCACTTTCTTTAAACCCTAAATATACAATGGATGCGAAACTCTCAAAGATCTATTACAGCCCGAAAGGCTATTGGAAAGGCCTTGCCGCTGTCAAAAAGCTAGCCGCTGCGGCCAAGGTCTCTGATGATGTGGCGAAAATTAAAAAAAATTAATAAAGCTAAATCATTAGGAAAAGGAACAGATATTAAAATATCAAAAACACAAATTAGAAAAGTAATGAGACAAGGTGGAAGTTTATTTTCTGCTATTATTCCATTAGCTCGTTCACTTGCACCAACTTTAGCTAAAACACTTGGATTATCAGCCCTTGCTGGTTTAGCAAGTGAAGGAGCAAGTCAAGTTGTTAAAAAGATAAGTGGTAAAGGTGATGTACAAACAGGTGGATTTTTAATTCCACAAGATAAAATTCAAAAATTTATTGATAATAAAAATTTACTACTAATAAACAGAAACAAAACATATTAAATGCTCTTCAATCAGGAGGTCGACTAGTGATAAAACCAACTAAAAAACAATCTGGTGGATCATTAGGTACACTATTAGCTAGTATTGGTATACCTCTTGCTATTGAAGCTTTTAAAAAAAATTACTGGAAAAGGAGCACCAAGAGTAGGAAAACCAAAAGCAGGAAAACGAGCACCAAGAATAGGAATGTATGAACCACCTCCACCATTTATAGGTCAATGGGAAAAAATACTACTATTGGTATGGGGAAAAAAAAGTCCACAAAAAAAGGAAAAGGACTTTTATTAGGGGAGAACAGTCCATTCAACGACATTCCAATTCTGGGAACAATATTATAAAACCAAAATTTATAAATAAACCATTAAGTAATGTTGATTTCATGAAATGGATCGGCGGCCGGCGAACTACATGTACACTCTAAGTAGACTTCTTTGCGCTGTATCGTAAGTTAGCCACGAAAAGAACAGTTTGCAAAGCAATTTCGCCAGCCTTTTTTCACTAAACAGAACTCTGAATCGACGAGAATCGACGAAATACTGTAAAATAAATTTTCTGTGCTGACGCAAAGCTGACGCCAGGAGCAAAGGGAACGAGCGGTTGTCGCGAAAAATGGAACCAGTCCACCCGCTGATCTATGACCATGTCCTGCAAACCCGTGCGGGGGAGGGAAAGTGAACCGAGGGGAGTGGGGTGGGGGAATTAAAAAATCTAACCCCTGATCGGTATGAAAGAAAAATGATACAGAAAAACTGCCAACGCCATTGGTAAGATGAAAGATAACCACTTATGTAGACTTGTTTATAGTTTATAGAACAGGATCAGCAAAGGATGGATTTCCAACGTGTAAAACATTTTTCGTCACCTTCATTTTTACTCAATTTTACTGGTTGAGTAATAATGGCCTTTTTATACACAGAAATGTTATAAATGTTAACTGGGTGGAAAAACGGGGATTTATTTAAGTTAATAAAACTTGAACTGGAACCGGAACCGGGCATAAAATCAGTCAACTTCCGTGCGTTCTGGTCACGTGATTCAAGACGTCATACTAATGACGTTGATAAAGAACTTATTTTTATACTTATATCTACCAACATACCAAATTTTTTTAACTTTGCATTTCACCCTTTCAAAGATACATGATATCTATTAGATGTGAAATATTTTCGAAATATTGTAACACCGCAAGAACCCAAGGAGGGCGTTGCAACCCCCTCCCCTTACGTCCAAGGGTTAACACGAAACTTCGCTCCCTGTCAGTCCGCATTTGTCAACCAAATGATGTTGTAATTTTCACTGTTATTGTCGTTGTTACTGGGTAGAATTGATATTGGTCTCAAAACTACCCTCTATGCAATTTTTCTTTTCTGTTCTTTCTTACGATCGGTACCACGGTTTAACCTCCTTGTTGTATATTATTGTATGCCAAAGAGTGGACTTGTTAAAGGTAATTCCTCCACTATTATAAGAAATTGACGTTGAATTGTTGGAGAGATACTAATGACCGAGTTACGAGTTGAGTTGAGTTTGAGTTGAGTTTGAGTTAAGTTTGAGTTAAGTTTGAGTTACCGTTCCTTTCATTTTTTTAAAACTTAAAAGTGGCTAATGGAGGATCCAGATCTTTTCTACAGAAAATAGACCGTCTGTTCTCTTTTCACGGGTGAAAAAGTCTTAATTTTACATTCCCAAGTGGGAAACGTTGCGTTGTCCTCATTCAGACAGCCACAATAATTGTTAATCCACGTAACTGGTTTTTCACTCACGCTACTGTTGGACGCGCGAATAACGATTTAATTTGAAGTTCCCAGCTGGCTAACTTATAATTTGTTTTCTATACACGATGGGTAGCCTCTTAAGATAAAGTAATAAAATGATTCGGAAGCCAAAATATTTTATCAAACCTCACGTACGACAGAGTATCCTTCGATGGCCTCCCTTGGCTGACTTGGCTGGTTAAGCATTGCTAGACAGGCTGGGAAGCAAATAGGCCGAGTTCTTTTGCACAAGCTCAGAAAATTCATCAACTACAAAACCAAATTCATAGTTTGAATCGCTTGGCGTGGGCGAGCGAAAAAAGTCGGGGCCAGCGAAAAAAAACGTGCTGGGATGGGAAAAGAAAGAGAGGCCTTCCCCAGTCCCGCGCGTTTTATCTTCGCTTGTCCCGTCTTTAAAATTTATATCTTCCACCACCAACCAGCACAACCGTTTCGGTTTGGTTAGTGCAATCTATCACACGACGTGGGAATATAGTATCAAATAAGCAACAAAGTCGAATTTCTCCTCCTTAATGAGTCCCATAGATTGAACAAGTCTAAGAAATGTACAAAAAAGCCTTTTTTCTTAAAATTCCATCGGTTTCGGCATGCGGCATCGACGAATCTGCGGTCAATTTTTTACATTCCATCGTGCCGCGCTCATGTTGTTACAGCAGCTACGCGTCTTTGTAAAACCTGGAATCGACCCGGAACACCACGGAACCTACCCGGAACATCCCGGGACACCCCCGGAACATCCCCAGAACCCCCCGGAAAACACCGGAACATCCCCGAAACACCCCGGAACATCCCATGAACATCCCCTGAACATCCCTGAACATCCCGGAACACCCTCGGAACCTAACCGCAACACCCTCAGAACCCAACCGGAACACCCTGGAACCCACAAAAAATAAAATAAATAAATAAATCAAAGGCTCCTTTGAAAAAGATTCTGCACACCTTCGGGCCCTCCCCTCTCGTAGACGTTTTTCTCCACGGACCTCCCAACCCACTGCGTCCAACTCCCCGCCCCCAAAAATGACTTTTATTCGGGATTTCTATCGCCTCACATTTTAAGAAACGATGAAAAATTGGCCGGTATAACTTATGCGACAAAATGCTCTTTTCGAGAACCGTAGTCTCCTACTCAGCCTTTATTTGAGTCGTCACGCAATGCTCCTGATCCGGCTGCGTAACGTGAAGAGACTACGGGAACCCTGGACGATGCGTAAAAACACACTGTAATAAGTTATGTCGATAAGTTTTAACGATTCAGTGATGTTTTCGAAAAAATGAAAATCCAAAAAGGACCTCTGGCGAGAGGTTATGCCTTAAAAGTAAGCACAGCTACTTCTGCGACTTGAAGCGGTGCAGTAGCTTTTCATTATCTCGGCAGAAGGTGGTTTTTACGCCTGAGGCTGCGTTTTATTGGGAAAATCCGAATCCGGTTTTGAATCCAAAAAAAGATTTTGCGGTTTTTATTTTTTACTAAAATCATGAATCCGTTGAATTCATACTTCGGTGATATTTTTCAGATCAAATCTCAATCCGGATTTTTAGATTTGTGACCTAAGCGTTTTTTGGGGAATGGATTAGAAAAAAAGTACATCTGACAAGCGGTTCTTCGTGCAAATTTACGGTATGTACTTGGTGTATCCCTTATTATTTTGTATTTAAACACTTTTCAGTAGAAAAAGAAGTTAAAAACAGCCGAATAGGGAATCGAACTCGGGCCGTATGATCTGCTCCATGCACACTATCCACTACACCACCGAGGACTAGCCGCCGGAAACTGTAATTTTTAAGGGATATAAGATAATATGCTGCTGGCCCAGACCATATATAAGAACTAACCCTTTCGATACACTGGAAATACTGGAATCAGTGCTTAAACCTAAATACTAAAATCAGTGCTTCAACCCTAGATACTGTAATCCGACCCTAAATTACACTGCAATATATCTAAATACATTACAATAAGGCGGGATACATGAAGTACCATACATTATGATCAGGGATACACCAAGTACCTAGGAAATTTGTTCTTTCACGATTTCATATAATTTTTGGGCGTATATTTTGAAAACTATTTTTCGAGCAGACTGACAAAGACAAGCGCGTCAAAATAGCTAGGTTCATTTGCATGCCAACGGTAGTTTTTTTGGTCACGAAAAATCCATATGATCTGAGATCACAAATCCAATTTCGGATTCTCCCAAAGAAACGCAGCCCGAGTGATCATCTCTTTCAGAGTACTTTGTTGGCTTCTTGGACGGATAAGAGATGGACCATTCTATTTTTCAGGGTGGGCGGGGAGGGGGGGTTGGGCAAATTACCAAAAATAAATTCCTGCACGGCAAAAGTAGAGAAAAAAATTCGTGCAAAGCGAGCCAAAGAAAAGAAAAGTATGGAACAATCTCGCAAAAAAAATCTTGCACAACCTCAATGTGGAAAAAATTGTTCCGGGGATGTACCGGGGTGGTCCGGGATCATGGCAAAAAATTGGGTGACATTTGCCTCTAATTTTTTAACTCGTCCCCAGACCCCCAATTTTACCCTTAAAATCACTGTGAAAACGCCATTTTTTTTTAAAGGGAAAATCAAAATTTCGCCCATTTATGAATTAGTTTTCGGAAATCCACACTCGGATTCCAGTAATTTGGTTATTATTCTATCTGGAAACGTTAAAATATTTTAATAACTTAAAAAAAGTCTCGTCATTTTGACCTTGAAGTGACCAATGTCAAGTAAAGGCTTATATGAAGTTCAACCGCGCGGTCATCTTTCGTTTCGTTTCACACCTTTCGTTGAGCTGGTGGTGGGAGCTAATTTTATTGCAGGGATTCTGACAGGGTGCGGGAAAAAATAAAATTGTGCGGGAGTTTTAGGGCAAATTGTGCGGGAAATAACGTCGATTGTGCGGGAAATTGCGTGGGTTATGGATTGAGCAATCCTGTGACCAACCAAATATTCAATCACCAGTGTTCTAGCCAGGCCAGAAAAATATGACAGGGAGGAAATTCTGCATAAATGAAAAATACAAATAGATGTTTTACCTTGGGGATTAAAATGTACCCAGCAATCGCCAATTTGCGGCTGTTTTTCTTCACCAAAGTTTATTTGTCTCAACAAAATCACACTGCATGACACGATGAACTCGGTCGGGTAAAACCGAAATACCACCTCAAAATAAAATATTTCCGATCTGAGGAAGTTCCTTTATGAAAAATCCGTACATTTTATGTAGTGTGAATAATTTCCAGTAAAGGTTCACACAACTTCTAAAATTTGCTGCAAAAACTCAACCCGAGATGTATGCAAATTGCGTGCTATAAAATGTATAATTTGATAGCATGTTTGTTTTGCATTTTCCTAAATGAAAACGTCTTTCAAAAACAAATCCAGTATTCTGATCAAAACTTAATAATTTTCTCCTATCAATTCGAAGTTCTTTTAATAGTTTGTTTGTCGATTCGCAAACTTGATTGATCAGTTCTTTGCGAAAATAATTCACACGGAGTGACATTCATTTCGGCGCGACGGTACATTTCTTCGGTGTTTCTTCTTCGGTCCCCGATATATTAAACTGAAAGAGGAAGCGAAAGCGCTCGAAAAAATATCAACAGGCTGCTAAGAAAAACGACATAATGTTCCTGAAATGCGAAAAGACGGTTTTATTGTCTGTTATACTATATTTTATCTGTTTTTCTTTATATAAAAAAGATCTTGTTCTACCATTAACGACGTTTTAAGTAAAAACGGTAACTCAAACTTAACTCAAACTTAACTCAAACCTAACTCAAACTTCACTCAAACTCAACTCTAACTCAACTCAACTCTTAACTCGGTAAATAGTCGATCCCGAATTGTTGGAAATAACGTTTCAATTTCAATTCTGTTAATAACAAGTGGAAATATAAATTTAGTGTACACAAAAATTGGAAATGAATATTGCCTATTTTCGTTTTAACTTCCCGCGCGCCTTCATTTTGAATATTTATGACGTCATATTGTTGTCAAATTGTTCCAAACAAAAGAAAGTTGATTCTTAACAATACCGGCAGCCATATGACGTCATGAAAATTCAAAATGGCGGCGCGCGGGAAGTTTGAAAGCAAAAATAAGCGATATTCATATCCTTTTTTTGTACACTGAAATTTCCTTCCTATTTGTTATTTCAAGAATTGAAATTTAGACTCTATTTCCAACAATGGAGGTTCGCTTTAATAGCGGCAACGACTTTCGTTCTCTAAGATTGGTTAGGTTTTTAGACATGCCATTGAGTAGGATTGCAATATTGTTTGAGGATAACTTCGATCCTGTGGAAAAATGTACATTTTAAAAATGACAATCATTGTTTGCTAAAGAATGGGCTTACCAATAATGGCCACAACTTCATTAATTTTAATTTTCTCATAGTTACTTTTTATCACTTACAGGTCTCTTAGATTGGTCAAGCTTTCAAACACATCGTTGGGTAGGTACGTAATTTTGTTTGATGACAAATCCCTGAAAGAAGAAATGTACATTTTGGTAAAAATGTACTTTCGTATTTATTTATTTATTTATTTATATTGAATCGGTTGCTAGTTGACAAAGTGGAAGCATTTTGAGCTGTAAATCGTTGTAAGTCATAAGTCTATTTTAGGTTAGTACCTGAAATTCATGGCAAAAAATTGGGTGACATTTGCTTATATAGTATTTTCACTCATCACCAGGATCCCAATTTGACCCTTAAATCATAGCCAAAAAGTTCATTTTTTGAAAGGAAAATCACAATTTCGTGCATTTCTGAGTTACGTTTCTGAAATCTACACTCGGATTCTAGTACTATAATTATTATTCTATCTAGAAACAATAAATATTTTAATAACTTTAAAAATAAGTACCGTCATTTTGACCTTGAAGTGAGCGATTTCGTATAAAGGCTTGTATGAGTTGGATCGCGCGGTCATCGCTTTAAAGTGCACCTAACACCCCATTTTTTGCTTTTAATCAACTCGATATACGCTGAAACGTCGAATAGTGAAATATTTCTTGTTTTTAACGTCGCGTTAGTGAGTTATAGAGATTTTAATTTACAAAATGCTAATTAGATGACGTCAAATCAAGACTTTACCATTATTTCTACTTCAATTTCGATACGCAGTTCACAGTGTAAGAATAATCAGTTTAAGAAATACTAAACAAAAGCTGTTAATAGTCAATTGATTTGTAAAAAATATTACTTGGATGTGGAAACAAGTAGGTGTATAATAAACGAGTCTTTATTTGACGTCATCTTATTAAATTTGTAAATTCAAACCTCTATAATTCACTAACGCAACGTTAGAAACAAGAAATATTTAACTATTCAACTTTTCAACGTACATAGAGTTGATTATGCGAAAAAACAATTTTGGGGTTAGGTGCACTTAAACGTTATAACTCATTTTTGTAACGACGCAATGTCAATATCTACAATCGGTTTTGGAAAGCCTGGAATTTCGTAAACATTTTGGTGGGAAATTTGCTTTGGTTTGAGCGAAAAAACCTCCGTCATTTTGCACTTTTCAGTCGCACGATGCTTCGACTGAGTGCATATTGGCTTCCTCTCAAGTAGATTAAGGCCTGGTTTATTTACAGATTTTCAAATTATATAAAGGGGGGCGGTCTATTATAAAGTGTTTTCAAGGTATCCTAGGACTAATAGTTTAAGGCTAATTATAACCAAGAGTTCTTCAAATTTCCGGTACGAAATTGTTAAAAACTGCAGCACGTGACCAGTCACGCCCTGTTTTGTGAAAAAATTCTTTGACTCGAAATTGCCACCAGTTAGAGAGCAAAAATCGTTCCATCTATAGATCCAAACGATGGCCACTAATAGTGTTCTTGTAAAAACGGTTGGAATGAGACTAGGCCATTTAACGTCTTTTTCCTGTTCAAAATTTTGTTTTACAGGAGGACTGACACTAGTCAATGAACACCAATTGCACTAACAAATTGTAACGTTTAATCCCGTTCCGAGCTGATTTCGTAGACACTTTTTAGGTATATTCTTTTGATACAGAGAAACTGAAGCTGCACATGTAGTAAGTGGTGGGAATCGTTGGTTGCAATTTCCAAACAATAAGGGATGTGGTCGATCACGTGATTGGTTAATTTTATCATTTGCTATTCCTCTTAGATGCCTTAAACTTTGAGTTTTGGAAAATGTGCTTAAGAATCACAAGTGATTTAGAACCAGGCATTAATCTTCTTCATCTTTTGGTCGTGCTTGCTCGTCTGTCAGTGTATGACCTACAATCTCAGACAGAACTCGTTAAGACAATAGTGTTTCCGCGCGCAAGACAACCGTTAGTCTAATATCCTGTCAAAAATCACATTTATCGAAGCCCTCCTCTCCCTCCTCCGTTCAAATTTGTTTTAGAAGGTTTGCTCAAGACCAGGGACACTTTTTGAGTATGTACAACATTGTTTGGTGGGGGGTAGGGGGAGGTAGATATGATAATTCCCTTTAAATGCTAAGGAATGCTCACAATTTGCCTAAGTGTCTCAACAGTTCTGTCCGAGATTGTATATAGACTGTTTTATGTCTTTTTAAGGTTGTTATGTTTCACTACAAGTTATTGTTGTTTTTTCGTGTTCTGTTCATAAAAGTTGTTATTTTGCTAGATTTTCCTTTAAATTGTGTAAGAAATAAAAATTTGACGGTGAAAATTTGACTTATGGAACTCCGATGACAAAAGTTGTCAACACTTGTATGGCTTTAAAGCTACCATGGTTCCGGCTTGAGAACAACTTTCACGTCTCTGACGCTTGAGTTGATAGATTTATCAGTATTACTCGGAATCAGCAGTGTAAATGGATCTCTTAAGGAGTTATGATAGTGAGGAATGTTCTTTTCGATAATTCAGAATCAGTGGGTGAACTACATGGCGCCAAGGAGGTTTGGAGTGTTTATCTACTAACCTATAGCTAGGCGAATGTGGATATGTTTCCTTCGCGCGAATATTTTGCATTAGCAGTTGTTAGGTCATTCACCAATGGCAATGCGAAAATTCTACACTGGTGTTGTTGCCGTGAAAAGCACAGAAAATACGGAGAGCATTACCACATAGGCCTGAAGCAAGATCGCAATCAACAGTGGCTATCCTCAAAGGAATTTTTGGACCCCATGCGCGGAGCAAAGAGAAATTCCCGCATGTTGCAAATGCTTTTCTGAGCTTACAATAATTCGACAACTGAAACTGAAATCGACAGCCACGGCAAGTTTTGGTAACTGTCATCAAACGTCTGTATTCATGGTGGATACCAAGGATTTCACGGTTTGTTCAGAAACCTGAAAACATTGATTTACTTACTTATATAAGGGCTGGGTGAACGGATAGTAGTCCGAAATGAACATCCACTGCAAGTTCCACCACCGACAGGTATCTTTATTGGGGGATGGATACTATTCAAAGTCATTTGAATATACTTTATCATGCATGCAAGCCAGTAGTCTCGTGCAAATGGATATTTGGTGTAACGGGTATATATTAACCGCTCCCTGCTTAATTTGGCATTTTTTGGCGGGAAACCACGCAGTGGAAAGCTCGCTTTTGTTGTTTGCACAAACTCCGAACACAGATCACAGCCGACCAAGACATCGCGGTTCCCCTACCAGGCAATTTGCTCAGGCCATTCAAGTGAACAACGCATCGGCTCCGGCCCAGCAAGGCGCTGTCGAGGTTTGTTTTTAGGTTTGTTGTTTTTCTCTTGGTGTTATTTTAGCGTGTTTCAATTCTTCGAGCACATTTGTTGGGATTTCGTCCGTCGCCCTTCGCGTCTAGAAGCAAGTTTTCTCCTCAAAGCTTTTGCTTGTGTTGCTATTTTAGTTTTCTCTTGGTCGACTCGTGGATTGTCCTCGGTTTAGGTTCAGTCTAGCACGCGGTTCCCAAAGATGTTATTAGTTTTACATGCTTTGCCTCTTTGTCTCGCGCACGTATGTTTAGATAGTCAAAGGAATTAAGAATAACCGTGTTTATGTTTCGGTTTCACTTCACGCTGTCCCGTTTTGGTGGTTGGTTTTTTCTTTCTGTGGGATGTTTTGACACATTTATACAGAGTTTTTTTTTTTTCCGTCAAGTCTCCTAGCGACTTTCGGGCTTTTATTCAGGTTTGGAAATGCGGCTCCGTGGACTTGAGGTCCGTTTACAGGGAGCTTGTTTCGAGTCTCTGATTGGCTTCGGACCCTTGTCAGAGAAGTTTTTGTGTAGCTCTGTGGACTTTACGTCCGTTTATAGAGAACTTGTTTCGAGTCTTTGATTGGCTTCGGGCACTTGTCAGAGAGGTTTTTGTGTAGCTCTGTGGACTTTAGGTCCGTTTATAGAGAGCTTGTTTCGAGTCTCTGATTGGCTTCGGGCCCTTGTCAGTGAGGCTTTTGTGTAGCTCTGTGGACTTTGGGTCCGTTTATAGAGAGCTTGTTTTGAGTTTCTGATTGGCTTCGGGCCCGTTTTATCTCGTTAATGCGCATGCGCATTAAACGAGCTTTCGGAATCAGTCGACGAAAAAGGGACAAAAGTTGTTAACAAAATTTTGTGGACTTTTGTCCGGGGGGATGGTTCTTCTTTCTTCTTTATAGAAGCTTTATTAGGGCATTGAGGATATGGTTGGTTAAAGCGGTTAGGATTTCAAGAAGGGCGTCACATACCGTCACTAAAATTTTTTAGGAACACCCCCGGTCCTATTGTTAATTTCCCTAGGGTATTGAAATGTCATGAACTTGTCATGTCTTACGTTACGTCACCACAAAGGTATTACAGTTCTTATTAAGTTTCGATATCTCACGTTACCTATCAGCTTCAATCATTTGTCGTAAAGCCATTAAAGCTGCTTTAGAAGGGTAAAAATAGGTCAAATGCGTTTTTTTGGGAAACGCAGTTTGAGAATTTCACGGTTTATTTTTACGAATGGAGACGTTTTAAGAAAGTTAAATGGGACGAGAAAGTTCGTGTTTTAATATGAGCGATATAGCAGAGCAAAATAGCATGACCTTTCGTGTGTTCTATTTTGAAATACTGAATCATTGCTATTACGGTTTGATTATGCAATAGTATGGGAAAGACATCATAGTTTTATTGATTTAGCTACCGTGCACAAGGAAATTTTGCGGATTGTCCGACTGAATTTGTTTTGCGGGAGGAAATTTTTGCGGGTCGCGGAGACAGCTAAAATTTCTGGCCCCGGTTGTCAAAAAGTGGACAGCGCTATCCACCCGATAAATCACTATCCAGTAGATAACGCAATTCGTTTTGCATACCTTTATCCACAAAGGTATTAAGTAAGTAGTTCTTATTAAGTTTCGATATCTCACGTTACCTATCAGCTTCAATCATTTGTCGTAAAGCCATTAAATTTGCAAAGTTTACAGGCCATGTGAATGACCAGAGTGAATGCGTTTTCGGGATGGGTGAACATTGTGACTAAAGATCTAGGGACTTTGCGATTAAATCATTCTTACTTGAGAATTGTCATGGACTTCTTGTGCCAAACAGAGGCGTTCACGACAACGCACCCCTTCCCCCTCAACGAATTTTGCGTGACATAAGCCTTGTTTTGTTTACATAAAACCAGAGACAGAGAAATGTATGGAAAACTAAAACAAGCAACGGGCCCCCAAAATTTGTCAGTAGAACTCTTTGCCGTGTAGCTTTAGTTTATATTTTTTTTAGAACAGCCGCTTTACGAAAATTATTCGACATTACATTCTCACACAAAAACCATAACTTATCACCTGTCAAGATAGCTTCCAAAACCGTAATAAGGATCGTTAAGATGTCTGTTTGATACAGGATCGTACACAGAGAGTATGGGAAGGAAAAAATCGAAACTCACTGATGCTTGTGTCCAATAAAATACGGTGTGTCCACTTTGGAGTCTGCTTAATACAGGTTTTACTGTAATCATAAATCTTACTCATTTAATCTAACACTGAAAAGGGCTCGTGTGGTCAACCCCGGGGTCAACCCGCGTTCGCGTGCTAGCAATTCTAAACAAAAAGACGAAACAAAATACACACCATGTATCTCACTTGTCGCACTTCCCATTAGAAAAGGTACCTCCGTTTCCAACTGATCCTTTGTACAGTTTGTAACAGCTTTCCCGTCGATCTTCTCAAATCGGAACAACTTTAAATCAAACGCACCGAGTCCAAACTTTCCGCTTATTGTTTGATTATATGTCCATTGAATTGTGCTTTGTCATGTCAAACGGTATGCGACGTATGTGTCGTTCGAATGCCGATCCTTTGTCATCATCTCGATAAAAGCTCAGAATAACTTTGACCACGCCACTCGACGCCATCACGGAGATCAAGGTCAACGCTCTGCGACCCTGGTACCTTTCGCATATAATATCGGTTAATATGTCACCTGGTCACGCAGCGAGGCAGGTAAAAGTCACAAAATAGCGTTGCTGTTAGGAAAAAACTATGTTTTTTTGTATTTTTTTATTTTTTTTACAGCATCCTGCTAGTAATCTACAACACTTTACACGATTACGTTACATTACATTAAACTACTTTACATTTCACTACATCACTAGTATAACCGAAAAAACTATGTTGCTTTTATTAACAACAACAATCGTTAATTGAGTATAATTAATAGAATGTCACTTAACTGTTACCGTATTTTCTCGATTAAACGCCGGGCCCCGAATAAACGCCGGGTATTATAGAGGAAGTTGTAAGTAAGCTCCTCAAACGTTTGTTTGTGGTATAATAAACTTAAGATTTAAGGGCAAGATACAAGGCTGCCAACAAAAACGAATAATAACCCTTTCTTAAAAAATGGCGAGCGAGAAAAAACTGCTGATACAAAGAAACGCCGGGTCCACTAGGCCAAGTTTGAAAGAAACGCTGGGGGCGTTTAATAGAGAAAATACGGTAACTTTTCATTTATCAGTTAACTACTATATTTTTGGGCAATTGTCAGTTAACTGTTAACCCCATTAGCACCCTCCTAAATGCACTGGTATTCTGAATTTCACTTTTGCCGGAACGCAATTGGCATTAAAAAACAAAACGAAAAAAAAAATCACGAGATAATAATGCCTTTTGTCACAACATTTCACCCACGACTGAAAAACCTTAAACAAATACTGATGAAAAATGGAGTTTCGTTCAAAACCAACCATTCCTGAAAACTATTTATAAAACGCCGCCTAACACTTCATACAAGACGTAAATCACTTAACGACATACTCATAACAGCCAAACTTTGAAAGCTAATATAAATGCATCGCAACCGCAAAACTACATAGCGGAGTCGGTGTTGGCCTGTCATGAACCTCATTTCGATCTAAGGGAAACTAAAAAAGTGACCGCCAGGAGTGGTGTCCTGTTTACCCGCTCCAGACCCAATATTTTCTATATAAGTGCGTCCATAGCAGACGTGACCGAAAAATGACAACGTGATCACCATTTTCCCGCCATTTTCACGTCAAAATATATAAAACAGCAGACTTGATACTTTAGCTAACTACAAAACTTTCCGTTTCATTATGTAAGAGTACGAACAGCAAAATACCATAAATTTTGACTTTTGTTCTATTTTCGAATACTGCTGATGGCGCGATGTCTGCTGAACATAGCTCAAATTGTCCTGACATGGGGACAAGTAGCTCTAGAGAAATGACATGTTGTTACGGTCTCCTTCCATCGGCACATGTGAAGTTCAATGTTTGAACCGGGCCTTACTTGAAAGAATATTAAATATTCAGTCACCATTTGTTGTGTCAATTGATATTTTGATAATTAATATTAATAGTCATCTGCAGTAACTTTATATCTAATAAAACACCACATACTAATTTATAGGACTGTTTTTTTTTTATCAGATATAAAGTCGTTGCAGATGACGTATTATCGATCACTTGATAGGTTTGTGGGCTGTTAATTGTTTTGAAATTGCGGCAATCTATTGTATTTGATTTAGAAAGTATTTTCTATTGTCAAATATCCCAACAGAAAATAGACAATGAATAACTGAAAATGCACAGTGCAAATTGAACCAACAACACATTTTCATCGTCAATTAGCTAGCAAGGCGGGAAAAGTCTTTCACTTTCACTTCAGTAACATCAAAATTATTTACATTCACACTCGTGATTCTTTGTTACTCATAACTTTTATTGACTTGCACCAACACGAATTTTCAAACTTTCTCTCAATCTTCTCTATCCTGCCAAGAACCATGCATATCCAGTTGACTACTGCGCCTCGCATTTTCTACATAATGTATCATTCTACAACGCCATCTTTACCATATTCACTATCAAGATTCTTCTTTTTTTAACCTCACGTTCCAATGCATTAACGAGATGGCTTTAAGAGCCCTTTGATTCAGAGAAGTTTTTGTGTAGCTCTGTGGACTTTAGGTTCGTTTATAGAGAGCTTGTTCGAGTCTCTGATTGGCTTCGGGCCCTTTTCAGAGAAGTGTTGTGTAGCTCTGTTGACTTTAGGTCCGTTTATAGAGAGCTTGTTTGAGTCTCTGATTGGCTTCGGGCCCTTTTCAGAGAAGTTTTGTGTACAATAGGCGACAAAAATAGTTCACACACTCTATAGCATATTTATCACTGTATCTTTCCTTTTACTACACTCTGCCGCATTAACCCCCGTCCCCCTATCCAATGTTGTAGGATTGTAGCGACAGACCTGACGAAATGATACATAACATTGTCTGGGGGGGAGGGTGGGGTGGGGAATTAGGGGAGTGGGACTGAAATGCCTCTCGTCCCGAACAAAATGGGGTTCAAAATGACAATGTGTCAACAATATTGTCGCCTAATGTAGCTCTGCAGACGTTAGGTCCGTTTATAGAGAGCTTGTTTCGAGACTCTGATTGCCCTCAGGACCTTTTTTCAAAGAAGTGTTGTGCTCTGTGTGGGCTTTAGGACCCCTTATAGAGAGCTTCTCGAGTCTCTGAACGGCTGCGGGCCCCACTCTTTTGAGGAAGTGGTGGAGCTTTTTCTTCGGCTTTTGGATTGTTTACAGATAATTATTTTTGTCGTTTGGACGGCTTCCGCCTTTGATTTTGAAGGATGATGTGCTCTTTGAGTCCGTCTTGGGTTGTTACCCATGCTGTTTGGCCAGGGGCTCGCTCTCCGACTGCCTCGGGAGGTGGCCTCGGATCGATCTAAGATCGATCTCATTTAGATCGATCTAAACGGTCAAGTGTACGGCCCCAAACACCAGAAAGACTCTTGGAGATGTCAAAACTGCGCAAAACTTCAAACCCCAAGGCAGCACCCTATAAAACAAAGGCGTTTGCTTCTATTGTAACGGCCTAGTGCACACGCAGAATTGGTGTTTGAGGATGTAGCGAGACCTGGATAACCCTGCTGTGAAGCGTCCTCCATGGGATGAACGGCGCCCTTAAACAGGGCGGGTCGTTTTAATGTTTGTCTTGGTCTGATAGGCTGCCTTGTTCGCAAGGGCGTTAACGATGATTAACTGTAGTCCTTTTTTAAAGTTTTTTTGTTTTTCCCTGTTATCCTTTTTTCGATCACAATCATTTTCGGCTGGGAACAGCAATCCGCACGGACATTCCGTTTCATCGGGTGTCACCTGTATTGTCCGTTCGCGGGCGTGTTGGAGCGCTGTTTCCTGGCTGGGACTTCCTCCTTAACCCTGGGTTGTCAGCTACTCTTTTTGTTCTAATCTTTATCCTTTGTCAATCCCTTTGGTTTATTTGCTATTTTATTCCTCGAAAGCGTTTCAAACACTCCAACGCTTTCAGCGTTCCAGTATGGAAACGAAAGTGTATGTACTTTAAACGCGAGGTTCCGGTATAAAAGGAGCTTGGCCTGGCCATTCTCACCTCCAGTCGTCAATCAACCACTGAAGCATACACAACTGACAAATAGCATTCGTCGTTACTAAGACCATTGCCACCACGATTTGGAAAGACTGCATGAAGGTTATATCAGAAGTCTTTATAAACTTCTGTTCCCTTTTTTTGTTTAGGTAAAACCTTGGTTTAATTAGATTTTTGAAGCGAATTATATTTAAAGGGCGTGCAAGTTATTCACGTTTTGTGACTGAAAGGCCGTGTTTTCACGAGCGATTTTTCAAGTCGCTGAGCGAGTGACAGTCGGAAAACTCGTGAAAACAGTTGCTTGTCCAACTCACTTAAAGTTAAGCGAGTCGGCAAACTACAATAGAATTCTCAATAAATTTAAGCCACCAAACCAACTTGTCGGCAATTAATTTCGGCCAATCACATTTCGCCAGCGTTCAAACAGCTATACCGTGCCCGATATATTTTCCTTTGTTAAAACAATAGAATATTCAAACACAAAAGAACGACAATACAATAGAATACAATGCCATAGAATATTTTAGAATACATAATTTTACCTAATAAAATAGAGGTATACAATGTACAATAGAGCTGAGAGAATAAATCGGGCATCATATGCAAACAGCCGAGAAATGTCAGAAGTGATATAATTTGCATTTGCCGCGAATATTTGAATTGGCCAAAAATGCAATGGCACGCTAACATTTCCTCATGATTACAGTTTCAATTTTTCACCTTCTCTGCTGAAAGAAACAGGCTTTTATCTCCTTCACTTATTTGAATAGCAAGCAACTTGAGCCTTTGCCGAAACCTTCTCCGCCTTCGATCCTGGAACAAGCGCGATAGCACGTCAAATAAATATGAGAATCATATAATAGCTGCGGTTACACATTGCCACTTTTACCTAGGTAAATTCGAAAGAACAATAGCCGCGACACCCTTAAGCGTGCAAGGGCTATTGTTAATTCAAATAAGCGTGCATTCGCTATTGCTGTTTCGAATTTACCTGGGTAAAAGTTGAAACGTGTAACCGCAGCTAATATTTGCAATCGTCTTTGTTTCCCGCCATCGTTCTCGTTATTCGCGAATAACAAGGGGACAAACACCAAGAAAAATGAATAAAGCTCTGTCCGTGAAAACGCATAAATTTTTTAAGCTGCTTAACGCGGTTGGTAAACAAATCACTTCAAGGAATGTTAAGCGAGAAAAACCGCCTCGTGATAACACAGCCAAAGACGCCTTTATTTGCTTTTCACACCCAAAAGGTGTGAAATGGGGGAGGAGCTAAGCCTTTTATACCGGATCTTCGTGTTTAAATCGGATAAGATTTATTTGTTCTGGGAATAATGAAAAATGTCTGAGGAAACGATTTTAATTATCAAAGCAGATTGACGTCTAATACGTATATTTTTATTAATTAGGCGTCATAAATAGAGGTTATTCAGTTGTGTGGTGCGGCCGGGTATTTGTGCGAGTGGGTTTTTGTTTCTTCGAGCCTTTAGGCGAGAGGAAATAATTGCTAACGGTGGGAATGCCCGGCCGTGCCGCGCGGTTTTTCGGCAGTAATTCTTCCCCTAAAACTAAGTTTTCGAAGCTGTCTTCCCTAGCGCGAGGTTAGAAGAGTGCAATAACGTGTCATATTTGCACTCGTTTTGATGTGTATTTGCACTCCAGAATGCTATGTCGAATAATAATTTATGTTACGTTCATTTTCTGTAATCAAATGTTGTGTCTTTGAAAGCCGATGGTTATATGATTTATTAATGTAATCTACATGCTTTAAGATCGCCTTTGTAAATGTGGGATTGTCAAAATCAAAGAAAGTTTGAAAAAAAATAAGTAAACAGACCCGTTACTTTCCTTTCCAGCGCCGAGCGAAGTGGCAAGTTCCCCCATAAGGGTGGTATAGGGCTATAACTGACACGACAAAGCTAACAACAGCGAGGCACGAGACTTCCTCCAACAAAAACACATTGGTTGCGTTACTTAAGGTTTCAAACGCGCTTGACGTCGAGTTACAAATCTTGTACCGCATAAATATTTGTTACGAAAACGTGTTGCTTTATTTATTGGCATCTTGCATGAAAGTCAATTTTGGGAGGCTACCGGCAGCTAAGTTCCTCGAATAACAAGCTGGCAAAGTAGTTAACTTGTTTTATGTCTGGATTTTTGGTTTACTAGTACGGTTTTAGTGCCGGGGTGAAAGCGTATAAATCTCACGCCGCGGAAAATGATCATTTATGTAAATGTGCGTTTTTTTCTTTATTCATGAATGCACTTGGTGTTTTGAGGCAAAAGATCGCACCTCCCTAAAAGGCACACCTTTGCGTTAAAGTGCGCTTGTATGAGCGCACATTCTACTAAACTGGAAATGTAAATCTAAGACCGAACCAGTTTTATGAGTCTATTTCAGAAAGAGTTATTTGTGAACACAAAGATGCACGTACTCGGGTTGTTAAGCCGAAGATTTTTTACGATCATCCTCGAACTTTGGTTCCGGCAGCGCCACTTAAAACAAAAGGCCTATTGTTTCGATATTGTTTGAATCTTTATGTGCGAATTTGACCCGGTACAACAGACCATTTCTTGATACCGCCTCTCTTAGGCTGAGGGACTGTATCTCTCGTCACTATTCAAAGTCATTTGAATATACTTTATTATGCATGCAAGCCAGTAGTCTCGTGCAAATGGATATGGAATCCCCTCGGGGCGTTCTCATTGGTGTTACGGGTATATATTAACCGCTCCCTGCTTAAGAGACAGTCTCGGTAAAAGCGGTCCGGCCGATCTGGTTTGAAAAATAGATTTCGCTAATTTCTTGTATGTTGAAAGACTTTCATGTACTTATACTAAAACCACAATCCGCTTGTCCGGATCCTTTTAAAGTTTCGAATTTTGAGAGATTTTCGGTTCAGCCGCCGAGCGAACGCTTGTGGCAGCCCATATTGAGGCTTAAATTTAAGACAACTTTGAAGATCAATTTTACAAGAACTAACGAAGTCTTTATAAAACAAACACCACCATCAGTGATATTATGTGCTTTTTAGCTGACAAAGCGACGTTTGTAAACATTGAGTGTGAAACAAGCCCACAGCGAAACTAAAACGAACCCGATATTTCACTGCTTCACGAAACACGTGAAAATGGGTCAAATTTAAACTTTATTTTTGAAAAAAGTGGGGCAGTCTATTTCAACCAAACCAACATAATTGGAAAGAAGGTAACATTGAGAATGCCATTACAGAAAGAAACCTAGCGGTACCTCGCTGGTAAAAAAAAATATAGCTGTGTGAACTTGCCAAATTTTCAAAATATCGAAGTTTTGCCCCATTTTGAAAGACTCGTCTTGCAGCATTCTCACCCGTAGACGGATCTGTAACCATCAGAGATAAAGGAAAAACTAATTAAAACGCCTTTTGGTTCATTTTAAAGCGAATAAAACATTTTTTAACTATTAAAGCTTGACTTACCTTGCAAGCATATCTTGTACAGCTTCATCGTGTTGGAATTTCGCTCGATGCTTCCAGACGATGAAAACAATCGCTGACCCTAAGCTTTGTATATAAGTCGCTTATAATTAGGTTAAGGTATAAACGTTGTGTTTTGCCTTCCATATTAGTTTTACAGGAAGCGTACAGGGATATTTTTCTACGACTAAACCGTGAAACAGCTTGTCAGAATCGACCGCCATGTTTATCTTTCGAAGGCAACCGCTGACCAACATTCTAGGATTTTGGGCTCATATTGGGAGTGTAATTTTTGGCGGCAAATTTCGGGGGTGGGGTGGGGTAGACGGAGGGAAGAAAATTGTTAAAACTTACTTATTCGTTTACATTGTTTCACTTGTCTTTACTCGGATTTTTTATTCTTTTTTTATTATTCTATTTTTGGGGGCAAGGGGGAAGGGCTGCTGACATTGATAGTATGCCTCTTATTCTGCACCGAGTGCATTTTGTTATTTTGAGCGTTATCTCTTATAAATATTGCATTTGTAGAGTTCATTTTTTATTCTTTTATCTATAAGGCGCGCGATAAAAAAATAACTTGACACTTATAAGACTGACAACATTTAATCAGCGTCATATTCAGTCTTACTTAATTCGTATTCTATCTTTTGGGCGTTTTAAAATAAATATGCATTTTTTTACCACAAGGTGAGCGGTACGTACTGATATACTTTTTAGTGAGCTTTAACTAGTGGAAAATATGCTTAAAACTGTGTATGTGCCCGGCCCATTTACACGTTTTTATGTTTTTACGGCGTGACTCAGAGAACTAAAAAAGCGTGGAGAAAAAACGAAATTAGATATGCATTAATCAACCAGATGGCGTTCTCAAATTTAATCCCTCGGTCGTACAAGGGGGGTGGTTGCCATTTTCTCCCACATTTTCAAGACCATTTAAGATTAGCACATGCCGTTTACAGTAGCTGTTAGTTTATCCTTGAGACACATTTTTGCAATGTTTAGCGACAACCGGTTGCTATGGTAACGAGATATGACGTCATAAGAAACATGTGGTTAGGCCATTTTTGAATAAAAATGCTTGTTTTTTTACCTTTTTCAGTGACAAAACATAACATGCTACCAAAAGCATGTTTAATTGTATGTTATTTGGCAACTCTAGCAAACAATATTTGCAATTTCCGCATTTTTAAGATAAATTTGAATTTTTAGTAAAATCCAAGTTGGCGGCCATCTTGGTGGCCATTTTGGATGACGTCACGGATCCCTAGCAGCGCCACAACCCATAATATTTACCCTATCTTGTAGAGCACATCGCCGGCTATCTATTACATGTAAAATATTTCCGAAATATTGCAACATCGTAAAAACCAAAGGGGGGGAGTGCAACACCCCCCCCCCCCCCGTACCACGGTGGGGGTATAAGTTTGCGTGTACGTGCGAAGGTTAATTATAAAAGTAAATATAAAAACGCCAAGATTAAATGGCGGCAAATTGCCATCCCTGGGGTTACGGATATTCTCTTCTTGAATCTTCATTATTTTTCAAATTAGTTTCTTTTACGTTAGTACACTAAAAAAACAATAATTACTGTATTTTTATTGCGATAAAGAACAAAAAGTTATTGTGTAATCAATTGAAGCACTTTGACCTAGACTACAATATTTACTCAGTTCTAATAATCAAAGTTTATTTTTTTATACTTGTCGTGCCAGCAAATGAGTCAATGAGGAAATTCGAGAAAATATTACTGTATTCAGTACTTTAAACAATACCTGATCCTATAGGAACGATGATTCCAAATAGCTTTTGAATGCCTTAGCCATCTGTAAGTTAACAACGTCTCTTCCAGGGATACTTTTGTTTTCTCCGCTGTGCTCAGGGTACTGACAAGTTACTTTTGTACTTCTCCAAAACTTCCCTAATATGTGGCGATGCCCGTAGCAAATCCACATTCTCTGTAGATCTTCCTGAGGCAAGTTAAATAAGCCAGCCCTTGCAAGAATGAGCTCTCTTTCATCGAGGGCTTCTTTGGAAATATGGCAGCTTATCAGATGGTTTTCTATTTCATCACTACAATCCGAGGGGTATAGAATAGTCTATCGGAAATGATGCGTCGCGGAAAATATTCACCGAATCTCGAATTCTCGGGTCTCGGAATCTAGGGCTCGCTATAATTTTCGAAGTCTTGAAGTCTCGAATTTTGATAATTTGGATCTCGGAGTCTCGTAATTTTTTCTCGTAAATCTCAGCTTCCGATGGAGATTTCAGTCACGTTTTAAAGCTATTTTAGTACTATCGGCCCGACATTTTCCAGCAATTGGAGTCTCGGGTTCGGTTTTTTTAGAGGTAAAGTCTCGGGCTCGGATTTGATAGAAACGCTTAAGTCTCGGTCTCGAAATTTTAAACAAGGGTCTCGCAGACTCGCAAAGTCTCGAATTTACCATTCTATTCTTGGTTTGCACATGACGTCATAAAAATTAAAAAATCTTAACTTTACATCCTGCAAAGCTGTTTCTAACATGGCATGTAGATACCAGTGTTACAATCCTTCACAAAAAGTTTCAGGTTTTAACGATGTTTTGCTTCCGATTTGTGAAGGTTTTAAACGTGTCACGCAATTCGTCACGCTATTTCAGATAAGCCGTGAAAATAAACAAATTGAACCAGTTGAAAGTTATTTTTGCATTATAAATGTTTATAAGCCGATTTAATGTAACTTATAGTGAATCCAATCTTTTGTGATGAGATTTTTTGCGTAATTATGACTTTGAAGTTTTGGCCGCCATGTTGGGGTACCACTTTGGTACCCCAACATGGCCGCTCCATACATTTTCACTAAAAATGTCTAATATTCGTTCGCCTATAACTCTTGAACGAAATGCTCTGGCAGTTCAAAATTTGGCCCAGATGTGTAGTTTTAAACTGTCTACAATTCCATAAACATTTTGGAATCGAAATCTGTTTTTTAATGCTTCTGAATTTTGATATGACGTAAGTGAAAGCCAAGAATACCCCTAATCCGATAACCGAACAACAACACTCGCGCCACGAGATGGGCCGCAGTTTTTCCCATCTGTACTACCCAAGAAGCAGTCCACAGACATCATAAGCCGGCTTCGATGCCACCGAACGGACGATGTAATCTTAAAATTGTCACTGTGGTCTTAAAAGAAATACAGGCGCAGAAGATCAGAGGTAACTGGTGTACGATACCATGCAAGAAAAACAAACATGTCCTTCCTTCACAATTATGTATCTGATTATGGGCGGACAATGGCGAGCGCATCATAACCAGTAGTATATCCGGGATGACTGGGCGAATTTTATTCATATATGCAGCAGCCCTGAATTAATGAGTTTGGCTCTGTCAAAACTGGTTTCCGGTCAGGAGATAATGAGATGCGAGACGTATAGGTACAGGAGGGGTTTAATGAGATGCAGGCCGTATAGGTAGAGTCATCAAGGATGCATGAATCGGGAGAGACGTATTCTGAGATTTTATTGAATATTTATAAAGTGTTTAAGAGAGAAGTGTATGGTGTGATATGCTGTAACGTGTCCACCCAACCATCCGGGTTGTGGTTTCAATTTAAAGGCAAAAGAACAAAGGACGGGTGATGAACCAATGAGAATACACTGACGTCATGGTCAAACCGGTTCATACCAGTTTGTCAAGAGGTAAAGTATTCAAAATGGCCACTCTCTAGAAAAACGAGTCAAACCGGTTTTGTTCACCCTTATTTAGTATTCAAAATGGCACCCAGAAAATGAATACGACACAATATTTGATGTTGGCAAAAATTATGTTATTAAGTAAACAAAAACAATGATTACAATCAGTTCTACTTTGTTACAAAGAGTGTGATGTTTATGTTTATTTTACAAGCCATCTGCAATTAATTGTCCAAGATCTCTTTGACATTTTGTTTTATCTATTCTGCTAAATTGTCTCAGAAGTGTAGGTCGTTTGATCGTGTCTTGATTTTTAATCACCACGACATTCGCTTCAGTTTCTCTTGGTTTGTACACTGGAGGACCAAAGACATCTGCAGGTATTCATCGGCCCATTGAAAGAACTGACACTTTTCCTTTTGTCTGCACAGGAAGTATGGCCTGAAAGGGTTCTTTTCTGATCCAGATACCCTCAAGGTTGGCACTTCCATGTGTTTGCAACAGAGCTGTTTTCCACCTTCGCATACTTTATATGCAGGTATCACACGATCCTTGATACATTGTTGATAGCCATAGACATTGTCTTCACGGCAGAAGAAGGGGCACTCTCTCCAATTCAAACAGCGAATGTAGGGAATACCAGAAGCGGGTTTGATCTCCTCAAGGTCTTGTAGGCAGAGTCCACACTTTGAGTAACTCATCTTGAAACTGATGTGTGATGAACACTGTCGCAGAAACTTTATACAGTTTTTTTAAAAACCAGTATTTTAGCAAACAATAAACCTGTTTAACAAGTACGAACTGGTTAGGACTGGTCCACCTCAACAATGCTATTTATTAATATGTCTAACCAGTACCAACAGGTTTTACAAAACTGATCGGGATTCAAAATGGCGCTTTCAATGCGTTCTCTTTCTTGCTGTGGATTATTAATCCAGTCTTGTTCATAAGGTGCTAGTAAATCCAGAATGTCCAATAAATCGTGCCATACCCAATATGCCTTTGGACGATACTGATCCTAAACCGTAAACGCATGATGCAAACATGTCGTCAGCTGTTTATTGTCTTGTACAGAACTGGGGTCTCTCATACACCATGAAAGCGAGACATATCCAATAGGCGTCTTTTGTTTTTTCATCATTCACTTCTAACACATGGTGCTTAATGATATCAGGAGTCATGATGTAAAGCCAATCCAATAAAAAAAAATGTTCTGACAACACAAGTGTCTGTCCCTTATATTTCAATTCAGCTTGAAAAACTGGTTCGTCCGGTTTAGTAAGGTTCCCATTGCTTATTGCTTCGTATCCTGGCCACCACAGATGTTCTCGCCTTGCGTTTTCTCACAGTTTTGCGCATGGAATCAGGTGGCGTTTCCAAAAACAAAGAAAGTGCTGATTCGTCAGGCAAAACGGAAGACGGTGTTTCTTTTCGTCTACGCAGTTTCGATTCTTTCGTAGACACAGGTGTAACAGGCAATTTTCTAACTGGTTTGGTCGTTTTTGCTTCAGATTTAGGCGAAGTGGTCGGTGCAGGCGATGGTTCTGGTGTAGGAAGTACCACTGTGGGTTTTACGGTGGTTTCATTCTTCATCTGTTTTGTCAACCCTTGATACCTCTGTAGAAGTTGATCCAACATGAGGACTTTTTGATCTTCTGGTAAAGACGGATCCATGATTTGTTTAATATCTTGATCTAAGCGCGTCAGAGTCGGGAGCTGAGCGGGGGCAGTCAATCGATGTCTGTTTCCATACTTTGCAATAAGTGTTCGGTCACCATCAACATCTTTTGTGCATGTTTCATTTTAAAACTTTACCCAATAAATCAACAGCAAGAGGAGCAATCAATGCAGCTAGGGCTGGTAGAAATCCGCCTTTCTGATTGAGCACTTCCTTTTTCCTTTTAAGGCTTGGTGTCTTGCGGGTCAAATACAGGAGCTTTGACTTGTGCGGCTTCAATCGTGTAAATGATGCACAGGACAAAATAATGGCTTTCATTTGCCTGAAAGGTCACTTAAAGGTACACAAAAGAAGTATTTAATATACATTTTATTTATCGACAAAAGACCTTAAATGTACCTTTAATTGTCTTTTATGTGTCAATTAAAGTGTACTTTATGAACCATTTAGTTACAGCTTTAATTTAACATCAAAGCTTACTTAAAGGTTCATTTCATAGCCTTTAAATGGCACTATTAAAGTGCGTTAAACCCACATTTAAGTGGTCTTAAATGTGTACCTTTAATGTTATATAAAAATTCTTTAGGGGAACCTTTAATTTGCCTTTAATCACTAATGAATGTTTCTGAAAGGTTTTGTCTTTTATCTTTCTTTAACTCCTCATTAAAGGTTCAAATGATCATAAATTGGCCTTTCACGTTTCTTTAGTTCCCCACAAAAGGCTCAATGGATCTTTAATTTGCCTTTAATGCTTCTTTAGTACCACTTCAAAGGTCAACAGATCTTTAATTTTCCTTTTAATCTCCCATGAAAGGCTGACTAGATCTTTAATTTGGCTTTTCTTGTCAAATAAAAGTCTCGATGGATCTTGATTTTGCCTTTAATGTTTCTTTAGTTCCCATAAAATGTAAAATGTACCTTTAATTCGCCCTTTGATGATCTGGATAAATTTTAAAGGATGATTTCTGGAATCTGTTCTGTTTGGGTGTAATGCAAATATTGACAGTGAAACACACAAAATCCTTTTAAAATCTATTTATTTTTTCAGTCATGTTGATTATGTACAAGCAAATGTACAAAATATTTTTCGGAAAAAAATGTGTAGAAACCTGAGGTACTACTTAATTGTCAAACATGTAATAGATGGAATAGACCCAGAATATTTTTCCATTTAACTTTTATAAAAAACATAACTAAATTTGTACAGCCTTATTATAAGGTACTTTGGCATGCACCTCATTATATTTAATTATAATTTACTGTTTGATTCCTTTCAAATGTATATACCAGTAAATAATTAGGGCATATATGCATGAAGTACAGTCACTCCGGCATACTGAAAAGGACACATATTTCAAGAGGCCAATTGCAATGTTACTGGCATAAGATAAAGGGAAATTAAATTGTGTACTGTACAAGCAAATAATGATTGGTTTCTTTTTTACTTATATCATTGTTTTAAGAGAGTGTACCAAAAATTACCAATTACTGAGCATAATAAAACAACACCAACAAGCCACGTGGATTTCTTTGAGAGTCAGTTGAAAACCACTTTAAGCATTATACTTTTGACAGACTTTGTAATGTAATTATTAATTAATAGAGAGTAAAGTTTTAATGAGTCAAGTGAGTCAATAAGTCAAATTCTACAACAGTGCTGCCCTTACCAACAAATAAAAGCTAATCACAAGCAAACTAGAGTGGAATGTTATTGCAAGTCAGGAACTAACTGTGTAAACAAACCAAAGTGGAGCTAACCAAAACTGAGTAGCACTAGCCATAAGCAAATCAGAGTGGATTTAACCACAAGTAGAACTAACCACAAGCAAAGTGGAGTTCTCCTAAGGTAATTGTTATGTTATTTTGGCAATTAACCTTAGTTAATTAATAGAAAATAATCTGCCTGGTGCAAAAAATCACCTTGATTGATGCAGCGACTCATTTTTCATAGACTCAGTTGACTCATAAAACAAGGGACCTCGAATTATTACAGGTCTTTATTTTAAGGCCCATTCTGGCATGCTGTCAGGTGCCTCACGGTCAGATGGCTCAGTGGCATCAACCCTTTTCACAACTCTCTCTTTGGCCCTCATTGTAAGCCGTTTTCCATATGCCTTATCCAATTTTTTTAATTTTTTTTTAGCTTTCTGCTCTCCCATGATAACCTTCTAACACTGTAATGAGTGAGCTTCCTGTTTTGGTTTTCGTCTTCTTCGTATGTGCTCTCCTCACTGCTCACAGCCTCAAGGGTTTAGACCTCGGCCGTTTTCCCCTTCTTATGCTTATCCCAATTCACGAATTCGAGCGAGGTTGTTCTCCTTGTTAACTTCTAATAAATAAAAGCACAGTATGAGTAGATGATAACATGCTAGCTATAATTATAAAACCTATAGGTACACAATGCTCTTGTGATTTTATTGCTGAAATAATTTATATTTTTATTACCGTATTTTCTTGGTTATAAGGTTATTAGCAAGAACTATTGGCTGTTTAATTCCAAAATTGTACCAAGAAGTGTGAAAAACATTAATTCAAGCCTAGTTCCTGAGCAGTAAAGCTCAAATTAAATTGTAAGTTTACATTAGATGAGTGAACTTTCAGTTCTTGTTTTTGTGTGTACAGTCACATGTGGACTCAGACACTTTTCTTGAAGTTTACAAACAGAGAGGCTAGATCGCTTGATAATAGTGAAAGGAGAACTGTCCCTAAGTACATCTAGGTGCATGGCAGATGTGATGGCTCAGTAGTTAGTGTGCTGGACTCCAGATCAAGCAGTCAAGGTTTCAACCCTGGACAGGGCACTGCATGATGACCTTGGGCCAAGACACCTTTATGCCATGCTATGTCTGTACACCCAGTGTACATGTAAAAAGTATTCTTTAGAGTACACTGTATTATAATGATAATTGGTTTTGGACTTTGATAACTGGCTGCCTAATTGTGGGTGGCCACTTAACAGTGGTTTGACTGTAGGAGTACTTTACTCTCCCCTCCTGGATAATATGGTAGTCAATTGCAGGGTTGCCCCTGGCATTGAATCTACCAATACACATTGTACACCTGGGTGGAGGTACTTGTAGATCAGTAAAGGTTAAGTCTGCATGCAAGTCAAGTGGCCCATCAGGCCAGAGGTTATAGAGGTTACTCTCCCCTGGATGGGATTTGAGTCCATCACACGGTTACCCCCAGCAGTAAATTAAATTATCCATTAAGTAACTGTGTCCTGACACACCGGCATGCACTTTTATAGTCAAAATAATCAGATTATATTTGAAGGGCTACAGAAAGTAATAATTAAAAATTACCTCTCTTTTGGCGGCCATTCTTTCGTGTCCTCCTTTTAAATGCCTCATATTTGGCACCATTTTTCAGCCTTTGGCTTCCATACAATGAAAGAAAATATCTTTCCAGGGCAGCTGATTGAAAAACAGCGTAAATATTTAAGTACAAGGTCACCCTTTTAGCAGGCAAAAATAAGGGCTGGGCACAGGGCAAACTGACTGGTGGCTGCCGTGAGCATGAATTTGCCCGGCTGTTTTTAACCCTAGGCTTTCAAATAAAGTGTATTTACAAGGCTTTGACACATACAATAAAGTTTCATTTCATTTACATTAAATGGGAATAAGATCAATTAAAATGGACTGTAGCAAAATCACAAAGTTCTAAGGGGTTAAAGCTGTGAGTCCTTTTTTAAATTATCTAAATTCAGTTCATGCCTGTTATCTTCACCAAAGGACTTAATCAGGGAGGCCAAATGTTTGGTCACACAAAGTTTTACTTCAAAAGGTAAACACACAACTTATATTGGTGAATGGTAATGTCTATATATAGATAAACAAATATGTTATCACGTTATGTGTACCTTTCATGGTGTCTCTTATCCATGGACATCTTTCTTGCCCTCCATGTTGGTGCAAAGCTTGTGATATTACCCTCTCGATAATCTGCACATTGTTCTCAGAACTAACCCCAAAAAGATACCAAAAAATAATTATAATTTGTTGCTTGATTTCATTCACGGATTGATACTGATTTAAAAGGATGTATTGATTATTTGTAAGTTGTATCAGGTACATGCTCTCTCCTCAGGGGTGTAGCTAGTATTGGTCACAGATGGAAATGCAAACATACATGTAGGTGGGTACTTTGGGTCAAAGTGGTAGCTTTTCAAAGGTCTTCTTGGTTTTCCAGCAAGAAAATTTGCACCGACAGCCAGGTAATTATGCCACCTTACAGCTACTATCTACATCCTTGCCCTTGCTATCATTTTTTCTATAAAGTTGGTCAGCTTTGTATTGTGCTGCAAATACCATAACTTTGCTTACAAATGCGATTTAACAGTTTCATTGTGATGTATTTTAACATTGAAGGGAGGCGGTAGCAGTCAAAGAAATTGACACTCTCTGATGGGATATAAAAACTTGTCAAAAAAGTTTTTTGGGTACGTGGCTGCACCAAGGTGCGTCACGCTGTAACTCCTATTGAAGTTTATTATTGAATTTATTACTTACACTTCATCTAAATGAAATCCATTAAAGTCTTCTTTACCACAAAGAACTTTAATTTTGAGGGGGTAGTTGTCCATGACTGTTATGTAATTTTGGGCTTTCAAAATTTGAGAGTCTGTTAACAATTTGATCTTTCCTTTCTCAGGGTAAAATCATGCATACTCTTTTGTTCCCCCCCCCCCCCCACCCCATGGGGCTTTTATAAGACTAATTACAATATATAATTTACTGTGTTCAATTTGGGTTTGATACAATAAAAATAAAAATAAAAAATAAAAATAATAAATAAAAATATCCCCTCATTTTGAAGGGAACCTTACACGAATGAGATCTGCTCACTGAGCTGTGGTTGGTCGGTTTTGCGTCTTTACTAATTATTTGCATAATTATCTATCTGATCCAGGTTAATTTATTCAGGATTTTGCGCGCAAAAACTAAAACCCTATTCTTCCAGAATCTATCAACGCTTTTTTGGTCGATGTAAAACTTAGGTCTTTTAAAAATATATCAATTAATGTAAGTATGCAAATAAACATCAAAATTAGTCTGAACATATATCTTTTAATACTCACTCTGCATGCAGCAGGAACAGCCGTTACAGTTCTTCGCGTGCGTTTTCGATAGCGATGTCCTCCTCGTGGAATTGCTTCTCGTCCTTCTCTTTCCTTCTCGTTTAGCCTTTGTTCGATCCTCTTCAAAACTTCTGACTGTGCTTTGCTGACTTTTTCGTGCTCTGTTCGTAGCCTTTCGTTCTCGTCTGCAAGCTCCCGGTTTGACCTGATCAGCTCCTCCAACAGGACAATACAATCATCGGATGCCGACCTGGTTTCAGGGAGATCTCTGTTGTCTTGTGCATCTGCCATGATGAGAACCTTTCGACTGTAAAAGTTTCGATGCGTGTGATGGAAAACTTTACGTAAACACTAAACAGCACGGCGTATTGCTAAAAGCTCGACCAACGATCCGAAGCGAACCGAGATTTGGGAGATTTGCGCGCTATTTTTTGGAAGATCGCCCCCTGGTGATTATGCCTCGCTCTGATGTGATAATCGCTGACCATTTGTACCCTGGCTCAAATGATCGCGGATCCAGATCCTCTTCGATCCTCTTGCCCTCGCAGATTGATGTGGTCACAAGCGAGCGATTATTCCTATTTATTCACCTGGAATAACAGCTAAAACCACGCTTCTAACTTTGAATGAAAGGTAAGCTTCACGTTTCTTTTTTTCTGGTTTAAGAGTAACCCATACGCCTGTTAGTTTTTGCAAAAAACTCCTGAAATCTGAATGGCTTAGGCCCGGTTCAAACGTCGAACTTTACATGTGCCGAACCTAAATAATATATATAGATAGCCCAAGCCTAACAGCGTCGCACTTTGAACAAGCTTAACTAAGGTGAAAGGTTGGAAGCACAAGAATTAAGATTGACGAACGGGCTATTTTCAATTTTAGCAATTCTCAAAAACAGTATTACGCGACCGTATGCACAGTACATTTTTATAGACCGTACAAAAGTTCACAAAAAACAACTTTTCTCTGGGCTGTTCCGAAAATGAGGAGTGCGGAGTGCGGAGTGCGGAGGGCGGAGTGCGGAGTGCGGAGTGAAAAAAAAAAAATTACTAAATGGAGTGGAAAGAAAAATCCCTAAATTTAAGTGGAATGCTGCTTATAATTTTACCCTAAATAAAAAAGGAGCGATTTTCTTTATATTTTGTTTTTAGGATAACATTCGATAACAATTACAGACAAATTTCAAATTTAAAAGAAATAATAACAGAAAAGAACAAACATTTGCGCGACCATTGCCGATTGAGTTGTTTTTAATAGATATTTTACTGTTAATCCACGCCACTGTTGTCAGTAAATTTGTTGTTAAATGTGTATTTTATTCCAGTTTCAAATATGCAAATGTTTGGCAAGAACGGTAGAACGCTTTCCACAGTTGTCGCATTTGGATTGGATAGAAAATTCAACAGAAGATTTCTCAATTCAGAGAAATGATGTCAAATTAACTAGAAGGCATTCAGAATAAACAAGTTAAACAGTATACATGCCTTTTCTCTAAGTCTTATTATAAAAACAGGGTCATTAATAAACCATTCAAAGTCACTTCACCTAAAGAAAAACAAAGCCATTCAAAGTCAGCCAGCAAGTAAAAAGAGGAATGAACGCAAAAAAATCAAGCACAAAAAAAAACTTAATACACGTTTAGAGAAAAACAAAAAAACACATCAAAAACCTCTCTGATAAAGAACTTACAAATGATCAGATCAATTTACTAGGAAGAGGTTTAAATATATTCATACACCCGTAACAAACGAAATACAAATTAAAAGGCAGCTCTTGCGTGATTTCGATCAGTTCGCAAGAAGAATGCGTGTACAATACATTTTTCACGGGGAACACAAAAAACCTCACCCTTTCCACGTTAAATCTTCGTGGAATCCACCAGTGCAACCATCCGTTGCGCTTGAAAGCTATTTAGAAGAGGTGTAAAACTCAGCTCGCGGAAATACAAATCGTAAAACCTAGAAATAATCTCAATCCCGCTGAGCGTGAGGCACTCAAAGCCTTTAAACGTGACACCGAAATCAACCTTAGAAAGGCTGACAAAGGAACAACTACTGTGGTTCTAAACACGGAAGATAAAATGAAAGAAGGCCAAAACCTATTAGATAACGAAAAACAGTACAGACCTCTTCCAGAACCCATGGTTAAAGAAACATACTTCAACAACTAATTGACGAACTCTGTTATGGAAATAACAGATGAAATGACTATAAAAAAGTTTCTGTCCAAAAAAATTGACCCGCCTCGTATCCCAATATTTTACACCCTCACAAAGATACACAAACCGACCCCTGTCGGAAGACCAATTATATCAGGGTGTGATGGCCCAACAGAGAAACTATCATCACTCGTTGACAAACTCATTCAGCCGATAGCACAACAACAAGAGTCATATCTCAAAGATACGACTCGTTTCATCAAGTTTGTAGAACAAACGAAAGTCGCAGGAAACACAATCCTTGTTTCTATTGACGTAACGATCCTATATACGAATATCCCACAAGAGGAGGGATTCAATATAGTATGCGTGAATGCCTATGAGTCCTATGACGCCTTTCACAAAAATGAACCTCCTATTCCTACACGACTCCTTCAAAAAGCGCTCAGACTTAACAGAGAACTCATTCCATTTTAATGGAAAAACTACCTTTAAACTCACGGAACTGCCATGGGCACCAAAATGGCAGTCGCTTTTGTAAACATTTTCATGGCAAAGGTAGAAACAGAAATCATAAGTCAAAGTGCTTTAAAACCGCTCGTTTGGAAACGTTTTTTGATGACATTTTTTCCCTTTGGGACACAACCAAAGGAGAAATACTACGGTTCATTGAGTGCAAACAAACATCATACAAGCATAAAATTTACGGCTGCGATATCCGAAACAGAAATATGCTTCTTGGACACTAACGTTTACAAAGGCGAGAGATTCATAGCTGAATCGGTACTCGATGTACGCACCCACCCATTATTCTACATGCCACCCATCTGGAGTCAAAAAAGGCTTCATCAAAGGAAAAGCTCTCAGACTTCTCAGAACTAACTCTTCAAAAACATTATTTCAAGAGAACATAAATAACTTCAAAACACATCTACTTGAAAGAGGTTACCCAGAGAATTTTGTTCAAAGGGTCCTCTCAGAAGTGACTTTTGAAGACAGAAATAAAGCGCTCCAACAAAAACAAAAAGAAGACAAGGAAATCCTGCGTTTTATAACGAAATATCATCCATCAGTGCCTAACTTAAAACAGATCCTCATGAAACACTGGCATCTTATAAAACAGCAGCCATTACTAAACGAAATATACGAAGAACCGCCCCTAATATCATGCAAAAGGGGACGTTCTCTAAAAGAAATACTCGTACGAGCTGACCTTCTTAAAGGCTAAAACACGCGCATGGGAGTCGCGTAGGCATGCCACTCTTTATTACACTTTAAACTCGAATAAAATACGCATTGAACCACAAATTTATTGACAACAGTGGCGTGGATTAACAGTAAAATATCAATAAAAACAACTCATTCGGCAATGGCCACGCTTTCGTTACGCTGTTAAGTGGCTGCGTAAATATTTGTTCTTTTCTATAAATTTGTTTCTTTTAAATTTAAAATTTGTCTGTAACTGTTATCGAATATTACCCTAAAAACAAAATATAAAAAGAAATCGCTCCTTTTTTATTTAGGGTAAAATTATAAGCAGCATTCCACTTAAATTTAGTGATTTTTATTTTCACTCCATTTAGTAATTTTTTTTTTCACTCCGCACTCCGCACTCCGCACTCCGCACTCCGCACTCCGCACTCCGCACTCCGCACTCCGCACTCCGCACTCCGCACTCCGCATTTTCGGAACAGCCCTTTTCTCTGTCTGGAATAACTAGTACCACTACTTTCCGAATAAAATACAGTTTTTGTTTGTCAAAAATTGCTCGAGAAACTGATTTGAAAATTAGAAATTGCATATTTGCATAAGGCGATGCGAGTGAAGATGGAACTGTACTATAAAATCAGTCTTGTTTTGTTTATATAAAATCGCTTTTAAATCTATCTAATGAATGAACAAACACATAAAAATGGACAACACAATCTTCTTTCGAAAAAATTTATTGAAATCTCCATTAGTTTACGTTTAAAAGCAAAACGCGTACCATTTCAATGCCATTTAATTATAGCTCATCGAGTTCAAGCTTTCTTCGATGAAATTCAAGAGATCGATACAACTGAATTCAAGCACGTTTTAAAATCAATTCTCCAAAACTAACAATAACACCAATAAAAAGTTACTCACAGATTGATATCAACATAAATTCTCATCGAAAACAGTAATCTGTTTTACCTTTAGTCCCTCGCTTGCTTGGAAATTCAAATCTCCGCTTCTGGTTCTGAAATCCGTAGAAAACAAACATCTCCCGCATTGATAAAAAACAAGATTTTATCACTGAAAGCTCGTCTTTTTACACTAAAGCGGCTTCTGAGTATCCCTTAATTAGTATCCTTGTCTTGAGTAGCAAACCGCGAAATATTCAGGGAAATAACGCCTTTAATTTAAACGGTTTTCTCCGCTTAGTAAATTCACAGTAAAACATCAAAGTGTTTTTCTTGCTGACGTGACATTCGGCCGTGTAACCGCGCGAAAAACAAAGCCTCGCTTTGGTTTCAACATGACGTCGTACGCGCATGTTTTCCGACGTCATACGCGCCCGCGAGCTAGTCCTGCGCGAAGGCAAGCTAGTCCTGCGCGACGGCGGAGGGCGGCGTCGGGCACACGCGCGCCCGCGAAACATTCCGCTAGCCATGACCATGAAAAATGAAGGGCATCGGTTCTATGAGAATGGAGCTGCGCAGCCAGGCCTTCGGCCTGGCAAGTGCTCCGCTATAATTAGGTTCGGCACATGTAAAGTTCGACGTATGAATCAATTAGGAACGGCACTTTTGTGTTTGGGTCGACTCTGCCGTTCTATGCAAACTTAGTTTGCATTGGTAATTAACTCCCTTGGGATTATTTGAATATGCTATATAATAGATTGCATTGCGCCACACCCTGTCACTCAACTTGAGGCCGCGAGCGAAAATCTAGTTTAGCGAGGCGCGTTCAAGGTTCTACCCGACTGACCTCATGGCTGATGCCGAACAAGTACCTCAAGCCGTCCCGGTTGAAGTTGTTCCACAAGTTGTGAACCCTCCTCAAGCGGTTGCCCAGGCGGTTGTTCCAGCAGTTGTTCCAGCAGTCGCCCCAGCAGTTGTCCCAGCGGTGGAAGCGCAACAAGTTGTCGCTGGACAAGTTCAGGATGAGGTACGTTAAGTTCTAACCTTGGTTTAGTCTTTTCGGAGCTCTAGCTCGTTTCGTGCCGCAGACTATTAAATTCCTCGTGTTTGTCCTTAGTTGCATGTAGTGGCGAGATACCCCAAGTTGTGCTTGTTCTTTTTTGCATGAGCAGTCGGCTAGTCTTACCTGTGGGGTAAAATTTGCTTATGTGCCGTATTGCCTGGGGCGGCGTTGAAAATTACTTAAATTGCCTGTGTGGTTTTGCCTGAAGTAGTGGCAGTATTACCTGTGGGGTAAATTTACCTGTGTAGTGTTGCCTGAGGCGGCGTTGGAAATTGCGTGAATTGCCTGTGTGTTTTTTTTGCCTGAAGTAGCGGCGGTATTTTCCTGTGTGGTTTTTTATTTGCCTGTGTGGTGTTGCCTGTGGCGGCGTCGGGAATTGTGAGATTTTTTGCCTGTGTGGTTTTGCCTGAAGTGGCTGAAGTATTTTCACGTGTTAACTAGCCTTGCCTGTGTGGTGTTGCTTGTGGCGGCGTGGCAATTGTTTTAAAATAAGCAAAGGTTGTTATTGACTGTGACTGCGAATATTTTTTGCCTGTGGTTTTGTCGTAGTGGCGAGATTTTTTCCACGTGCTAGACTTACCTGTGATGTGTAGTGCTGCCTGGCGCGTTATTGAGATGCTGCTTTTAGTTGCTTAAAGTGTAGTGATTGTAATGATTTTGGCCTGAAAAGGCGAGTGTTTTGATAGATCTCCCTGCGAGGAGTGATTGCTCATATGTGCTTTTGCCTAAGCAGTGTAATTATTTTATTTGTCTGTTTTAATCTGTTCATAAAACCTGCTTAAGACGCAAATGTCTGTTTGTTCGCCTCGCCTGTGGGTTTTTCGTTTGTGTTTTTCATTCAGTTGTCAAAAAATAATTTTTATACCTTTTATAGAGAATTGTTCTGACAAGTCTTTGCGGCGAGACTCCCTTTTTATGTGTTATATTTTGATTTACCGAAACGGGGAGTCTTGGCTTGTTTTGAATTTGTTTGTTGAAATGCCGAAAGCCGTAAGAGATGTTTATGAATTTGCTTCTAAGGTTCTGGTTCGGTGATATTTGTTAAGTTCTAATTGCCTCTTGTACTCAGCTCCCAGTGGGGTTTGCCTCGGGTGGCCGTAACTATTAATGCTTTGCTGTTGCCTAAAATGGGGCCGGTTTTTGTCTTATTGATGTCGTTCAGGATTTCAAAGCGTCCGCAGGTATCTGTATAGGGGTCATCTTTTTGTGAGACTTATCGTGGTCTTCACGGTTTTTTATTTTTAGCTGTGTTATTGCGGGGTTATATGTGGTCCTTTGGTCCTTATATTTTATATTTATTTACGCTTTAACGATAATGGTCTAATATTGTAATTATCTAACGCCAATAAATTAAATTAACAATATAATAATTGTAATATAATAGTAATTGTAATACAATAACATTTTGCTTTATCACTGCTTATGTGCATTTTCATAGGGTTGACTAAGATATAAAAAAGGGACAGAAGGTAGGAAATGGTGATGGGACATGCTTTCTTTGTAAAATGATTAGCCGATGTCAGCTTTAATTTTTATCTCGTTAATGCGCTTGCGCATTAAGCGAGATTTCGAAGTCGAGTACTAAAAAGGGACAAAAGTTGTTAACAAAATTTTGTGGACTTTTGTCCGGGGGGGTTTCTTGTTCCTTCTTTATAGAAGCTATATTAGGGCATTGAGGATATGGTTGGTTAAAGCGGTTAGGATTTCAAGAAGGGCGTCACATACTGCCACTAAAATGTTTGGGGAGCACCCCCGGACCTATTGTTAATTTCCCTAGGGTATTGGGATGTCAGAACTTGTGATGAACTTGTCATATCTCACATTACGTTACCGCAAAGGTATTAGTTCTTCTTAAATTTCGATATCTCACGTTACCTATCAGTTTCAATCATTTGTCGTAAAGCCATTATAGCTACTTTAAAAGGGTAAAAATAGGTTAAATGCGTTTTCTTGGGAAACGTAGTTTGAGAATTTCACGGTGTATTTTACTAATGGAGAGGTTATAAGAAAGTTAAATGGGACAGGAAAGTTTGTGTGTTAATATGAGCGGTATGGCAGAGCAAAATAGCATGAACTTTGCGTTTTTTTTCTATTGAGTTGTGGTTACACACACCTTGGGTTTGGGGCCTTCCCAAGGGTTAATGGCTTGGGTTCGGTTTATCTCAGGTTTCATCTTACCCTTGGGGATGCGGTTACACAGTAAAAGACTCCCCAGGGTAAAATATAATAAGATATGAGTTCACTGACACTGCAGTTTACGCGCGAAAACGTACAGATCGACATGGATGACACGAATCGTGATCTTGTAAGTTTAATTTCAGTCATTCTCCTGCTTATCATTCGATAAATATAACAATCCGGCATTTTTTTTGCGAGAAGACACCGAAGAAGACGCCTTCAACTACGCTATCTTCAAGGTTTGTCGGCGTTTTATTTACATTTAGGAGCTCGCCACGAACTTGCTCGTCGCCAAGGAGGGCTTGGGTATTTCCACGACCACAGAATTGGTTTCAGCAACTTCTAAATAACAATGCACTCGATCACTGGTGGAAAGAAAATTTTAGAGTTACAAGTAAGCGTGCAATTAACCAAGCGTATCAGAGGTCAACTCAGCAGCAGGCGATTTCCTGTATTAGCTACGTTCTGCATTATGATTGGCCAAGCGGTTTGATTGTGCAATAGTATGGTAAACATGTCATAGTTGTGTTGATTTTTTGGCTTATAATGATGACGGTTGAATGGAATTGCGGCAAGCCTTCAATGGCTTAAATTTTTGCGTCTTTTGCGTACTGTTACATAATGAAACTGTAATAGCAATTATTAATTGTTTTAAAATAGCACAAAAGCGAAAGTACACGGGTCAGCCAATACTACAACACGTATGCTACCGGTGCCAAGTGCAGGTTCAATCAAATTAGTTGCAACCTGTAGGTAAACGAACTTAAAATATTCACCTTTATACGGACTTCTATTTTATGAAAGGGGTCAATCCGGCAATTTTTTTTTTAGTCATATGGGAAATTTAACTTAGTCAGAGGCTGTCCTATTCAGTACATTTGATAGCTGCGTGGAGCTAATTAACACCACTCTTATTACTAATCACGTTAAAAGTGACATCAAATATTCTAGATATGACTTGTTCTCAAAAGAACATGCTATTTTGCTCTGCCTTTTAAGTCGCTTAGCGAGTGACAACCGGAAATATCGTGAAAAGAAAAATTGGTAAGAATATTCTGCTCCCGGAGGGGGGGGGGGGGGGGGGGTGGGGGGGACTCCTATAAGTCGTCAAGCGGAGGTGCTCGTCAGGAAAAAAAGTGAAACCCTGAAAGATATCAAAGTGGCCGTTATCAACCAGAATTTTACCTCTAAAAGATACCATTTTTATCTCGTTAATGCGCATGCGCATTAAGCGAGATTTCGAAATTACCACGAAAAAAGGGGCAAAAGCTGTTAACAAATTTTTGTGGACTTTTGTCCGGGGGGGGGGGGAGTTTCTTCTTTCTTCTTCATAGAAGCTATATTAGGGCATTGAGGATATGGTTGGTTAAAGCGGTTAGGATTTCAAGAAGGGCTTCACATACCGTCACTAAAAAATTTGAGGAACACCCCCGGTCCTATTGTTAATTTCCCTAGGGTATTGGGATGTCAGAACTTGTCATGAACTTGTCATATTTCACATTACGTCACTGCAAAGATATTAAAATTCTTAGTTTCGATATCTCACGTTACGTATCAATATTTAAAATTTTCAATCATTTGTCGTAAAGCCATTCAAGCTGCTTTCGAGAATGGTAAAAATAGGTCAAATACGTTTTCTTGGGAAACGTAGTTTGAGAATTTCACGGTCTATTTTTACGAATGGAGACGTTATTGGACGGGAAAGTTTGTGTTTTAATATGAGCGATATGGCAGAGCAAAATAGCATGAACTTTGCGTTTGTATGCAATAGTATGGGAAAGACGTCATAGTTTTATTAGTTTAGCTACCGTGCACAAGGAAATTTTGACTGAATTTGTTTTGCGGAAGGAAATTTTTGCGCGTCGGGACACCTTAAATTTCTGCTGGCAGGAAATGTTTGCGGATTTCTGGTCAAGTATAAACAAAATCCAAGGCATCGGTATTAAACAATTTCACTTCCTGACCGGAGGTTTTTATAGTTCTCCTAGTTATATGGTTGCTGTTCTGGCGCCAATATGAGCATAAACAACGAGAAAACTAGTGAGTGAATTATTGTACGTTGTTGTAAATATGTATCAGTATTATGATAACAGTCTCTGGTTCTTTTGAGGACGTGTGTGGAGTTGAATCGGAAATACAGATGACTGTTGTGCCGGTCGCCTCGGAGTTATGATAGCAATATATTCACTGTTGAAAAGTTCTTGTTAAGCCGATATACATCATTAAAACAAGTAATTTTTTCTGCGCGAGTATATTTCTGCGGTGGAAAATTTAATACAAAATAAAGTAATACTGCATAATAATGCAACGACGGACAACCTTTGCCTGTATCTCCGGCAGATCAGAAAAAGGTTTTGAAAAATACTGCGGTCAGGAATCCCGCATGTTTGATTACTTTAGTACAAATTTTATATTTGAGAAATTGGGGCGCTAAGTTTCATGATGTCACTTTCCGGGAAACTTGATAAAGAGTGTACAGCTATTATGCTGGAGATTCAAATATTTCAAACCGGATGTAATGGAGATACTGCCTAGCTCCGAGAAACACATTACACTTACACGCGGAATAAACTCTGAGGAGCTATTAAAAAACAATTGCAAGATCCCACTATTTCAATATATGACTATCGCATAAGACTTGGATCTTAATAGAATATTTTACGAAATTTTACTGCGGTCGTGACCCCGGGGGTCGTCAAGAAGACACTGTCAACACTATATTTTGAGGTTTAAAGCAGACCCATTTAATCTCTAATAGTTATTAAACACATGATACCGGAAATAGAAAGCTCTCGACTTTCGAATAAAAAAAGACAGAACTACTATATATTCGCAAATATTAAACCCATTCATGTATAACATTAACTTATGCAGCCATTTCTTTTTCAACTCTCCACAAAAGAAAAATCAATGTCCGCTTCACTTTCCAAAACATTTCATATCGATATCGATAACAACATACACAACTGCGTAAAAAAATATTTCCTTTAACAAGCATTGACAACTAAGCGGAAAACAGATATTTCAGCCCACCCACATCTGACGTCTGAGTTATCAAAAGTTTCTCTGGCTTTTGTTGATAATTTTGTCCGATGGATTATGAATGTTCTGCGATACTTGTTATCTTTGTGGAATGTCCGGTTTCCGGAAGATTATAAAGAACAGGAAAGAGCGAATCTCAAAACTGTCTTAAAAATGAAGTTAAGGTTGGAAAAATATATATTTGCTCAATTCTTTCTTTGACGAATAGAGGAATTCTAAGGATATGCACTTTTTTGTCTTGACTTCCTGACTGAATTTAAGTCTTAAAATAGCAATGAATATGCGTGAACGGAATCTGATCGATCAATGACAGACATTGTAGCGACCATAGGTCATGGATCAGTTCTTTTCTTCTTTAAAATCTCCGTAAAATTCTTAGATGTTTATATCTTATATATATAAAGATCTACAAACGCGGATAAGCGTAAACATTTATCCGATGCGTTGTGGCACACAAAAAAAGATTTAAATTGGATGATCCCACAGGCAGACCAATCGTGATGTGAGTGACTCGAAGCCAGTACACAGTAATGAAATATACTAGGTAATAATACGATTTGTCACGGAATTGATAAGCGATAGAAAAATCGAAAATATTACACACTAAAGTCTTCTCACCTTTACTTTATTGTCTCTTGATGTATCCTGACCGGTTTAAATGCATTTTTACAACTTTTGTCACTCGCCCCACTATCCACTATAAAAGAAGGGAAGGCTGGAGACCTCTGAGCGAACCCTCGCCACGCGAAAGCCAATAAATTCTAAACAATTCAACTCAAGCTCCCCGAATTGCCACCAGTGAGGCCGCAGGTTAAATGTCTACCCGTGCGATTCGTGCTAGCTTCCAAATTCCCTTTCACGGTCTCTAAAAGGGCTCCGTTTTGGAGCGATTCTGGCCATCTTCGCTTCGCCATTGTCCGCGATCCAAACGGCTGTACCACGAAATTCGAATACTAAAGCTTAGCGACCGCGTCACAGAGACGAAATGACATTCACCCGAGGGGAGGGTCGTTACTTTTGCCCTCGCGCAAATTGACACCGTCGGGGGAGCCGGTGCGTGTAATTCGAACGGAAACCACACGCGTGACCTGTCACTTATTTGTCTTCATTTAATAAAGTGCAATTTTTCATCAAGATCAAAAGAAAAGTCTCTTTTTAAAATAAAAATGCTCGAAGGAAAATTATTAAGCTTGTTAAAACCAATTTGCGCCAAAAAAATCAAAAATCAAAGGTCACGGATGTGTATGTGTTTACCGGGAGTCTAGGGTGTACTCTCATATCAAACTCACGGGGTACAAATAGTCTCTAATTGAATTTTGAGACCACGCCCACTTCAACGCCTCGCTGAAATCGAGTGCGATTTTCCAACGTTTTGTCATCGTGCTGATTCTATGTATAAAAAGTCCTCAATGTACCACCGAAATATTAAACTATAAAGTTATGGCTTTCTATTTTGCCTTTTTTCTTACTTTAAAGTAAAGTTTTTCCCTCGTCATTTTCACCTTTCTCCCGAGCGGTTTCGTCAAAATTAACAAGGCGTTCGTGATCAAAATACGACCGAGCAAGGAGTCTTGGGTGATATCTCTTTTACGCAAGCGCAAATTGAAAATGTACCGCTGAAATCAAAAAGTGAAACAAATTTCCTTTGTTTTGATGTGTAAAGTGTCGAACAAAAAGCAGATTTTACCTCGTCAAATGGTCTTTCAAAACAGGTATGTCTTCGTCCTTTTGTTTATTTCCAGTTTTTTAACGTGAAAGCAGTAGGAGAGGAATCGGGAAGCTCAGAAAGACCTTTGGGGATTAATCTGCCATCGTTTACGTACGAGATAAACAAGTGAGATTTGTAAAGTTATTGTCCGTAAGAATCGGAATATATACACTTTTCAGGCTAGATATATCTATCGATTGCGGGCTTTTTTCTAAACGTCGTCCAATAAATTTTCGTTGCAGCTTACTAATCTATACAGTTTCGAAGGAACCTAAAGAAGAAGACGGAGAATTAAACCATCAGTCGGTCCTCTCGGCTATTGTAAACAAAGTGTTGGAGCGATCAGGTATACGCGGCGTAATAATCAATAGCCGCATTTTAGAAGTCTTCAAAAAGAAAATATTCTGTCTCCAGAAAGCAGCTAAGACGGCTAGTAAATAATGTGGCGGAAGGCAATTAAATGCACTTCTTAACAAGTTTGAAACAGGTCCTCGGTATCAATTTAAGGTGTATTATAACGAGATTGATGTACATCAACTTAAAAATGAGAATAACCAGTTAAGGGGTGAAAAAAGAGCATTAGAAGAATCACTAGTGCAGAAGGAGGCAAAACGATTGCGAGTTGATGAAAACGCCCGACAAGCTCTCGAAACAGCTGAGAAGAAAGTGAGTGCTGTAGTCAATGTAATGAATTTTCAATCTCTTATTGGGTTTGTCAACCTCCGTGATTTCAATATCATACAGTTTTGTATCTTTTTTCCGTGTTTGACCTTTTTAACGGGGATGTATGCTGAGTATTCGTTGCAGAATCGCTTTGGTTCTTTTATTTCTCTCTTTGGCCTGTCCGCCATTTTGAAAATTTGAACCGGAGAGCATGCGCATTACCTGGGGTTAGCGGCCGCGTCCTCCTGGAGCCGAGAAAAACAAATGTCCGTCGTATTGGGGAAACAGTTTGATATGTGCACGTCCGATCCAAGAGAGAGGAAGATAGGGGCCTTGGGAACGAGGTTGGTAGACGTTTCAATAACAAATTGATCGTTACATGTAAAACAGACCGTTGGCCGTCGGGTGTTGATATGAACGATATGGTCAATAATGTTTAATTTTTATTGGTAAATTGCACAACCTTCTAAAGTCGCTGTCGTAATTTGTCGTATTTTTGAAGCGGAATCGAGCCGTTTCTCGCTGTTCAGAACGTCTCATGTCGGCAATTTTCGGGGCCACGTCGCTTGTCGTTTTTACCAAGGCTTCTTTAAGCCGAGATGTTTTGAAAACAGCTTCGGCTATAAAAAGGAAACGAAATCTAATCGCCAGCTCTATTCCTACAAGAGACACCATTCTGCCCGAAGGTACACAAATTTTTAGTTGACGGAAAAAGCGACAAGTAAAATATTTTCATTTGCCTTTTTTACAATAGTCTACCTTAGTGAAGTATTTAGATAAAACATTCCTTTTTTACTGAAGTCTTTTTACTGAACTTATTCACATGCACAAAGTTCTTGTTTTGTCTCATACATCCACATATACACTGCACATATTAATTGGCGGTTTAAAAACATTGCTAGTAAATCAATTTTAATCCCAAATGAAAATCGTTGCAATATGTTTTAGTTTTGTTTAAATATCAATAAATAAAGATAGTAAATATTTTTTAACCTTCGAACATCTTTCCCAAATTTCGATTGATAAGAAAATCGCCATTGTAATGCCATACAAGTCATTGCTTCTAAAATACTGTGACTGATACAAAACAAAGAAAATTAACTAAGTAAAAGGGCTCTCTAAAGATAGATTGAATCTAAGTAGTTTTGCCACCCCCATCCCTCCTCATAATTTCCCCCCGTAGCAACCAAATTGGCCTCGGCTCATTCGCTTAATATAATCAAGTTGAAGTTTCCCCTCAGCTGTAAAATGAAGACTATTTTGAACAAATACGCTAAATTAACATGAAAATTATTTACATTCATACTCGTGATTATTTTGTTGCTCATGACTTTTATTGATTTGGTGGCTCGTAAAAGAGCCCTTAAGTCCTCTATGACTGCAATGTCTAACTCTACGATTAGACCTACAGGTATTTTCAATCTTTCAACTTCAATAAACCATTTAGCAGCTTTACACATATTACCGATCACGTCTTTACTACATTTACCTATCAAAGGCACCCAACTTTTCCAATTCTTGTTGTTGTTGTTTATTAACCTTACATTCTCTCGCATTAACGAGATGGCTTTAAGAGCCCTTTGATTTGATTTTGCTATTTAGGGTGGTGTTGATTTTGCTGAGCTGGTGAGGCGTAGATTAGACGCTTTGGAAAACGCTCAAAAAGCCACCGTAGATTCCGTACTGGAACAGTTGCAGTTATTTATCCGGGCTCCGACCTTCACCAAAGAAAGGGCTTTAGATTATCTAATCATTTTTATTATTATTATTATTATTATTATTATTATTATTCTGACCTTTCATTTACACAGTTACAATTGTACATTCACAAAATAGGTTAAAAGTGATAACAATTCGATATATTTAACAATCTTACACAGTTACCCTATTTTCAGCTTAAGAAATTAAACTAATTAAACTAAATAAACCAAGCAACATAAAAAAAAAGACAAACAGGATAGAAGGCAAATCGGCTTAAGATTTTTAAATTATTAACCATTCCTTTTCATTTGAATATCCATTTCTTTTCAAAGAAGTTTTTCTTATTTATTTTTCTTTCAATTTCATATTTGATAGCTATCTTGTTCTGATAACCTTGTATTTTAGGGTGTATTTGTTTTCTTCTGCAGTCCCACAAAAACAGTTTTCCGATAATAATAAAGTAATTGAGTAGTATGTGTGAAAGGCAGTGTGTTGAAAGCATTCCAAATAAAACATTTTCCAAAGTCAAGTGAACTACCTGATTTGACAAGCGGAACCAGTACAATTCGAAATCATTCCAGAACTGTCTCGCATAAGTGCATTGATAAAGCAGATGATATAGCGTTTCTCGTTCAGCTTCGAAGAAAGTGCATAAGTCGTCAGCTCTAAAGCCAATTTTACACAATTTCGTGTTTGTTTAGAGTATATTTTTAAGGATTTTATACTGAAAAGCCTTAACATAGGATTCAAGTGCGACAGAGTGAGGTAAAAAGATAGATTCCCTCAATAGATCATCTGAGATATTAAAGTCGCTTTTCCATTTATGCACAATATTAGGAGGCTGTGATTTCTTCATAACAAGTAAGGAGTAATAATCTTTCGTTTTCTTTTTCTTCACATCAAAAATGTTATTATTTATTTGAAGCGAAGAAGGCGTTAGTGTATAGATATAATCAGGATCACCTTTCAAAAAATCAGGTATCGAGTGTCGAAGACCTGCCCATTGTAGAAAGCTATTTTTTTAACTTTATTTGAAACGTAACTAAAGGACTCATTAATATTCAAATCGAGCCGGAGATCGTGGATGTAAGTAATTCCGGAGTCAAAATATTTTTTGTAATAGATAGGCTTTTTATCTATTCTAATTTCTTTATTATTCCAAATAATATTTGTCCAATTCAAGTCTGTAGCGAAAGTTTCACGAAATTGTGACCACCATAGAAGAAGCTCTCGATAGAACTGGGAAGTGATTGTATAATCGTTAACATCATAGTTACAATTTAAGAACAGTCCTCCAAATGTTTTCAATTGGTGTTGTAAGTACCGCTTCCATGTTCCATCATTTGCGTTAAATATTCGTTTAAGCCATGCTAATCTTAGAGCTTTAACCATGCTCTCTAAATCAATCATTTTTAATCCACCTTCCCCATAATCAGTAGACTGTTTTAGCAACAGGACGCGATGGCCAGAGGACGCGTCATTTGACCGCGTATGAGGACGGGAGTACTGGGGCAGAACGCGCGCAGTGAAAAGCGCGGGAAATCCAAGACGCGGATGTTGGTCTTGTTTTCATCATGGCGAACGGAGGTCTTCGAAGCGTTAGATCAAGCCAATGTTATCGACGCCGTGGAATTTGCTGTATTATACGAGGAAAACAAGTCCAGGGAATTGTTTCCCTACTGGAAATTTGAGAAATTTGACTTCGATAACTGGGATGATGCCGAGTGCAGAACAGAATTAAGATTCAACAAAGCTGACATCTACTCGTTATTGGAAGTTTTAGGTTTACTAGACACGTTCATTTGTTCACAGAGAACAGTATGTTCTAAACTTGAAGGCTTGTGCATTCTTTTAAAACGGCTCGCTTTTCCATGCAGGTACACTGACATGGTTCCGCGCTTTGGCAGAAATCGTGATTAATAGTCATAGTGATTAATCGATTTTTAACATTAGCGAATTGTATTTTTTAGTATTTATGATAATTTTTACAGCTTTGTATACAGGAGGTGACTTGTTTTTACATGAGGTCCAGACTCCTTTACAAGTTATCCTTATGGCAGTTGTTATTATTATTATTGTTGTATATTTATATTATTTGCCATCAAATTGTAATAAATAAATAAATAAAATCCGACGGAATTGTGCCATATTTTCAACACAGTATTGAATTACGTATACACCACACATCATCATCGTCTCGAGTCTTGGAATCAGCCATTTCTTCAGCCTCAAATACTGCGGCGCTATGCAGCAAGCATCCACAATCAAGGGGCTCCATTGCATAACTGTTTTGGTTTTGTTGATGGGACTCTTTGCAGAATAGCAAGGCCTCAAAACAATCAACGCGTAGTGTACAATGGACACAAACGCGTCCATGCTATAAAAGTTCAAAGCATTGTGACCCCAAATGGCCTTATCGCTAATTTAGCTGGGCCATTTGAAGGACGAAGACACGATAGCACGATGCTACACGAATCAGGAATGTTAAGGGAACTGCAAAGGGTTGCTTGGGATCATGGTCAACCATTATGCTTGTATGGGGACCCAGCTTACCCCCTAGGAATTCATTTACAAGCTCCATTTAGAGATGCACATTTGACGCCTCAAATGCAGAGATTCAATGAAGCGATGAGTGAAGTCAGGATATCTGTAGAGTGGATATTCGGAAACATTCAAAACTATTACAAGTTTGTTGACTTTAAAAAGCAACTTAAAATTGGCCTAAGTCCAGTGGGGAAAATATACCTTGTTTGTGGTATTCTCCAGAATGCCCATACATGCATCTATGGCAATGTTGTGTCTGAATATTTCAATTTTGATCCTCCTAGTCTCCAAGACTATTTCTGGTAATCTACACGGAATAGTAACTGAGCAATACATTATGCATTTCATAACAACAACCTCGTTTATTAATTAACTTTTTAAATTTACATAACAGCCGCCTGAAAATTAAAGGGACTGAAACATGGAATGTATTGATCAAAAGTTACAGATTAAAAAACAGTTTCACCAAACAATATCACTGCTTGTCTTTAAAGACTTGTCCAAACATAAGCTGCATTTGCTGTTGCTGTTGCTGCATCATGGCCATGAGTTGCTGTTGTATCATGTTCTGTTGCTGCTGTTGTTGCTGTTGACTTTCTATCTGCATTTGGAGTTGCTTTTGAAGTAGACCCATCTTTTCCAGCCATGTGCATCATATTTACGGTTTTCAGATCCAAAGCCATATTCTATATACGGTACTTATGTAACAAACTTCAGTTCGATGAGCTTAAAAAGTTTAAGATTTCTAGTAACGAGCAGTAAGCTTAAAAAGTTGTAACTGGTTCTCCAAGTTAAGAATAAACATTTTAAAATTCGAGTTTACTTAAGTCTTACTTCTTATGTGCATCAGCCATTTCCAACCTGAAATACGAAAGATAGTGCAATTCATTAGCATAAAAGCCTGCTAAAATATTCACGGCGAGGAAACACTTGTACACTGTAAGCTTCACTGGAGCACCGAAAAATATGCTTTGTTGTGATAAAATGTTTTGGCGATTTTAAACGAACAAAACCGAGAAAAATACTACTTTTAGACTTCCCCGAGATCATGTAAGCTAAACAAATCGAAATTATTCGTTAGGAAGTTAATTTAAAGCCTCTTACCTAGCTTTTACTTCGACGTTCTCTCGCCGACGGCAAAATGGCTGATCTCACGTCCTCAACACGACTTGACAAAATGAGGACGCGCCAAAACTGCTAGTTTCCAGTCCCTTTAACCGAGCGCGACGTCCTCACCTGACGTCCCGTCCTGTTGCTAAAACAGCCTATTTATTGTTGACAGACGCGTTACTTTATCTGTTCCTTTCCACAAGAATTTGAAAAGCAATTGATTCAATTGTTTTACCATCTCGTTGGGTGTAGGCAGAAGTGAGTATACATAAACAAATTTTGGAATTAGAAAGGATTTTATTATTGTCACTTTACCAAAGATTGAAAGACCTCTTGAAGACCAAATGTTGATCAGTTTTTTAATACTATCCAATCGTTCGATGAAATTCTTTTCTTTGAGCAGTTTTAAGTCATAGGTAAAATATACTCCAAGAGCTTTTATTGGTTCGGTTGGCCATTTAATTCCAAACGGTTTTGTTTTGTTTTCTTTGGATGCTCCGATCCACATAGCCTCAGTTTTTGTGCAGTTAATTTTAAGACCAGAAACGTCCTTAAAAACGTCCAACAATTCAAATAAAATTTTGGCCGAGTCCATATCCGAGAGCACTGCAGTAGTGTCATCCGCGTATTGCAAGAGCTTTGTTTCCTCCTTCTCGATAGAAATTCCTTTTATGTCTTTGTTCTGACGAATGGCAATTGCAAGAGTTTCCACAACTGCTATAAAAAGATAAGGCGAGAGTGGATCACCTTGCCGGACTCCTCGTTCAAGCACAAAATAATTTGAAGCAGTTCCATTATTCATGGTACAGCTCTGTATGTTTTTATAAAAAGATTTAACCCAGTTGAGAAAGTCTGGACCGAAATTAAAGGATTCAAGGCATTTATGAAGAAAATCCCATTCTACACTATCAAAAGCCTTTTCAAAATCAATAAAAATCATCATACCTGGAATATTCTCTTCAACAGTATAATCCATTACATCATAAATCGATCGGATCGTTTCGCCTATAAATCGATCTTTGACATATCCTGTTTGATTGTGATGAATAATCCCAAGTAACACATTTTTGATTCTTGAAGCGATTACTTTGGACATTATTTTTGTATCTACATTGACCAGAGAAATAGGACGCCAGTTCTCTAGGAATGTGCGGCCTTTTCCTTTCTTCTCAATAAGAGTGATAACTGCTTGTTTTTGGGAAGAGGACATCTCACCTTTTTCAAAGCACGCGTTTGCACATCTTATAAAACTATCACTAATTAGGGGCCAAAACTTTTTATAGAATTCAATAGGAATACCATCATTCCCTAGATTATCTAATCAGCTTAAAGATTGTGGCGAAGGAGTCTGGCAACCCTAAGTCGGCATTTTTCAATGCCGTTTTAAGGGCGATGCAGGAGAGGATTAGAGTCCCGGATTCTCAATTTAAACAGTTCCTGCCGGCATTGCTTGGCGACAAGGAGGATGAGAAGGTGTTGGATTCCATAACGAAAGTTGAGAAGGCTATGAAAGCGGCGGAACCTTTCCGTGGAAGAAGTCGAGGGCGTGGAAACCGAGCTTCTGTCAGATGCTATGCATGTGGCCAGTTTGGGCATTACCAGCGATTTTGTAATCTTAGGCAAGCTGGTAATCCGCCCAAAAGAGGAAGGTTCGTGGGTGGCCTTCACGAACATTCTAAAACGGATCCTCGTGTTTAAGGCCCTTTCGATGATGAACAATAATTTGTGAAATTTAGCTTTAGATTGTGAATAGGAGATATTGTACTGCCAATCGGAGATAGGATGATTCGGCTAGTGTTCGCGCAATTCAGTTACCTTAGTTCTAATTTGTGTGATGAATTGTCTGGATTCTGAAGTAAATCTATTAATAAATATTGCATTGGTTGCCAATCCTCGGTGTGTTGTTCGCGTTTATTTAATTTCATTAAGCTATTTCCCTTCGCACCTTGTAGCCCTTTTTCGGTTGGGTATAGGTTCGTTTTACCCTTTTCTTGGTCGGGGTGAGTGACTCCTGTTGGTTTACCGTACCTCTCGGTAGCCACCAGACGTTCTGTTTCAGACGTGCTGAAGTTGCTCCCTCCTGATCGGGAACCCCGGGATTTGCCTTCTTGTAGTCGCTGTTTTGGTGCTCTTCCATTTTTCGCGTTGCGTGATCTCTGTTTAAACTCTATTGTTTTTTCACCTCTCGTTAGATGGTGGGACATAAGAGAAAGATAAACCCGCTTGATGAAAATGGGAATGTTTTACGTTCAGACCCGTGGATGGAGTTTCGAAATCGTGCATTTGAAATTGAACAGCGACGGTCGTTCAAGTGGGTGAATATTTCCGGGGTTCCCGATCAGGAGGGGCTAGCAGCACTGACCGATTGGAAAGATGTGATTTCGTCGGGTGTATCTCCAGATCTACAGAATTTACGATTAAGAGACCCCGATAATTTTTTGGTTGGTGGCCTGCATCAAAATGTTGGTGCGTGGGGAAATATTCTAAAAGGCCATCCCCTGGAAGAACGGATTGGAGACTGGATACGGAATAAGGTTATCATCTTGGACTTCTCTCAACCATTTCATGGGCTGTTTAAGAAATGCAGATACTCATCAGACCTACCTCCTGGAAAACGGTTTCCCAACCACCCCTCTTGTAGACCGTTTTCTGACTTCGTTTCGCAGGAGATCCTTAATTGCCTTCTGACAGGGGCATTTCAAGTTTGGGGAATAGTGGGGAAAGATGCTCCCCCTCATTTAGTTTTGCCTTTGACCGTGGAACCTACCAAGCCTAGGTTGTGCATTGACGCAAGATTCCTGAACTTGTGGATGAGGGACATGCCCTTTACACTGGACAAGCTTGCAGATGTCCCTCGTTTCGTTTATCAGTCGTCATTCATGACGAAGTGTGACGATAAATCTGGTTACGACCACGTCCTTTTATCTGTGAATTCTCGGTCATACTTTGGTTTCAGTTTTGGGGGGGTTATGGTTTGTATGCGCTACATTGCCCTTTGGTTGGAAAATCTCGCCGTACGTCTATCACACTATCGGTTTAGCTGCGACTGGTTTCCTAAGGGCGCAGGGTGTTCCTTGCTCCCTTTACATCGATGATCGATTAAATGGAGAGTTTTTGACCTCCCAAGGCCCTTGGTCACTTCTTCCTGCGAAGAGACCAGCACAGTACCGAATGGATGCGGCAAAGGCAGCTTTATACGTGGTATTATCTGTATTAATTGATCTGGGTTATACCATTGGTATAAAGAAATCTATCCTGTGGCCAACTACAGTACTGGAGTTCCTTGGCCTTATTGTCGATTCTGAGAAGCAATCCTTCCTTGACTTCCTTGACTCTTTTGCAGTACTGAGGGAGCATATCCTCTCCTCTAAGTCGCAAATATCCCTAAAGACGCTTCAGCGCTTCCAAGGAAAGTGTGTATCTTTTTCTTTGGCCGTACCGGCGGCGAAACTTTTTATCAGGGAGATAAGTAAAGCTGTTGCATCAGCTAATGACAACGGTTTTGTGTCTTTGAACAAATTTCAAAGAGAGGAAGTCTTGCATTGGCGGTTTCTGGACGACTTGCGTGAGTCGCTCCCCTGGAGGCAAGAACAACACTTTGTTATCACCCTCTCAACGGACGCATCTGGCTACGGTTGGGGGTGCGTAGTTCATGGTTCGTCTGGGGATCAGAGTTTTGGAGACTACTGGAATGATGAACAGAGGGAGCTATTTATTTCCCCACAGGAAAACGTTTTTGCCATAGTGGATCAAGTGTTTGGTGGCGAATCAGGTCACTCTTTTGACCTAATGGCTCTAGATTCAAATACGATGAGGGAGAAAGATGGTTTGCCTCTGCCGCATTTCTCCCCTTTTCCAAGTCCATGTTCTCAGGGTGTGAACCTCTTTAGTCAGGATCTGAGTTCTGCGAGGCATATGTCCAACCCATATGTTTTTCCTCCTTTTGGGCTCATTGGTCCAATATTGAAGTTTTTGGTTCCATTCAAGATCCCTTTCACTATTATTGTCCTAGAGTTTACTCCTCGTCATTACTGGTGGCCGGAGCTGATGGCTCGCTGCGAGGGCAAGTTATGCATTGCCAAACAGGGTGAAAGACATGCCCTACTCTCTCCTTCGGCGTCAGGTTACATTCATGTCCCCTGCCCAGCTACTTTGTGGGCAGTAAGAGTATCTCGTCTTTAATTTTCAAGATTCTGCTAAGAGGCTTTCCTTCCTTTCTCTTTGCAGTCGCTTCCTAGAGTTCCCAGATTATTTGCTCCTGCGGTGGCATGTCCCAAGTGTAATTACCCAAACGATGAAACTTTTCAATTCTGCCAACAATGTGGTTATCGACGGAGGACGTTTGTGGATAGCCACTTAAATCCCCAGAAAAAATTGGTACTTGACGAGGGTGGAATTCATCACCGTGTTCAGGAACTTGTGCAGCAGCGTTCCTTCTCCAGATATACCAAACAAAAGACGGCGTTGGAACGGGAGTTTACTCACTTTCTGGCAAGCCTGACAACTCCAAAGAGTTTGGTCTCGGCTCTCCCGTGTGATGTCATTGCGTTTCTGGTCTGGAAGGATAAGAAAGGAAAGACAAAAGTCCATGGGCCGACTTGCCCAGCTTTGGGTAATTCGGGGCTCACCTGCGCTTGTCCTACGCGGTTAGCGTTTGGAACGGTGGACTCCCTGATCGGGAAATTACGTGCTATTTTTGCAGAGAACGGTAAAGGATCTGACTGGCACACATTGCTTGGAGTAGGAAACCCAGCGGCGTGTCGTTTGGTCAAGGCGTACCTAGCTGACAGCTGAAGGCGAGAGTTACCCCTCGTCAGGCAGAACCCATACTGTTAGCTGATTTGGCAATTATTTCTAGTTATTTGGAAGGATTGTTATTAGATAGCTCGGAATTGTCCGCTATTCAGATTTTTATTTATGCCAGAGACCAGGCACTATTTAAGGCTTTGTGTTTTGCTGGGGATCGCGCAGCGGATATGTTACAAATTAGAGGGTCTGATATTCTCCATTTCCCTGAAAAGTCTGGGTTTCTGTTTAATCACATCTGGACTAAGACTTTGAGATCGGGTGATTCAAATGTATTTGCCTTCAAAAGAGGCTCAAATAGATTGGTCTGTCCAGTAAGGGGGCTTGAGATGTATTTTAAAATAAGCAGTTCTTTAGGAATTCAACTAGCACCAGGCTTCTTGTTTCGCTCGGTAACCAGGTCAAATTCTGTTAGTCCGCGTTCTCTAGAATCTTCAGCTGCCCAGGCAAGGTTAAAACTTTATACTGCCTCGTGTAGTAGCCGATTGTCAAATCAGAACCTCACCATCCATGGGTTTCGTAGTGGGGCGGCTGTGTCGCTGGCCCTCGAGGGCGTTAGCCTCCATGAAATTATGGACCACGTAGGTTGGAAGACGAGCAGAACTGCTTTACACTACATTAAACTTAAGCAGGTTTTGAACCCGGCAGGGGCAGCGGCGAAACTTGCAGACTTGCCGCTTGGGTTAGGAGAATCGTATAGGCAAATGAATAACCTTAGGGGTTTTACTCAGGCTTTCCCGGTTTAGTATAGAGCGTATGCACATGACGTCACGGCGGCCATATTGGTGTACCAAAACAATAGAACGGCGGCCATGTTGGTGTACCAAAACAATCCTGTGGGATTTGAACGCTTTTCTTATGTTAACACTTTCTTTTGTTCCAATAAATTTGCATAGCTGCTTGCCACGTGAGTGCATACGCTCTATTGGTTTAGTTGTCCTACTACTAGAGAATAATTTGGTTCTGGCCTTTGTTGTATAATTAAGACATTCATTATGCTATTATAATGCTTGTAAGTGCGAATCTTGATATTTGTATCTCTATATTAGGTAAGATTATCTATAATTAGGACTTTGTATAAAAAAATATATTTCTTTTGGTTATGTTAAGTAAGGATTGGGAAACAGTAGTGTTTGTATGCGGGCCGAGTTTGTAGTTAATGGCAAGGACTGGAATAAACATTTGTTGGCCCTGATACCGTTGGTATTACCTTGGACTAAAGTATGGAGGTAGGCTAGGGGAAGGCCAGAGCGATTTCCCCATACCTTATCTACATCTTATGAATAACAATACCTAGGGAGGAAATATTACACTATGCAAACTTAGTTTGCATTGGTAATTAACTCCCTTGGGATTATTTGAATATGCTATATAACAGATTGCATTGTGCCACACCCTGTCACTCAACTTGAGGCCGCGAGCTCAAATCATGTTTAGCTGCCCACCCTTCCCTCCCTTCGAGTCAGTCGGGTTGAACCTTGCCTTAACACATTTACCTTCGTCTGGTCTGGGCTAGTCCCAGGCCAGAGCGATTTCCCCATACCTTATCTACATCTTATGAATAACAATACCTAGGGAGGAAATATTACACTATTCGACTGAACTTGTCGAATAGAACGACAAAAGATCGACTTCGATTCATACCACATGTGCCGAACCTAATGCATAAATTATGTTAACATTTTTTCAATTTAACCGCGCTTCTGATTGGCTATTTAGTGGGTTTTCGCGCCTTTGCAGAGAGAACTCACAGAAGCGTGACGATGGGTTGTAGATTTTTAGACTGAAACTGGACACCTTAAATCAGTCTTCTAAAAAGTTGCTTTTCTTTATATCTATAAAGAAATCGTAATGTATTTTAAAATTTATGGCGTTACTTTATTTTGTCCAAATATCATGATCACGATCTCCTCAGCTGTCTCCTTGCCATAACAGGAAACAAAGCACTCTAAAATCAAAACTAGAATTTCCAGGCTTGGAGAATTTTGCTTTTTTCGGTTTATTTCACTATTTTAAGCAGTAAGGATGATAATTCTTTTCGCCACGAATTAGGTTCGGCACATGTAAAGTTCGACCGTCTGAATCAACAGTCGAACTTTTTTTTTTTTTTTTAGTTTTTGCAAGTCACATACAATATGAAACACTACTTACATTGCATTTACATTACGTTACTTAGACTAAATTACACTACTTACAATACAACACCTAACATAATTGTAATTACAATACAATACTTACACTAATTATAGTACTTGCGATATGCAACGCTACTTACAATGCGATATTTAGACTTACACTATACTATTCACAGATGTACGTTACGTACAACAGTACTAACATATAATAACGGGGATTGGGTTTCGCTTCAAGTCAGAGGACAATTTTCCATTTTCCATTGCATCTTAAGTTTTGTTCTAAATTCATTTATATCGGGGTTTTTAGAAATAGTTTTACACGTATATATGTAATACTTTGCGAGAAACAAAAGAAGGTCCAGTCTGCGTCTTTGAAAGGAGGTCAGCTCGGTCAATTCGTTGGTCGAATTAAATAAAATCTGTTCTTTAGTAAGATTCAGCTTTAGACAATGAATGTCATTAAACCATGACAACACACTAGAGTATAGTGAGATTGCTGCATCACATTGAGTAAATGCATGAAATATAGAGTCTGGATTGGAACATAAGGTACAAAGATCGTCTGCAGTAATATTAAACTTCTTGAGTTCTCTTTTTGTTATAAGTATGTTATGTATGAGCTTGAAAAGAAATTGCCTAAGTTTATTCTCATGGGCAATCTGATGGATCTTCTTAAAGCAGCTTTTCCACTCATTAAAACTGTCAGGGAATTTTTCTTTCCATTTTTTAACCCCTGTAGGTTCCATCACACTCTGTTCATTGAACAATTTGTAGTAGTGTTTACATTGCATTTTTAGCAAATTTAGGTTACTATCTTTGTTTAATTGGAAAGTACCTGGGTTTGAAAGGAAATTTTCCGAAGAGACTAGATTCTTGGAAGCAGCCAGTTTTAATTTACTTGGGATGGAGGCAATCATCTGAAAATAGTGCAGGTAGTTAACTTTGGGTCCAAACTTGTCATTGAAGTCTTGAACTGATAAAAATTTTCCTTCTTCATTTGAGAGATCTTGCACATAGTAAATTCCCCGTTCAAACCAGGTTTTCCAGAAAAAAGGCTTTTCTTCTATTGTTATTTCCTTGTTGTTCCATAATATGAATTTACTTTTACTTCCTTCATCATATTTGCTGAGAATTTGCTGAAAGAATTCTAACAATTCTCGGTAAAATAGGGGGAGATTCGCATCAATACTTTTAACATCATAATTACATTTTAATAAGAACGCTAGTCCACCATACTTATTAAAAATAATTGGGAATAGCTTTCCAGTCAGCATCAGTGCCATCAAGAAGCCTTCCAATCCAACTTAATCGTAATGATTTAACCATTGTTCTAAAGTTGATAAAATTCAAACCTCCGTCTGCTAATGCTTGGAAGGTTACCTGTCTCTTTATTTTATCTTTTTTATTTCTCCACAAGAAAGCAAACAGTTCCGCTTGTGACCATTGAATTGCACTTTCAGGGATGGCTAACATTGATGAAGTGTATATCAATTGAGACGCACCCAGCGTCTTCGCCAGTAGTGTTCGGCCGTAAAGGGAAAGGTCTCGCGTTTGCCAAATGTTCAATTTTGTTTTCATGGTGCGGATTTCCCTGAAAAAGTTTTCCTCGTTGTTTTTATCTTCATCATATGATAAAAACGTGCCAAGTGTTTTGATTGGCTCTTTTGTACATTTAAAGTCTAAAATTTTATCTCTGCTTCTTTTTTGAGAGCCGATCCACATTGCCTTTGTCTTCGTTTTATTCAATTTCAAACCGGACAATTTACCGAAACTAGCTGTCGTGTTCAGAAACGTTCTAAGAGATGCAACATCTTTTGCAATGAAAGTGGTGTCGTCTGCGAACTGCGTTAGTTTCGCTTCTTGGGAATTTGGTAGAGTTATGCCCTCACAAGAGGACTCATATCGAATTTTCAACGCTAACATTTCTACTGAAAGTATAGAAAGGAAGGGGCTGAGGGGACATCCCTGCCGTACACCCCTCGATACTTTAAAGTAATTTGTCATGTAACCGGCATTCATCACTCCGCTTTCAATATCACTGTACAGAATCGAGATCCATTTTCTAATCTTTGGACCAAAGTTACACACTTCTAAGACTTTTTGTATGAAAGTCCATTCTAACGTATCAAAAGTTTTTTCAAACTCTACAAATAGAAGGATCCCAGGAATCTGGTTCTCATCAGTAAATTTCAGTAAATCACTTAAAAGCCGTACATTCTGTCCGATGTACCTTCCTTTTATAAAGCCCGTCTGGTCCGTATGGATCAATGAAGGAAGGGAGGGTTCTATACGCATTGCAATCATCCTAGCGAGAATTTTATAATCGACATTTAGGAGGGTTATCGGACGCCAATTCGTTATTTCATTCAAGTTTTCCTCGCTTTTTGGTATGAGAGAAATGATCCCTCTTCTTTGAGATATCGAGAGCTTGTTCTCATTAAAGGCCTCATTGTAACAGTCCAGGAGATTCTTCTCAATTAAATTTAAAAAAGATTCATAAAATTCAACTGAGAAACCATCATCGCCAGGCGTTTTATTCTTCTGAAATTGTTCTAGTGCGCTTTTAATTTCTTCAGTCGAACTTAATAGTTTGGGTCGACCTAAATAGATATTAGGTTCGGCACATGTAACGTTTTACATTTGAACCGGTCCTTAGATGTTAGCCGCTTCGGAGCGGAATATTTCGACTCTTTAGCTTATTTTAGCGCAAAAAATTCATATTGAAATCTAAGGCATGCGTTACATCACTCCCAAGTCTGTTTAATGTTTTTCTTGTTGTTTTAATGCCACTATTAGTATATGATTTCAGTTCAGGAACTCCAGAAAACTGTGCTTTTGAGTTTGAATCACCTGATCAACAGGCCAATTATTCATTTTATGATAAATTTGCCTTAGCATGCAATGCATTTAGGGTGACACTGGCTCTTAAAATATTGGTAGTGAGTAATGGTTGATCTCATTTTTTTGGTAGATGGGAAGACACAACAAAATGTGTCGTAAAGAATACGACAAGAGGAGACGTAAAAAGAAATCTAGACGGAGGGATTATAAAGAACAGTGCTCTTCAGACAGCAAGGAGGAGGGAAATTGCAGTGGCTCAGAAAGAGACAACAACAATTATAAAGACACTGACAGTGAATCTATCATTGCTGCCAATCAGAAGAATTGTGAAGATTATCTTGCCACTTCAGATCAACAGACTGAAGGAAGTAACAGCAATAATGTTGAAGATAGACTTTGTAATGAGGAGGACAGTAAAGGGGTGTTATTCCTAAATCAAAATGACCCAGAGGTCATAAAACTTTTTGAACAACCACAGCCAAGCAAGGATCCACTTTGGGTAAACTTTTTCCTATTTAACAGAAACAGGAGGAAGTTGTTAAAGATGATGAGAAACCCACTTGGATTTAATTTTTAAAAGGTAAGTTCTGATGCAGCAGATATTGATTTTGAACACATTGTTTTATCCACATACATGTAACTTGAGGCCCTGTCAATAGGGATCTCCTGGTTTTGCTTAATGCTTTACGTCACTCTGGAAATTTACCTCACTATACTGTTTTCTTTTCATTATTTGATTGATGTTTGTACTTTTATTTAATTCAAGTCACTTGAGGGCCTCAAACATGGAAAAGCTTTAAGTTAGAGAAAGATTGTGATTATTTAAGATACAGTTGCATGGAAAATTTAATGTTGATGAATTAATTTAAGTTGAAATTCATCAATCTGAACCACCATTGAATGAAAAAAAAATTGACCTTTTTGTGTTTATTTGAAAGGCTGTAAATATATTTTTCAGCTTGAGCTGAATAAAAACAAGTACATTTTCTATGAGAAATTATTATACTTTTTCATCATGCCAGTGCACCTTTTCTTTCTCAAGAGACAGGTTTTTAGAAAAAAATCTCTGTGGTGAACACACAGTATTGTGTTTGTGTTTTCTTAAACTTAATTAGCACATTTAATTTTTCTGAATGTATGCCAGTGGTCATTTGTTTCTTTACTTTTGATCGATGAGTTGCAGATAGTAAAAGCTGGCTAAAAACCAGACATTTCAAACTATGTTTGTATACATACATGTCAGAAGAGCAGATTGGTTTACTCATAAGGGATTTTCAGACAGAATTTGGAAATTCTGCATGTTTTCAGTAAACTCATAAAAAACAATTTCATAACAGCAACAGTTCCGGTTAAACACATAGGCTTTTTTTGCCGAATACGAGTGGGGACCTACGGGTCTGATCTTGAAAATTCTGCATGTTTTCAGTAAACTCATATATCACAGCAACATTTTCTATTAAACATTTAGGCTTTTTTGCAGAATACGAGTGGGGACCTACGGGTCTGATCTTGAAAATTCTTCATGTTTTCAGTAAACTCATAAAATAAACAGTTTCTATTTATTAAACACTTACATGTAGGCTTTTTTGCAGAATACGAGTGGGGACCTACGGGTCTGATCTTGAAAATTCTGCATGTTTTCAGTAAACTCATATCACAGCAACATTTTCTATTAAACACTTAGGCTTTTTTGCAGAATACGAGTGGGGACCTACAGGTCGGATCTTGAACATTCTGCATGTTTTCAGTAAACTCATAACAACAACAGTTTCTATTAAACATTGAAGCAGAATACGAGTGGGGACCTACGGGGTCTGATCTTGAAAATTCTGCATGTTTTCAGTTAACGTATAACAGCAACAGTTTCTATAAAACAATTAAGCTTTTTGCAGAATAAAAGTGATGAATCATAAAAGTAAACCCATCAAAGAAGCAGTCTTTTCATAACATGTTTAGTTTGCATTGAAAGAGTTCGCAATCCTTGGTTTTGCAATTGGGTTGTGAATTCCATTTTATATCAGTACTTTTGATACATGTGTTTTTAGAGTTTTTTATGCTTTTCCAAAGGGCTTAAAATATCAAGATCTATATATTTACATCAAGATTGATATGAACATATCAATATTTACATACTACATGTCAAGATTTATATAAACATATCAAGATTTATATTTACAAATCAAGATTTACATAATTATACATTTTGCATCGAGATTTATACATCAAGAATATGATGTGTTTGTCATGTGTTTGCCTGGTTACATAGCTCCACAACAATCTTAATTTATTAGTTTTTACATGTATGATCTTTGTATTGTTATTAAAAGTAACACGGTCAGGGAGGTAATTATCTTAATGAATTTCAGTCTTTTAAAATGAAAAGTGATGGTAACAGCCACTGAAAAGTATCAGAAGGATTCTACCCTACTGGGATTTGTTGATTACAGGAAGAAAGTTTATTATGTTTCTTGCATGGTCAACAAAAAAAAATGCTAAAACTTTCCTCCATATCACCTTTCTCTACATTCAAAGTTGATGAGGCTATTAATGTATGATTTGTTTTTCTTCATTTTAGGATTACAGTGAAATGAAGCAACCCTATTAATTTCGATGATTTGCAATTATTGCCAACATAAATGCAAATAAGTTGTTGTTAATAGACAAACATGTAACATATCCTATGTACATCATGTGCCTTTCAGTTATTGTATTGTAAAATTGATAATGAAATTTCAACTGCTGTTGCCAATGAACATTTGTTGGTATTGGCAGTATTCTGAGAGGGATTTGTTTAATATGGAATTTTATCTAAGCCACAGCTTTCTCAAAAGGCCCTTTGCATGACAGTGTCACATGACCTTGTCAATCATGAAAAACGGTTCTGATACTAAATAGATGTCAGAAATCAAAAGAGCATTCAAAAATAGCAAAATGGCCAAGTGTGGGCCCCTTGGCATTTAAAGAGTGGGATCTTATTAAAGTTTGAATTTATGAAAAAATACAAAAAATTGTATGCAAAAAGGTTGCTAGAGGGCAAGGTCAGCCACTCAGCAACATTTCCCATACAATTCAATGGCACCCTCAAACTTGGCCATTTTGCTATTTTTGATATGCTGTTTTGATTTCTGGCATCCGTTTTGTATCTTGTTTTGTTTTTTAATGATTGACAAGGTCACGTGACACAGTCAAGCAAAGGTCCTATTAACAATAAAAAGCGAGCGGAATATGTTGTATGTTAAAAAGGTACTCAAACTAAACTAAATAAATTTTCTCTGTTTTTTTTAACTCAAAATAATTTTCCACAGTCACCCTTTCATTACAAATGAACGTTCCTGTTGATGGGAGCAATCACAACTTGTTTTTGCGTAGCCAAATCCAGTTCAACTGAGGCCAATCGTGAAAAGATTCTTTGGACTGGCATAAACGATGAAGGCCCTCCTGGATAGAAGTTGTTCTTGCATACTCTAATTGGGTTGCAATATAGACTGCCAGATTGCTCGTGTGGTATATACCACTTCATGCAAGCAAAATAATGCGTGATGTGTTCATCCCCCAACTGAATAGAATGCTTGAAGTAGTAGCGTACTGTCCCAGCAGACAACAAAAGATGTCCTGAAGGACTTGTCCATCGTCTGCCGGCCAAGATGCTAAAATCTTGCTAGACCGAATCCCCCTAGGTTGCATTTTTGATCCAAACGTTGTTGACCAAATTTGAAGTGCCCCAAATTTCTGTATGGTTTCGGCCAGATTAGCCATTTCAATTTCCCTTCCTGGGTACATGACTGCATAAACCTCTCTCAACAATGCCGCGTCATCTTCATCCAGGTGAACAAGTTTGTAATTGGAAGGTTCCGTAAGGCCTGAATAATTTCTCCAGTTCACACCATGGAGTGGTGCTTGCTTTGCAATGTTCACGAAATCGTATTTGACGCACCAGTTAGGAGGCGCGACGTCTGGAACATCACTCTCCGAAGGCGAACATAAACTCAAGAATTCATCTTGGTACATATCAGGCAACCATATCTTTCAATTGCCTAGATATTAATAGTTTCCTCATGAGCTGAAGCTCAACTGACCTTTTGTTAGTTTTGGTGCTGCCCATTATCCCATTAAATCGTTTGAAACTAAAGCACCAAAAACTGGTCACAGGTCCATGATCGAGAATGACCTCTTTTAAATGGTTGTGCAAGTGCATGTTCGGCGTTATAACATCTTTGCCATACAAACTTTCCACTGCCTTGCAAAACTTGAGGATTAAACCGTCAGCAATGTCCAGGTCAGTTTTCGAAATCACGGGTTGACATGGGTATCTGCATGATAGCACAAACGTTTGCCAGCATCGAAAATGCTCGTCTGGTAAAATATCCTTAAGACAATAAATTGAATAAATTAACGTCCAATTTTTCCATTGTTCCGCTGTGTACGAGCCACAGTTGCTAGATGTCCGCATGGGGAGTCTGCCAATATCGCTGGGAACTTCCATAGATTTTATTCTTTCTTCAATTTCGTTAAGTTGGCTCTTGGAAAATATTTCAAGTCCGTCCATAGCTGGAACATTTTCTTTGACGTACCTAAAAAAGGTTGTGCATCGGATCAACGGTGCAGAATCTTATAATATTAAAGTACTCGAGCTCTAGCAAGATACTATAGTGACTAATGCCACTTTTCTGACCAATAGAATTTCGCTCTGCCTTTGTTTTGCTCTTGGACATTTTAGTGGCTTGACGCCGATGATCTTCATTGGTACAGGAAATCCAAGTTCTTCGATCAAATCCAGAGTAATCTCGTTTTTATCTCGTTAATGCGCTTGCGCATTAAGCGAGATTTCGAAGTCGAGTACTAAAAAGGGACAAAAGTTGTTAACAAAATTTTGTGGACTTTTGTCCGGGGGGGTTTCTTGTTCCTTCTTTATAGAAGCTATATTAGTGCATTGAGGATATGGTTGGTTAAAGCGGTTAGGATTTCAAGAAGGGCGTCACATACTGCCACTAAAATGTTTGGGGAGCACCCCCGGACCTATTGTTAATTTCCCTAGGGTATTGGGATGTCAGAACTTGTGATGAACTTGTCATATCTCACATTACGTTACCGCAAAGGCATTAAGTTCTTCTTATAAAGTTTCGATATCTCACGTTACCTATCAGCTTCAATCATTTATCGTAAAGCCAAAAATAGGTCAAATTCGTTTTTTGGCAAACGCAGTTTGAGAATTTCACGGTGTATTTTTCCGAATGGCGACGTTTTAAGAAAGTTAAATGGGACGGGAAAGTTTGTGTTTTAATATGAGCGATATGGCAGAGCAAAATTTGCGTTTGTTCTAGTACGCGGGTGGCGGCTTAGAATTTTAAACATGAACGCTTATCAGCATAAGTGGAAAAGCGTTATTTCCTGAATTATTCTAGAGCTCTCACGCAATGCAAGTATGAACGTCCCAGTATGGGAATCCCGAAACGTCGAGTTGGATATCGAGTTCGAGTTCGAGTTCGAGTTGGACTTCGAGTTGGATTTCGAAATATGAAAAACTATAATCGATAAAAATCGACATTCTCCTTACCGACACCTCTCTAATACGGATACCTCTCTATTACGGACAGTTTCCTGTGTCCCGACAAAATTCTCACATATTTTCTTTAAAAAAGACCTCTATAATACGGACCCTCTCTAATACGGACAACGGACACTAAATTCGGTCCCAGAGAGCAAATTAATATAAACTTAACCTCTTTATCACGGACACTCCGGTGATCAGGTGATGATAGTTTGAGTAAGTAATACAATTTCCTGTTTGCGGTTACAAACATGTATCGCAAGACGTTTTCAGAATAGACCTTATCACGGTTTTTCCAAAATTTTATATGGGCCTGATAGCAATAATCCATCGACACTGCTGGGAAAAGCGTCTCAAAATTAGTAAAATGGCCGAGTTTAAAAGCGATATCTTTTAAAATAATGGAGATATAACTCCGCAAAGTCGGCAAATTTCACAGACGTTTGTATCGCGCGGCCAAATATCTTGCCTACCGGTAGGCAAGAAATTTGGCCGCGCGGATCTGGATCAGTAAAATCCTGTACAAGATAAACTAGTAGTTTCCATTGGAAAGTGAAGTGCTGCGAGTAAAGCTTATTGCAGAAGAAGACTTGTTTGGAGATATCTCGTTAATTGCATGCACTTTAGATAGTGAACAGATGAGCGACTTGATCTATTTTGCCATTGGATTAACTTTGCTAATATATATGCCGTTCGAACGGCAAAACCGCACGGCTACTGAACGGATGAACGCGAAGTATGAATAAAGCCGTTTCTGATGGCTCAAAACGGGAAAGTTTGCAGAGATTAGCGACCTTTAATTCTCTCTCAATGTAATGTGCGACTCTGATGAAGATAACGAATGGAAAGCATAACTATCGACTATGGTCTAAGTAGAATTTCGAGGCGACTGGAGGCGTTGGAGCGATTTTACCGCCGATTTCCTTCGGTGGATCCGATCGGCTCGATGAGCGGAGTGCTGCCTCTTTCAGAGGGAGGACTGAAACAGTTGAAATAAAAATCGCTGGAATCGCGAATCGACCGCAAAACCACTCACTGAGACACAAGTAAACACACAAAGAAGTTCAGATGAACCAGTTTTATTCAAATATCGTTCCTAATTTTACGCTCAAACTCGAAGTGAATTTTCCCAATACAAATCCTTATAATTTCGCTATTACGCCATTTACCACGACGTTTATCACTTGAGCTTAGGCTACCTGTGCTGCCAGATGGTACGTTGTGACAAAAGGCAGTATCCTCTCGTGACCTTTTTTCTTTTGTGTAAGTGCCGATTGCCTAGAGGCAAAGACACCTTGATGTTTTCTGGGTAACCCCGTGATTTGAGGCGTTGTTTGAATCTTAAAACGCTCTCTTCAAATGTTTTCTTTTTTATGAAGAGTTAGTTCTAAGCAATCTTATTGCTTTCGCCTTTATCCATATTTTACGCCTGGTGGGTCAGGCGTGAGACGATGTGTCTGTACTGAAAGGTCTCGGTCGGCTTGTAGTGAGTGTTGATATCCAAGATGGAATCTTTTGTGAATCTTTTCCCATTATTAAAACACTGTGGTGACAATCTAGTTAAATGCTGTTTTCTTTTGTTTTTTTTAATTTTTCTCGATTTTTTTTTCCTACTAACTCGAAATCCAACTCGAAGTCCAACTCGAAGTCCAACTCGAACTCCAACTCGAACTCGAACTCGAAGTCCAACTCGAGGTATCATTACTACTGAACCTACCTGCCATGATCTATCAAGAAACGAAACATAATTATTATCAATTCGCTGTTCTGACTCAAATGAGTTCAAATTTTATATTCAAGTTCCGATGAATTTCATTGCATTCTCAAATGCTTGTTCATTTGGCTCGGATGGCTTTATGCCGGTGGATTTTCAAGATCAGTTACTTATACGCGCCACACTGTGAAAGAAATTTCCGGGAAAGTTTAAAATTTTACAAGATTCTGGTCTATTCTCTTGCCAAATAATGCCATTTCAATGTAATCGATTTTTGTAACAGTTAGCGTAAACTTCGAGTTCTACGAAGGGTTCGAGTTTAATCAATTTTTGCATAACCGGAATTTAATTGGATAAAAATGTACGACGATGAGTCGTGCACTTGTAATAAGCTGAGCGTGCAAGGCCTAGCCGTGTGGTTTTAACGCAATGAGAAGTTCGTAGACAATATAATAATTAAGGCCTTTAAAAATCAGTTGAAATCATTAATTCAAATGGATGGACTCAATACCTATTTAGTTTACTCTTAATTCAAAAGATAAATAGTATTGAAATATTTATGAAGAGGAATTTAACCGTTGCAACCCCTTAAAACTGTACTTATCTATATCCTTGGTGCACTGTATTAAATTTTTCTTAATAGGTTTTTAGAAGACTTACCTTCTACATGCAGCTGAAAAAGCTAGGCTTAAACGTAACAGTCGCTAGACTGTCAAAAATGCCAACGGAGGTTTTAGCGAGCTCCACGCAGCTATAAAGCGTAGCGAATACAAGCTAAAATTACAGCCTTTACTGAGACACTTACGATACGACCAAAAACAGATCGCTGCATTCACCCCTCTCATAAAATAGAAGTCTGTATACAGGTGAACATTTCAAGTTCGTTTACCAACAGGTTGCAACTGAACTGACTGAAAATTCTAAAAACTGACAGGAATCTTCTGCGACACCACCTTTCAACAACCTTGACGGGCTTTTTTAATTTCGTTCCTATTACAAATTAAGTTATCGTCTCTTTCGTAGAAAAATACGTAAGCATTGGGAACATCAAACTTTAAGAGGGTATAAAGGAAAAGTAACACACATCTGAACAGCGCCACCATTTTGGACGGCAATCTATCCGTTCCGATGTTAATCGCGTAACTCTTTCCTCCTTTCCGGTTCTAGATTTTTCTGTTCGTGAAATGACCAGATTTTTTCCGGATATATAATTGATACTATCCATTAGATTATTACAATGGAACTCAATTCATTCTATAGGTGTCAGAACATTCACTGAAGTGTGATGCTTGAAGTTGTTTCTCGCGGAGAATTTGCCTGTAAAGAGCTGTAAACCCGACGCAGCTTTTTCTCGACAGCTACAGTGAGCTTACTTTACCATTTTGTAAACAAGGCCAAACACACGACAAATTAATCTAGCACTGCTAAATGAGGGTGCTAATGGGGGTACCCAATTGTCAGTTAACTACTATTTTTTCGGCCAATTGTCAGTTAACAAGAGGCTACACTGGTAGCCTATACTCATGCGCTTGTATAAGAAAGTTTTTTTTTTTCTTTTTTAACTGGGTCACGCTGTCGGAAATCGGTTCATTTCAATATTTTCATTCATTGATCTTATCAAGTGATTTAGCTTGACAAGTAGGAAATTACGTATATCAGTAAGGCTTTTAAATTTGCAAAGTTAACATAAGGTTACTTTAAAGGCCATGAGAATGACCAGAGTGAATGCGTTTTCGGGATTGGACTTAGAACAGCCGCTTTACGAAAATTATTCGACATTAGATTCTCATACAAAAACCATAATTTCTCACCTGTCAAGATAGCTTCCAAAACCGTAATAAGGATCGTCAGTATTAAAGATGTCTGTTTGATACAGGATCGTACACAGAGAGTATGGGAAGGAAAAAATCGAAACTCACTGATGCTTGTGTCCAATAAAATACGGTGTGTCCGTTTACTTTGGAGTCTGCTTAATACAGGTTTTAGTGTAATCAGAAATCTTACTCATTTAATCTAACACTGAAAAGGGCTCGTGTGGTCAATCCCTGGGTCAACCCGCGTTCGCGTGCTAGGACAAAATGACGAAACAAAATACACACCATACTACCATCACTTGTCGCACTTCCCATTAGAAAAGGTAGCTCCATTTCCAACTGAGCCTTTGTAACAGCTTTCCCGTCGATCTTTTCTAATCGGAACAACTTTAAATCAAACTCACCGAGTCCAAACTTTCCGCTTATTGTTTGATTATATGTCCATTGAATTGTGCTTTGTCATGTCAAACGGTATGCGACTTATGTGTCATTCGAATGCCGATCCTTTGTCATCATCTCGATAAAAACTCAGAATAACTTTGACCACGCCACTCGACGCCATCACGGAGATCAAGGTCAACGCTCTACGACCCTGGTACCTTTCGCATATAATATCGGTTAATATGTCACCTGGTCACGCAGCGAGGCAGGTAAAAGTCACAAAATAGCTTTGCTGTTAGGAAAAAACTATGTTGCTTTTATTAACAACAATCGTTAATTTAGTATAATTTATAGAATGTCACTTCACTGTTACCGTATTTTCTCGATTAAACGCCGGGCCCCGAATAAACGCCGGGTATAATTAAGGAAGTTGTAAGTAAGCTCCTCAAACGTTTGTTTGTGGTATAATAAACTTAAGATTTAAGGGCAAGGTACAAGGCTGCCAAGAAAAACGAATAATAACCCTTTCTTAAAAAATGGCGGGCGAGAAAAAACTGCTGATACAAAGAAACGCCGGGTCCACAAGGCCAAGTTTGAAATAAACGCCGGGGGCATTTAATAGAGAAAATACGGTAACTTTTCATTTATCAGTAAACTACTACTATATTTTTGGGCAATTGTCAGTTAACTGTTAACCCCATCAGCACCCTCTTAAATGCACTGGTATTCTGAATTTCACTTTTGCCGGAACGCAATTGGCATGAAAACAAAACGAAAAAACTCGCGAGATAATAACGCCTTTTGTCACAACATTTCACCCACGACTGAAAAACCTTAAACAAATACTGATGAAAAATGGAGTTTCGTTCAAAACCAACCATTCCTGAAAACTATTTACAAAACGCCGCCTAACACATCATACAAGACGTAAATCACTTAACGACACGACTCATAACAGCCAAACTTTGAAAGCTAATATAAATGCATCGCAACCGCAAAACCACATAGCGGAGTCGGTGCAGGCGTGTCATGAACCTCATTTCGATCTAAGGGAAACTAAAAAAGTGACCGCCAGGAGTGGTGCCCTGTTTATCCGCTCCAGACCCAATATTTTCTATACTAGTGTATTCAAAAGATAGTAACTGCTGCGGTATATTTGTTGTAATAATGCTGTTTTATCATCTCGCTGGTATTACGGAATTTTGTCTTTCGTTTTTTGAGGGGAAGCAAAGCAAATGTAACCGGGATGAATCGACGAAAATTCCAGCTGATAAGACTAATTTTGTTTTGTAATTCACGCATCAAGTTCCTGCAATGTCTGTAGAATATTGTTGAGTGAAGGACGCGTTGACCACGAGGAAGGTGCGAAAATTTAGGTTAATTACTGTGTTCGCGTCTCCCAAGCTCAGCTCAGGTTTCGCGTCCCCAAGCGCTCAGCTCAGTTCAGTCTCATCGACCGCTGTCGGAGTGATTTCAAAGTAAATTTGTCTTTTATTCCGTACAATCTTCGAAATGTTTGCCATTCAACGGTCCTATCACCATGCCTCACAGTCCTCGCTCAACTCGTGGTAGTCTTCGACACTTCAGTTCCGATTTCGACTGGGACATGTTGGACCAAAATATTACAAATCTCGCAGCCAACAGCTTGAAGCAGCAAGCGAGGCTCTTGTTCGTAGCGCAGTGCATTCTGGCCCAAAATGTGTTCGTGGCGCAGTGAATTCTGGTAAAAAGCGATCAAATCGAGATTTTTCCTAGCTTATATTTTTTTCTCATATATTTCTTTTAAATCCTGATTATGTTGCTGCTCACTCGCTACGCTCGTTCCGCAGCAATAAGTGCGTCCATAGCAGACGTGACCGAAAAATGACCACGTGATCACCATTTTCCCGCCATTTTTCACGTCAAAATATATAAAACAGCAGACTTGATACTTTAGCTAACTACAAAACTTTCCGTTTCATTATGCAAGAGTAGGAACAGCAAAATACCATAAATTTTGATTTTCGTTCTATTTTCGAATACTGCTGGGGAGTTGAAAAAGAAATGGCTGATGGCGCGATGTCTGCTAAACATAGCTCAAATTGTCCTGGCATGGGGAAAGGCAGCTCTAGAGAAATGACATGTTGTCACGGCCTCCTTCCATTAGATTCGGCAAATGTGAAGTTCAATGTTTGAATCGGGCCTTACTTTAAAGAATATTAAAGATTCAGTCACCATTTGTTGTGTCAATTGATATTTTGATAATTAATATTAATGTCTCATCTGATCAGATATAAAGTCATTGCACGTGACGTATTATCGATGTGGGCTTTTAATTGTTTTAAAATTGCGGCAATCTATTGTATTTGATTTAGAAAGTCTTTTCAATTGACAAATATCCCAACAGAAAATAGACAATGAATAACTGAAAATGCACTGTGTAAATTGAACCAACAACACATTTTCATCGTCAATTAGCTAGCAAGGCGGGAAAAGTCTTTCACTTTCACTTCCCTAACATCAAAATTATTTACATTCACACTCGTGATTCTTTGTTACTCATAACTTTTTTTGACTTGCACCAACACGAATTTTCAAACCAAGTTCTCTCAATCTTCTCTATCCTGCCAAGAACCATATCCAGTTGACTACTGCGCCTCGCATTTTCTACATAATTTCTGATTCTACAACGCCATCTTTACCATATTTATTTTATATTTATTTTAAATTCTTCTTTTTTTAACCTCATGTTTCAACGCATTAACGAGATGGCTTTAAGAGCCCTTTGATTCCCTAAAGTTACCAGGAAACTTCTTCAAGCATCGAGAGCACCCAAGCACTGCCGAATGGCTCTTTAGTCCACATATTTTTCTTGCGGCAGGAACATCGGAAGAAATGCTAATAACTGCCGCACGGAACGTCAGCGGAAATCTACTGAGACAAGACTTCATACGTACTCCTTTCCACAAGGCCTTTAGTTCATCTACTGCAGGCTCTAAAAATTTGTTCAAGTCTTTAGGTTCTCTATCAAGGGAGGGAACAATGCCAAGGACAATCTTATGATATTTTCCCACTTGAACCTTTCAGCTCTGGGTAAATTTAGAACGGCCAGATAAAAGACCCCGACTGAATAATCCTTGCGATGTTTCATAGGTTGAAAAAAATCAAAGTTTAACATGAATGCATAATTTCGTGGTTTTTAGAGAAACGGCGTCCCATTGACAGTTTGAAATTCCTTCCACACGTTTCCGTCATATACATCGGCAAGTAAACCATCTGTCAATTGCCTGTTCCTCCATAACTCGCAATTTGAGGCAAAATCTTTTCGAAGTGGAAACTTTTCTAACTCTTCGATGATGCTTCTGGCGCAATAGTACTTGATTGGGTAGAAGCACGTCTTTCCGTTCTGAAGAGTTACCCTTGTTACCATGGAGGCGTTGCAAACCATTTTCTTTCTCCTACAGTAATAAGTGTTAGAACACCTTTTTGGTACTTGGCGGTTGTTAACAATCTCAAGGCAGGAATCGTATTTATAAAGTTTTGTGCATTTCGGGCACACAACAAACTTGTTAAAATCGTCCCTGTCCAAGTTTAGAAATTGTCTTACGAGATACAACGATCCAGGGAAGCATAACAGTAGGTTCTCGAAGACTTCACTGGAAATTTCAACCCCAAGAACTTTTAGCCATGAGACCAAAAATTTCAGTAGCCAGAGCAGCCCATTATCACTCAAATGGCATGTTGCCTGCCAGACTAGAAGGAAATAAAGGAACCAAAACACCAGCGAATTTACTTTTTGAAGAGCCGTTTTACAGTGCTGCGCTTCAGGCAACGGTGGGGCATTTTCAATATCTCTGGACAGCATTTCGGGCAACACATTGCTCCAGACTTCTTCGGCCTCTGAGTCAGAGCAAGATGACCTTTCATTACTACTTCCAACATTTGCTCCTGTACTACAGTCGTCACTGTCAGTGTCACCTTCAAAATGAATTTCGTTTCTCACGGAATCATCATTGGACTGTTAAAAAAGAAAGAAACATACAGTGATTCCAAAACGTCTGACGGAACATCGTGTTAAATCTTTTTTAAACAAGGATAACCCAGTTTAAGAGATAACACTTTTAGTTTACGTTTATAGCTAATAATTAAGGCAGGGTAAGATATCAGCACACAACGGCTAGTACGTGATTTTACATCTCCCGAAGTGCCACCCATCAAACGTTTTTCACAAGTTAGCTCTATATCGTGTCGCAAATACCACATCTTTGTTTACAAATGCGATCAGCAGTTTCGTTGTGATGTCTTTTAACGTTGAAAGGAGGCAGTGTTACCGGTCAAAGAAATTCTGGCTCTTTGGTCGGCTATTAAACTTGTGAAAAAAATTGGGGTTGCTACACTAAGGCGCGTCGCATCCACATCTGCCATCTTATTTATTTGCAGACTCACGCACTGAATTTAAGTGTACAGTATTTTTCGCATGGTGTAATTCAAATCACAAGTATAACTCAAACCGGGAACTCAACAAAGAGTCTCAGAGATAATAAAATTGCATTTCACACCTATTGGCGCGAACTCTTTTTCTAGAACAATTTAGCAGTTCAAACGCCTCACCTCTTCATTATCTTGAGAGTTGTGTTCGTTGGAAGAGACATTGTTGGCAACGGACGTTTCCTCAAGGATAATTTCTGAAAGATATAAAAATTATTTATTTCCGGTTTTCTACAGGGAACACAATGCCACTTTTGTAAAACCGGTTTGCAAACGATGTCAACAATTTGTTCCGAATTTGTTTAGCAGCACTGAAGTTAGAAAGCTTATGCTCACCTCCATTGTCCAGGGATGTCGCATTTGTAGCGGCTGCTTCACCGCAAGGCAATTCAGATTCCTGGACATCACAAGGGTCTTCAGACTGAGAGGCAGATACTGAAAGTGACAAAGCACGCTTATTCAAGTGACTACAACACGCATTAAATACACCAGACAAATAGTAATGATATGGTCATTTTATGCTTACCAAACGTATTATTTGTTGATGATTCAGCCTGCTTGTTCTTGACGTACTGCGATGAATCTCTCTTTCTTTCATGTCTTTTAAATGTTGAACGTGATACCACGTTATCGCAGTGGTGGCAATAAACGTATCCTTTACTTTCTTCGTGTTCCATAAAACGATCTACGAGTTCTAGCGTAATGGAAGATTTAGACGATTTAGCTATACACGAAACGCACCTCTTATGAACAATTGCAAAGACTGAACACGGAGACTAAGAAGAAACTATACAAATATCGGAGACAATAGTTTTGTATAGCTGCAAGTAATGCGAGCCAGAATTAAAAATGCACGTGGTGTCTTGAACCAAAGGTTAAACTAAATGTCACTTAAAGTTGTTAATCATTAAATGTCACGTCGAGCTTTTGTTTAGGTTTAAATCAGTGCCACAAAAGACACAAAAGGGAAGCGTTTGTTCTGAGTTACCTTTACAAACTTTCAAGTCTTAACTAAAGGTAAATGAAAGGTGTTCAAAACATTAATAGTGCTTTAATATGAAATTAAATATACTAAAATTTAAGAGCTCATTTTGTGATAAACAAAAGGCCAACAAAAGGTTACTTAAAAGTCAGCAGTCTTTAATTTAGTCAAAAGGTAAATTAAAGATAAATTAAAGATACATGTAATCTTTTGGAAATTTTATGTAACAATTAAAGGCAATTAAAGATAAATCAGACCTTTTGGTTACATTTAATTTTTCACGAAAGGCATCAAAATATATACGTTCGTCCTGTGATGACCTCTGTACCACAATGTTTCCTTTAAGGAGATTTAGAGCAATCTCGCCAATAGCTTCCATTTGACCTTTGTTCGCATGGGATATCATATCTTTTCGTTGTTTTCCGTTGCTCTTAAAACACGTACAAAGAAAGGGTAAATGTTGGCCAACTTTAGACTGTTTAGACATTCCTGGGCGCTTTCGTTTTGAGCGAGTCGTAGTAGTGCCAGAACGCAAGACCATTTTACCACCACGTTGATTCTTTTTCATACGGTTCGTTCGCTGATGCGACTTGCAGGCAGGCATGATGTTAACTGAAATAAACTGGTAGTGGTTCATCTGTTTTATAGAGTTTCTTGTTTACGTAGATCACAGGGTAGGAATGTGTTGCAGGTAATATCCTTGTCCGCAGTCGTTGAATGTTGGGTGTACGAGGATGTAAATCCAAGACCAGGTATCCAAAGGGTTGTGAAGTGGCGTCTTGAAAACTTTCCCACACGTAAGGTACATTTCCTGCAAATGCTTGCTGGGCCAATGTTCGAAACCCTAGTGTATCGCGAGGGTTATTGAAAGCGATAATGTAATGAGCATTCAAAGAGATACTCCGGAATAAATTTCCTGGTGGAAAGAGGTTTTGAGTCAGATAAATACAGGTGACATCACAATGATGAGACACTTTGGAAAACAGATCCAGAATGCCTTCGTCATCGCTACAATTTCTCATCAAGTCATCCAACACGAGTATTCCTGGACAACAACTGGATGGAAATAAACTTGGAATATCCTCAGGAATACCCTCTACAAATGTCACTTGCGCTGTCATATCCTTAAAACAGTCTTTCCACTGTCCATAACAATATACGATTTTACGAATGGGTCGCTCAAATAAAGAATCCGCTTGTTGAAGTAGTTGTCTTGTAAACGTTGTCTTGCCACACTGACTAGGACCCGCTATCATAATACTGCTTGGACATTTAAACTGAGACATGTCGCAACGAAAAGCGGATACAGTATGGTGGGTTGTTTTAAGTCACACTCCTTTTAAATAAATATCAAAGATACACACACACATTGTTTTTGTTAACTTCAAGAATATTTTATTGATTGCTTACGCCAACAGTGAAATGTTTTACAAACTTTTTGTTCATTATCTAGAACCATATTATTCCTAACATTGCTTATGGCTTTAACAAACGTGTGTACAAACTTTGCTACTTGTGCATCATTGCACTGTGAATCGTACCTTCTAAATTTAGCTTGTATGGCATTCAAATTTACATTGCGAGCTCGATGAAATAAATAAAACAAACAATAGTCTCCGCATGTGTCTGATCTTAGTCCCTGGAGCGGTTTGTTATTGTAATATGTATGATCCTTAAACAAATATCCATCCATGTCATACGTCTCAGGAGGGAAACCATAACTGTCGAATAATTCACTTTCATAAGGCGACACAAAGTACATTGCAACCCAATGTGTTCCAGGTAGATAATGAGGGTCTGTATTCACAATCAGGCAGGATGGAAAGGTGTTGATGATGGGTACCTTGTCACTGGGATATACGCCTCTCATGATAGGTGCCAGGACATGATCTTGTAAAGCAGCCTGCCATAATTCGTAGGTGGTATGCATCTTTTAAGCGCCTTGAGACAGGTCATACACCACGCGTCTGTTACGATCAATCTCCAAATGATTCTGGAATTCTGCGTACACTATTAAATTGAGAACTGCAGTGGTCTCAGTACCAAATTTTAAATGCAAGTTGACATTTCCGCTGCGATGAGGAATCAAATGATCTGGATGACCACTTCCTGCTGGTGTTGTGTCCAAACGAAATAAACCATACCCCTGCTCCCATTCTTCTCTGTCAATGTCTATTCCGTGACCACAGTTCATATCACCACTGCCTGAGAAAAGTGTGTTGTAGCCATCGATTTTCTTGCCACCTATCAAGTCGATGCCTGAGTAAGGCATTTCTTCTCCATTGACTGTTAGACGAACAGCATTCAGATCAAACAGCTAAAAGTTGAATGGGTTCCTCCCCAAGTTTCCATTGTAAGCATCGTTCCGCACCATTCCAAATATGATGCATTGGGGGATGAGACTATTGAATAGATCAGTCTCTGTGTGATTCAACACACCCCTGGGGATGATCCTAGCATGCGTGGGGGTTCTTGTTAGTGTATAGATTGCAGGAAGCGCTTTCTGACCCGTCATGGTGTTTACATGATCCAATTTAGTGCTGTCTGCCACATGAACGGTACGTACACGGAGCGTGCTTGACACAATTTGTAACTTGCAATCGTTGGCATCTTCACCACCCATCAGAACAAATTCATTGCTGTTTAGATCTATCTTGATTTTGATTTCCAATCCATCCAACAGTAACTTATCAATGTTGAATACATCACCCAGGGGTACACCAACCATTCCAACTTCAGCATCTCCAGTGGTAAAAGAACCTCTCTTTTTTAGACCCAAATTTCGATCAGCTGAATTATCCACCTCATTCATGTGCCCAGCAGTGTCTTTGTAGTACAACGCTTTTGTCAAGTACGATTTCTTGGCCTGATCAGTAAAGTTAAGCAAGGTCTTGATATAGGCATTGTAGGCTTGTGTGTCTGATTGTTCTGTGACAAGGGTTTCATTGATCTTGATAGTGAACTGTTTGATGATAGAATGATGAGCGTTGTTGATCAACGTATACTTCTTCCCAGCTCCTGTCTCTCCTCCATTTCGTTTTGTAATTTTCACCACTAACCGTAGTTCTGTCTTGTTGATATCGATGTAATCTGATAGAGGCTTGATAACAAATTCAATAGGATTGGTCCCGCTTTGAATTGGTTCATAATCCACCCATTTACTTTTAACAATGGAGACGTCTGTTACTGGTACTTGGAACAACTGCAAACTGGAGTTTTCACCTGGAGCAGTGCGAGGATGTGCTAAGGTCATATTCAGTCAAAAATAGTTTTGAACCTTGACGTTGATGTTCTCGGTTTCTTGGTTTGTCTTGAACTGATTGGAGTAGCTTTCCGCTTGCGTTTCAGTACTCTTCCTCCACGACCTCGTTGCGTAATGTCTTGTAAAGCACCTGTCAGAAAGCTTTTACCAGCAGTTTTTGCTCTGGATTTGGCAGCTTTCTTTAAAGGCTGACCATTCATAACGTCTTGAACAATTTGCATCCCGGTGTCCAATCCCGTATTGAGCAAACGTTTCCCCACTTTCTTTACCGTTGTCTTGAGGTAGGGCGTAGCTGTTCGAAAGAGAGAACGAAAAAATCCCCCCATTCCATTGCCTCCTTGACCATAAGGATGTTTTCCACCAAATATACTAATATCGCCTTTACCTCGTTGTCCGAAAGGTACGACTTGTCGTTGGTAAGGGTAAAGTTGATGGTTCTTAGGCAATATCATTTTATAGAATTGCACGACGTCGAAAGTGTAATGTTACTCGTACAGCACCAGACGCAAATGATACTAATTGCGCAGTGTCACCTCTTATATTGATCTCCACCGAAGAGAATATGGATGTACGTAACCGATGGTAGGTAGGTATCTTTATTTCCTCTGCCACCCTCTCACCAGGTTGACCGCGAGGTACTATCATACGCAGCAGATTGGCTTGTACATCCCCTACCACTAAGGACTCTATTAGGTCAGAGTAGATGTACATGGTTTGAAACGGATGCTTGCTTAACATTCCCCATACCAGTTCATCGCTTCGTCGTACCGTGGTGGTTGTAGCTGTAAGGGTCACACTCTGGTTCTTATCAGTTGAACAGATGTAGGACTTTTGGTCCGATAAAAAGCTGGTACGAGATCTCGATGGTTCAAATACCCTAAAGCTCGAGCCAGGTTCTTGGGTAACGTCACTTGAAAGCCAGGAGGTAAATTGAACTCGTAGTAACACTGTGCTTTTGTACGAATGTAGAAACACTCACTTCCTCCGATACGTTTTACCGTTTCTCCACTTTTAAGAAAAATATCGGGAAATGCACTGTGCAGTCCTGTCACCATACCTCTAACTAAATCGTCCACAGTGTGATAAGTACCACTGGGCACATAAATTGGTAACGTCCACGAGAAATCATGATGACAGCTTAGAAGATAAGATACTTGGTTGTGACGAACATTTTGCCAAGAATGGGGGTAAATGACATTTGTCATTGCAACTTCCCAATCCTCACTCAAATGCACTTGACTTGGTAGTTGCATTTTGAAACTAGCAGTCTTGTTGTCAGGGTATTGAGCTGTACTTGCATCGCTTGTTACGACAATGTAGAAACTATTACTCATCTTGTTCGTCGTCTGAAGTGAAGTGTCACGTTTACGATGCCACCTTGAAATGAAAGTAGTTGCCCACAACCACTTGTTAAATAGATGTCAATGGTTTGGAATATTTTGGTTCGTAGTGGAAGATAATGAATATGTTCTGGTTCCTCCATTAAGGTCTCTCGAAACATGCCATGTGGTACCATTTCTTGTAGCCGATGAAGACGTTTTTCACCCACTTGATGTGGTTCTGTTAGGTTGGTTTGCACTTGCCTGACTCTGTGTTGGCAGCGACAGAGAGAAACGGTTAAAGGGATTACGAAGGTGCCAGGAAAGGTTATAGATGAATGTAGTGGCAGTGTACACCATTCGTACCCGTAATCAGGGGTTGATTTCAAACTGTCTTGAATCTTTAATCCATACAGACCATAGCTTCGAATTGTCTTGTCATTGGTTATCCATCCTAAGGCTTGAGCAATTGGTACTGTAACCATCATCCAAACGTCACGTGACGTGAGAGTAATGTTCCACTCGTCATCTACAGTAAGGTTAAAGTACCAGGGATTGCTTGGATTGTTCATGCACCGTAATAATCCTTCTACAACATCTAAAGCTGTTCGATATCTTCCCACGGGTAAAGTCACAGCGTCTACCTTTTTCGTACCAAAACGTCGGAACATGACGTGTGGATGATTGCATTCGTGGGGAATTTCGAACCATGAGAATGGATAGATAACGTGATGGAGTCTAACCTCCCAGTCTTCCTCGTCTTTCAAATTAATTTGTCGAGGTAGTGCAACACGGTAGTATGATTCTGAATTGGTTGGGAACAAGTTCGTGTTTGCATTACTCGGAAGCATAACGTAAAAATCATCATCTTGAATCATGCTTGTTGCAGGGACACCAGCTGTTTATAGGGAATCCAATTGTCGTATTTCTTGGGCCAACCTTTCCAATGGACCAAAGCCTCTTTGTGGACACCTTTTCCGCGATGCTTTAATTTTTTTTCAATGCGAAACAAATGATCAGGCTTCTCGATCACTTTCTGTAACTCTTGTTCGTAAAAAGTGCCTTGGATCCAATCACCGTCTGCTTCCTTTAAACGATACACAGGCGGATCTCGAGGAAGTCTCTTTGCAATTGTAAATGTTTCTTCTGTCCAAGATGGTAAGCAACCTTTCTCAAAGATGCGTTTATGCTTACTGATTTTGACCTGATGTCCCACTTGGAATTTATACTTTTTTGAGGCTGATTGATTACCATATAAGGTTCTCCAGACATCTTGCGCGTTGAACACGTTTACATCCGCAGGCTTCATCTTGATACTACGGTGAACACTCTGATTATATTTTTCATTGACCAAACTGTCCAATTTGTCCAAATAATGGTAGGAACTGGTAGTGGAAAACAACCTCCATAACAACTGTTTCAGAGTTCTGTTGAAACGTTCTACAATGTGAGCCTTCGTTTCGTTGTATGTCACGAAATGACGAACCCCTTCTTTTTCGAGAAATGTTTGAAAGCATCTGTTTGCAATCTTTCAGGTTTACGTCCTTGTCGAAATATTTTCTTGAATGCAGCCACCAAAGTCGTCCCCGTTTTGGTCTTTAACGGCACTACCCATGCATATTTCGATAAGACATCGATGCAAGTCAATAAATATTTGTATCCACGATTCCATCGACTTAAACTTGACAGGTCTGCCAAATCAGCCTGCCACTGTTCGTCAAGACCATTGACAAAAACTCGATTACGACGAAAGTGTTTTCTTGCAGGCTTGTGAAGGCTGTAGCCTGGTTGTAATTGTAACCAATGAAGTACTTGCGAACGGGTTATTCCATATTGACGAGCAGCACGGTACAACTTTTCTGCGCCACCTAAAGCTGAAGGACGATTAAATTCATAATAGAGTTTCTCTAATAGACGGTTCGTCTGATTGCTGGTCTTCTTCTTCTTGGTTTTCCGCTTCCTGCTCTTCTGGAGCATCTCTAAAATCGATGTGTACTTCGCTGCCGCAACATGCAACTAAACAACGCATCCTCTGACATATCTCACTTAAAGCCAAGGTAGGCGATGAACTTCCACAGAGGCGACTTGTGACACCTCCCATGGTTTTAAAACAACTGATGAGAAACGTTTGTCCAGATGCCTTTTATAATCTGCCAAAACATCCACCAGGTGGAAGGGTAATGCGCTGAATACGTCACACGCAATGTTTGATGAAATCCGTATTGTTCAGCCAGTGTGACGTTACTTTGATTCATGTAAGCATAAAAAACCAACAAGCGGCCAAAATTCATCGGTTCAAGGTGCTTGAGAACATCTGGCCAATGGTCATGTGATATAGTGCAAAATGCGTACTGTGAGAAAGAGTGCTGGGCACAAGGACGAACCAGGTAGAAATACAACCTGTTCATGTTGACAGCTCGATATAATTTGGGCTTCAGATGGCCTCCAACCTCCCCTTATAGCCATCCCTAACCTCCTTTTTTATTTTTTATCAGTTCAGCGGTAACCGTAAGGAAGTGTTGTGAAACCATGCACCACTCTCTTGTCGTAGACGAGATTGTATTTTTTTTCCAGCTTGACAGTGTGAATTGTTTTTGTTTGAGCGTCACGTTTGATGAAGTGTGGATTCTCAATGACAATCTCCTCTCCATCTGGGTTACACACTTGGGCACACATGGTGTTGAAGTTGAGTTTTTGAGAACCACGAAAATTCAGAGTAAAGCCTCGCACTTTGCAGACTGTTTTTTCATTCTTTGTTTGATAGGCATAATTTTTCGGTCCTCCAGAGAGAAAGGTGGTAATATAGTCATCACCTTTAAGTTTATTGGTTAGTTCTCCCAGATAATCACCCAGTGGGGGCATCCATTCACAAGGCTGGCTTGTAAATATGACAGAATTGGTGTCAAAATAAAGCACTCTTGTTTGTAGAGGTTCAAGGATAGAGTACAGTTTCAATCTGGCATGAGCTGTCGTAAACGCAGCGATTACCACGTTTGTCTTGTTCGATGTGGAGACAAAATCTTCACCTTGCTCGTGTAATGAACCTCCAAACATTCATCGTTGACAAACTGAATGTTCTTCACTTGAGTAGACTGGCAGGTAAGAAGTTTAAAGTAACGCTCTGGGTCCTTTACAAGCTCCACTTGAGGCATATTGTCACGCTGCCCAAATTTTTCCCAAAAATAATTCAACATGAGTTTTGTCAGTGAACGAAGCCCGGGGTTCTTTTTAATGTTGTCATAATCCAGCCTGATCCTCTCTTTTCTTTGATAATCTCCGATGTAATTTTGTTTCTTCTCCTCTGTGTCACACCAACCTGGCCATCCGATTGCTTCTTGTTTAATTTTTAGAAAGGTATCGATGTACCCTCTGATCAGAGTGGATGATTTTTGAGGAAAATGCCACACCTCAACCATTCGAATCATTCTATACCCCAGTTGCAATACCTTGTCAATTTCAATCGAACACCAGGTACCAGATAACATGCGTTCTTCGTCACAGTGTTCACGGGGTGTTTGCTGTAAATTTTCTGCACAAGTTCGACATAAGGGGAACATCAGTTTGCCTTGAGCGCGGTACGGGAGAACAGGATGAAAGAGGAAGGAAGGTGGTAAAATGATACACTTGATAAGGCCAAAGAATTCACTGGGTGAAGACTCAAACATACCTCACGGGTTGAAATTATGATAACAATAAGTGTTGAAAATCACGCGAAAAGCAACAAAAACTTTAGACTCGTTCTTCGTGCAATTTGCTATGCTGATTGTTATTATAATTTCAACCCGTGAGGTATGTTTGAGTCTTTTACGTCACTTTCTCCCATTCGCAACCAAGCCTTGGAACAAGGTTTTTTAATGGCGGCCGTAAATTCTCGGAAATAAATGTTAAAATTAAATGACTTCTGATGTGCCTAATGAATTGAAATTTGGCAAGATGAGTAAGGAAGTCTAATAGTACACGAAAATGTAAAAAAATAAAAATAAAAAATTTGATCGTAGTAGCACTTTAACAAGTAACCATAATCAGAACAGTCCAATGCAGTTTCCATTTCATTTTCCTCCCAGGTCTCCATCGCTTGTACAAGTTCGTCATCAGTCATATGCAGACACATTTGTTTTTCCATCGTGACTCTTGTCAAAGCTGAATGAAAAAATCTAGACTGCCTAGCTCTTTTTATAACGAGTATGCGAATACCGAGGGAACACTCCGGATCGAAAAACACCAATCAAAGCCTTTTTTTATAACAATATACATTGTGCTTTTTGTTAAAAACTAGTTTCAGGAACAAGAATTACTTGTTTCTCAAAAGTTAATTTTATTCTTCTTGTTTAAGTTGGAATAGATAATAGAGTTTTGCAATTAACCAATCAAAAAATTAAACGTTTTCCTCACGCGTCCGCATGGAGGGCAAAATCAAGTCGACTATGAAAATTGTAGGATCGAAACGCGCCAATCAGATAGCATAGTAAAGTGACTAATCAAATGGTTTACTACAGTTACGAATAAGCGATGAACTAAGACTTGTTACCCACTTGTTTCTACAACTGCTATCAGCATTGTCGGAAAGTTTCAACTTCTTATCAAGCCAACATGGACTGTCAAATTACGAGTTGAAATCAGAACGGTGAGTTCATAACATTTGTTTAATATGTCATTGCGCTCATTCGTTAGGATTTAAAGCAGACTTCTCCGTATGATCAACTCGATTAATTTCACTCGTTATTTAACTAAAGCTTTAAAATTTTCTGACAATGTATTGGTAAAGCGATTGGTTTGCGAGTTAAATTCAAAACCTCCATTCGTTCTTACTTGAAAGTAAATTATTGTCGCGCGCTAAACGCGAATAGCTTCGCTCCTTGTTTAACTGAATAGAAATCCGCGCTACACTTTGCAGCGCGCTAAATTCGAATGGCTTCGCTTGCTGCTTGACTTAAATGCAAAGAACTTCTGTGTATGTAGGTTGCGAGTTCAATTTGAAATCTCCATTCGGTTTGACTTGAAAGTAAACTATTGCAGTGCGCTAAATTCAAATGGCTTCGTTCGCTACTTGACTTAATAAGCGTGAGGTATTTCTGTGTATCAGAAGGTTGTTTTGACTTGAAACTAAATTATTGTCGAGAGCGCTAAATTTGAATAGCTTCGCTCGCTGTTTTAAAGTATTTCTGTGTATCAGAAGGTTGTGAGTTAAATTTAAAATCTCCATTCGTTCTGACTTGAAAGTAAATTATTATCGCGCGCTAAATTTGAATAGCTTCGCTCGTTGTTTGACTTAAGCGTAAAGTATTTCTGTGTATCAGTAGATTGCGAGTTAAATTTAAAATCTCCATTCGTTATGTTATGACTGAAAGTAAATTATTGCCGCGCGCTAAATTCGATTAGCTTCGCTCGTTGTTTGACTTAAGCGTGAGGTATTTCTGTGTATCAGAAAGCTGCGAGTTAAATTTAAAATCTCTATTTGTTCTGACTTGGAAGTAAATTATTGTCGCGCGCTAAATTCGAATAGCTTCGCCCGTTGTTTGACTTAAGCGTGAGGTATTTCTGTGTATCAGGTTGCGAGTTAAATTTAAAATTTCTATTCGTTTTGATTTGAAAGTAAATACAGTATTGTTGCGGGCTAAATTCAAATAGCTTCGCTCGTTGTTTGACTTAAGCGTAAGGTATTTCTATGTATCGGTAGATTGCGAGTTAAATTTTATACTCTGTATTCGTTTGGACTTGAAAGTCAATCATTGTCGTGCGCTAAATTCGAATAACTTCGCTCCTTGTTTAACAGTACAGAAACCCGCGCTACGTTTTGCAGCGCGCTTATATTAATTCCATTAGTTTCACTCCTTGTTTGACTTAAGCGTAAAGTATTTCTGTGTATCAGTAGATTGCGAGTTAAATTTAAAATCTCTATGCATTTTGACTTGAATTTTAGAGTATTTAACGCTCACCATTATTCGAAGTACTAAAACAATTGCTAAACAACTCAGCGCAAGTTTAATTGTGTTTTCAACTAAACATTTGCAAAGTAGATTCGCTGATATTTTCGGTTTGACGTTCAGTAAGTTTAAACAAAAGTTTGAGAGTTTGCTTTCTGGATAAGCGTATTTTCGCCTTTGAAAAGCAAACATTACTTTAAAGTGTCAGTTGCTGAAAACAATTTCACCGTATTATTCTTTTCATGTGATCAGTTTCTTCAATTAATATTACAGTACGTTCAAGTTTGAGTTACGCTACGCTCGTGGTTGAGTGAGTGTTAACAAAAGGTAATTACATTTATTGTTTCTTAAGAGTGTTTCTTCAAAAGCTTTAGGTCATTTATTCAAGAACACACTTGAATGCAAATGCTCGAAAGAAATGTTCGTTAATGTTAATCGAAGTATCGAGCAATTAAAACAATCGATTAATGCAGCGCTACCGCCTTGTCCAGTTGAGTTTTGGAGTTTTGTTTCTATTTACTGGTCTAAGAAACCCTCGCTACGAATCGCAGTGCGTTACGTTTCTCTGTAATTAAGTATTCCTTCTTGTTTAACTAAAGAGAAAAGTATGTCTTACATTGTATCTGTAATGCAGTTGGATTGTGAGTTAAATTCCAAATCGCCATTCGTTTTGGCTCGTAAGTAAATTTTTATCGCGCTTGGTCAAAGAAAAACCCCGCTTAAAGTAAGGAAGCCGCGGCGCTCAACTCCATTAGCTTCGCTCGTTGTTTGACTTAAGCGTAAGGTATTTTCTGTTAGGTTGCAAGTTAACTTCAAAGTCTCTATTTATTTTGACCAGAAATTCACTCAATTTGAGTAGCGTCAAATCGCTTGGTCAAAGAAAAACCGCGCTAAGGAATGCAGCGCGCTAAACTCGATTATTTACCTTCGCTCGTGTTGCTTGACTTAAGTGTGTGCCATGCTTGAGTTTATATTTTGTTTATTAGCAAAGTAAATGCACTCACAAATTGAATTTTGTTTACCTTTTTCTTTAAAAGAACCGTTTACGGTTATTTAGTGTTTAAGCCAAGCGCATTGCAAGGACACATTTCGTGTTTACTTTTAAGTGAACAAAAAAAAACAAAACAAAAAAAAACAAACAAACAAACAGTGCATTCAACTGTAGCGGACGTGGTCATAAAAAATCAAGACAAGATCAAACGACCTACACTTCAGAGACAATTTAGCAGAATAGATAAATGAAAATGTCAAAGAGATCTTGGACAATTAATTGCAGATGGTTTCTAAAATAAACATAAACATCACACTCTTTGTAACAAAGCAGAACTGATTGTAATCATTGTTTTTGTTTTCTCAATAAAATAATTTTTTACAACATCAAACATTGTGTTGCATTCATTTTGTAGAAACATCGTTCAGGGTGCCATTTTGAAAACTAAATAAGGGTGAACAAAACCGGTTTGACTCATTTTTCTAGAGAGTGGCCATTTTGAATTCTTTACCTCTTGACAAACTGGTATGAACCGGTTTGACCATGACGTCAGTGTATTCTCATTGGTTCATCACCCGTCCTTTGTTCTTTTGCCTTTAAATTGAAACCACCACCCGGATGGTTGGGTGGACACGTTACAGCATATCGCACCATACACTTTTCTCTTAAACACTAAATATTCAATAAATATTCAATAAAATCTCAGAATTCGTCTTCCCAATTCATGCATCCTTAATGACTCTACCTATACGGCCTGCATCTCATTAAACCCCTCCTGTACCTATACGTCTCGCATCTCATTATCTCCTGACCGAAAACCGGTTTGACAGAGCCAAACTCATTAACTCAGGGCTGCTGCATATATGAATAAAATTCGCCCAGTCATCCCGGATATACTACTATAACCAGTGAATCATATTTGTAAGCCCGGGTCTGTACAATACAGTGAAATTGGCTGTAAACTTATCTTAATGGCAAAGAACCGTTGCTCAAATCGTTCGAACTTATTCGTAACCTTATTTTGAAAATCGGCAAAGCGAGATGTCGTTATCGTTATGCAAACAATCTTTCTTTAGAACTATTGAGAGGACTGTAAAAGTAAGTGGGTCATTATCATCATGGATCCCTTGTCTCCTCGTGGAGAATGGGGCCATTTATCTTCTTCCTCCAAGCCACTCTGTCTTTGGCTGCAACCTCTGCTTCTCTCCAGATCTTAAATGCGAGATGTATCCTCTCTTTACTCATTCTTGTCCGCCACGTCTCTCTCGGCCTTCCTCTTGTACGCTTGCCTTCGGGTGCCAAGTTAGTGCAGGGTTTTTGGACGATGACATTCTTAAAACATGACCTAACCATTTCCATCGCCTGGTTCTTACTTGCCCGTCAATTGTCTTCGTACCTGATTTTTTTCTAATATCCTCATTACTGATCTTCATCGGCCAGTAAACCTTCAGGATTTTCCTTAAGCATATATGCTGGAAGATGTTTAATTCGTATTCATCCTCTTTGGTCATCCTCCACGTCTCACAACCATAGAGTAGAACGACAACTACATCGGTTTTGAAGATTGTGAGGGAACGCCTGTAAATATTTTTATAACAGATCCATTCCGCCCACTGTACACCATCTACAGTGGCCCGATAACATGAACGTCGAATTCGCTGTTTGTGGCTTGAATATTTGCAATTTCCGCATTTTGTCCATAAGTTTGAATTTGTAGCAAAATCCAAGATGGCTGCCATTTTGGATGAAGTAACGGACCCTAAATAGGGCTACAGCCCATAATATTTACCTCATTACAGGATATCAATTAGATGTAAAATATTTTCGAAATATTGTAACACCTTAAGAACACAAGGGAGGCGTTGCCACAACCCCCCCCCCCCCCCACCCTCGTACCACGGTGTGGGGAATAAGTTTGCGTGTACGTCGGAAGGTAAACACGATAACTTCGCCAATAGCCTCCCTACCAGTCCGCATTTGTCAACCTAATGAAGTTGTAATTTTCACTGTTATTGTCGTTGTTACTGGGTAGAATTGATATTGGTCCCAAAACTACCCGCTATGCAATTTTTAACCCGTGAATACGTGCAAGCATAATGAACGGGTTATCGGTAACGGTGGCTAATTCACTCACTCACTCACTCACTCACTCACTCGCTCACTCACTCACTCCATCAGATGTAAACTTAGTGACGTAAGGCTTTGTTGCGAATGCGTTGCGTAACAAGAATAACGTGAATCCAGCGATAATAATAACTTATTTGTTGTAAGCGAATATAAAAAACATTACGCTTAAAGATGTTTCCCATTTTGAGTCTTTGATGCAATATTACAATCGATCTAAAAGGATTTTCCAATCGAGACACACGTTTTGATGCGTATCTACCTAAAAATAATAAAATTTTGTCTTAACTGGGAATGTGTTCCGCGATGATCTAGTGGTCTAACGCCGGGACTACAGTCTGAGGCCCGAGTTTAATCCACGCTCAGGAGCACGAGTTTTTTTTAAATTCTTTCGTTCGTCAAAAATCCTTACGTTTAATTTTTAAAAAAATATCGAACCGTGTCAGAGTGAAAACATACGCTTACCGCAACATTGCGTTCCGTGTTAGTATTTTTTATTCACGGGTTGGCTCTTAGGAGCCTTTGATTGAATATCAGTAACTGTCATTTGTCAAAAGTCTTTCTTACGACCGGTGCCACGGTTTAACCTCCTGGTTGCATTTTGTTTGCCAAAGAGTGGACTTGTTAATAGTGTCAACGACTTTGGTTCTCTAAGATTGGTAAGGTTTTTAAACATGCCATTTTGTTTGAGGATGTCCTGTGGAAAACTGTACATTTTAAAAATGACAATCATTGTTTGATAAAGAATAGGCTTACTAACAATGGTCACGACTTTATTAATTTTTAGTTTCTCAGAGTTACTTTTTCTCACTTACAGGTATCCTAGTTTGGCCAAGTTTTCAAACACATCGTTGGATAGGTACGTAATTTTGTTTGAGTACAAATGCCTGAGAGAAGAAATGTAAAGACATTTTTAATAAATACCACGATGCATCATTTTCCGCTAATGACGTCAAACATTCTTTTGTATTCCTTTACAATTCAAAATATTACATTTGACATCGATAACGGAATATGATGCATTCTGGTATTTATTATAAGGGTCTATATTGTGGTGAAAAATGTACTATTGTATTCATTTATTCATTTATTTATTTATATATTTATACATTTATTTTAAAAATGTATTCTGTAGAATCGATTGCTAGTTGACAAAGTGAAAGCATTTTGAGCTGTAAATCGTTGTAAGTCATAAGTCTATTTCAGGTTACTCCCTGAAATTCTGTTATTTGTAATTTGTAACATGTCTAGTATTTTCCTTTTTTTCGGTTGTTTTGTAAACGCGTTGTGTCTCTTCCTTTGTCTTCCATGTGATGAAAAAAAAAATTAAATTAAAGATAAAAAAAGAATCTCGCAATCCTCAACTCGAATGTGGCAAATGAACTTTAAACCATCTCAAAGCAATGTATCATACGACACAGTCTGACTCCGCTTTTCCCTTCGTTCACTCGCCGGTTTTAATCTGCTCCCCGGCCACACCTATCTTAACGCTTGGAACAGGCTTCCTTAAATATTTCGATATTTTGTAATCAGATCATAATAAAAATACAAATAAGTAAAAATACAAATAAATGTTGTTTACAGTGGACGAGCACTTAGCTATCAAGCTATTTCACAGGCACGCCATTTCAAATACAGAAACAAATATTGCAAATAGAACATAACATTTTAAAAATCCCAACTGGCAGGAGGCAAACCAGTTGGCTATTTTACACGCGTGGTCGAGGAGTTGAACTCGGGTCTGCCGTGAAACAACTCCAGCAAGTGGTCAGAGCCGGACTTGAACCCGGGACCTCCGGATTTCAAGTCCGACGCCCTAACCACTCAACCACGCTGCCTCCCATAAACCATGAATAGTAACATTTGCATCCTCACGAGTATTATCTAGTCGGACTTCAGGCTAATACATCAATTTCTTGATTACTTAAATTTATTCTGTACTTGAAGGAGGCTAGAAAGGGTTTTCAGCTGCGTACGCGCGCGACGTGCACTCGTCATGCATTGACGCACGCGTCAGCTGATTTTCCTATCAAAAAGTAGCGCGCGCAGCTCACTGGAAATGAAAATACTATGTAAAATCGCGCGAACCGGAAATAAATCGTGCATAAAATATTCCTTTTTATCTCGTTAATGCGCACGCATGCGCGCAAACGAGATGTAGGAATCAGTATGAAGGCAAAAGTTGTCAACAAGGGCTCTTTGTTAAGTTTTGTTAACTTTTGCCCGGGGGATTACTTCTTTCTTTTTTATAGGAGCTATATTAGCGCATTGAGGATATGGTTGGTTAAACCGGTAAGAATTTCAAGAAGTTCGCCACATACCGCCTTCCCGAGGGTTAATGGCTTGGGTTCGGTTTATCTCATGTTTCATCTTACCCTTGGGGATGCGGTTACACAGTAAAAGACACCTCAGGGTAAAATATAATTACATATGAGTTCACTGACCCTTGAAGTTTGACGGGAAACTTACGGATCGACATGGATGACACGAATCGATATCTCGTAAGCTTAATTACAGTGATTTTCCTGCTTATTATTCCACAGTCCTCCATAAATATAACAATCCAGCAGTTTTTTTTGCCAGAAGACACTGAAGAAAGCGCTTTCATCTACGCTATTACATTTACTAGCTCGTCGCCAACTTACTCGCCGGCCAAGAAGAGCTTGGGTATTTCCACGACCACATAATTGGTTTCAGCAACTTCTAAATAATAATGCACTCGATCACCAGTGGAAAGAGAACTTTAGAGTTTCTCGCGATACGTTTCGCGACCTTGTTTGCTTTTGTGCCGCAAACAAATACCCATTGAAGTAGGGATCTTCGTTTTGATTAGCGTTCCTACAAATAGATTAACAGAAAAATTATAACTTAATCAACTTCCTTACTGACAATCTGAAGGGCACACTCATGAAAATAAAGAAAGAAATGCTCACAGTGATGCGCGAAACCCTGCCATGTCACCTTGTGTTTCAAGTAAGGGTGCAATTTCACAGCCCACAAATCCTACTCGTCGCTACCCCAAAAGCGTGCCTAAGGATTTTTTCTTTCACAAATATAACAGGCCTTTTATTCGATATGTCTTTGATCTTAAGAAAAATCTCTACCTGTGATACTGACAACAAAAATTTACGCTTTCCAGATCTATTTAGAATAATTACTTACGCCGTCGTTACATTTCTTTGCTACCTTTTGGCATTACAATGAAGTTTTCTTGGCTCAATTTAAAAGAATTGCAAGATCACTGACTAGTAGCCGCTCCTTTGTATAAGTTCATTTCTCAGTCCGTCATTTCATATGAGCGCAAGTCTCCGGTTCGCATTACTAATTATAGTGTTAACAATGTTTTTCCATCATCACCGCAATAAAGCATCCTAACATCCAACTGTTATACGATAGTCACGCTTACATATTGAAATAGTGGCATCTTGCGATTGTTTTAAGCTCCTCACAGTTTATTCTACTTTTAAGTTAATCTGTTTCTCGGAGCTACCCAGGATCTCCATTGTCAGAAGTATAGCGTCATTACATCCGGTTTGAGTTTGAAATATTTCAATCTCCACCATCATAGTTATACACCCTCTATCAAGTTTCCCGCAAAATGACAATGAAAAGCGCCCTCTGAATGCACATCAATGCTGCCACACCCCCGACACACCGCCCACCTAAAAACAGGTCAATAAAACATGGCGCGCTGCAGGCAAGAAAACTCCGTTCTCCGGCCGCCCGACCACCCAAAACGAAAAACAGACTTTCAGAAAGTCTAACAAAATTGTACTGCAAAGATTTGCAATACAAAACTTATCAAAAAAAGGACACCATATTCGCATTCAATAATACAAACAAAACTCCTTGCGTAACCATTTTCCTCGAACATAACAAAGCGGAAAATAGGCTTTAGAGCAACTGCTGTCAATGATCGAACTGCACGCCACGACTCCGCAATCTCGTTCATCCATCTCGGTCTTTCTATACAAAAAGACCATACTATTCAGCAATATCTGCATTCTCACCATTCTGTATTCAATTATTTATTTTCGGAACCACTGAATACATTTCCACTTAATTTCTCCTATCGCCTATAAACACATTTAACTATCAACATTCTTCTTTTTTTATTAACCTCACGTTCTAACGCATTAACGAGATGGCTTGAAGAGCCCTTTGATTATCTCAAAAATTTGCTCGGTGACTTATGCTGAAATTTTTCATGCAAGTAGCATTCAACTTTATCTAACATTTGAGACATTTTAGAAAAAACTGTAGAGTGCAATATTTTTAAAGCTTTAAAAGGTCTTTTTCGATTTATCTCGATTTCCACAATACAGTTTTTTTTTCAAATTTACACAGGAAGTGAAGAATATTGCAAACTTTTAAAAACGCTTATAAAAAACAGGTAACCGAGTTAGTTTTAAAGGTAGATTTAAAAAAACTGACTTTTGAGGGGTATGTCTTTGGAGGGTTATAGTTACCATGAAAACAGATAAGACGTCATAAATGGTCTTGAAGGAAACTTCAACCACTCTGTCATAAGCTTATCTATAATTTGTTTCAGAAACTAAGACCATTAAATTTTAATGTTTAATTGTTCTGACATGTACATAAGCTGTAAGAAACCCTTTCGAGCCCCCTTAAAAGACTTTGTGAGACATTATTTTCAAACCTCGTTTACTGGGAATAGGATAACCTGGAGGAAGAAATCTAGATGTTAGAATAGTCAACGAATGCCCAGAAGCGTTCGTGACAAGAGCGGTATCACGGCGACAAATGATAATGGATACAAAAACCTTGCTTTATGCGGGGCATTCTGCTTTGCTTGCAAGTTCAAGGATATTATTTGCTGATCCTTAAATTGATTAGGATCGTTATTTCAATTACACCTTGATCAGGGTCTTTGCATAAACTAAGTATCATGTAGTGTTTCGTGTCTTCTCACGAGTACTCAGAAAAACACTTTCGATAGACATTTCCGCACAGATATCGCTTCTTTCTGGTGTCTATATGTTTGACCATTGAATCCCCAAGAATGATAGTAGGCTTAGCGTCCATCGTTTCTTGGTGGAATTAGTTTGTTTTTTTTCTTCTGCGGTTGTTGACTACCCGTTAGTATCATCTGAGCAATCATAGTGTGGAGATGACGATTGGGCCGTCGTATAGTGTTACATTTTCGTGATAAGTCGTTCGAGTCTGTTCGTCATTGAGTAACTTTAAAGCCGTAATTCGGTCGTCGCGTTCATTTTCTAAACTTGTAATCGTGCTTTTCGCCTTGGCGCTGGAAACTCTGTCAGTTTCCTTAATTCTTATCAAAGAGCAATATTTTCTTGTTGCCAATAGATGCTTTCATTTTATGTGCCTTTTCGCCTTAGTCTTTGAGTTGTAGCAGAATCATGCGAAACAATTAAGTTCTTAATAATTTTCATACCATTTGAGCTAGTCTTTTGTGTCTAAATAGCTGAGTTTACTTGCCAGACTCGCAATGCTTAAATCTAAAGAAGCTAGATCCTCGCTGAGGGACATTTCCCTAAAACACGTTTGTATACTCAATAAGAAGCAGTGAGAGACAGACGGAGGCAGACAGCTAAAGCAGTTTAAGGCCTGGGTTTAAAGTGTGTTCGGAAAATATGGTTGACACTTAATATCTTCAACGAGAAAACCTAGATCAAAATGAAATTTTCCCTGAATGTTAATCTTGATGTTTCTTTTGCCTTAACGCGAAAGTTTGGTCATATGACATGTCACGTGATCAAACTTTTAAAATTACGTGAATCGGCGATTTGGTAGCGAATTTTCTTTGTATAGTTAAATAAATTAACTTTTCCGAGGGAGGTTTAACATATTTAACCTACGTTTGAAATGATTGTTCTCAAGTCTTTAAATTACAGTTATAAATATTTATAGGTTGAATTTTTTACTGAAAAATGACCTTTGTCCTCATGTTTTTTTAGAGATTAATGGACACTCATTCCAAACGTGAAGGGTTGGAGATGTTTAATCTGCATCAGAAAAGCATTTTTGTTTGATGTTTTCTCTTAAACCCGTCACCAATTCGTAAAATATTTGCTATTTTAAGACGAATGGCCACGTGACAACAACAACAAACAACAACAACAAACAAAACTTTATTAGAGATATAAACTTAAATACAGTTACCCTGCAAATACAGTTACCGTGCGTGACATGTCACGTGACCTATGCCAAAACTTATTATACTTAAAAATGTTAAGGACGATAATGTCTTTTTATGTGCCAAATTATACCTTTCCGATTTAGCGGAATAGGAATATTATATTCCGCGGAATAGCATTATGTTATTCCGCAGTATATTCAACGAGTTATCTGTGCAAATTTCTTTCATACTTGTGATAGGAAATAGCAAGAGACCATGCCTGTTGGAAAATATAATTTTACACAACCTGTTCCCTATCTCTGGTCGTTTATAACTTTCAATAACTTATGTAAAAAACCTGCTTGGCTTGCATCTCAAAGCACACGTTTTTAGAAGGCTAAGATTGCCGAATCTGAACGCTGGAAGTGACCAGCCCATTAATAAAAAGAATACACAGTCTTTCCTACCCTCCATTTATCAGAGCATCACACGGTATAATATATTAGCGCTATTATAGATTCGCAATTGCGCACGAATTTTATGACTTCTCACCTCCTCGCGTCGCGTTTACTGATACTCCTGATATTTATCAGCATTGAGCATGTGTTAAACAAAATCTTTCAGGGCTTTAGTATTACTGCATTTAACATTTTCGAGGCCGCGATTGCCACCTCGAGGCGGTCACAAAACGTTCGCGCAAAACTAGCTCTGTCAAACTTTTTTGGGGGTGGTTTGTTCTACACCTGCAAAGGTTTGGTGAATATATCATTTATGTTGTATAGTCAGTATTATTGCTAAAAAAAAGTTTAAAGGATATCGTGTCGAAGGTGCGCTACAAGAATTTCGTACCTTCAGGTTCTGTAGTTTGAAAAACAAGAACAATCAACAAATTTTCGCATGAACGGCAGGACAATTTCACTAAAACACCACTACAAGTTTGAAAATACTCCATTTCACAGTTACGTGAAAAGTAATCAAGCCTTTGTTTGAAACCGAGGCCAAGGTTGACCTTGCACTGTTAGAGACGTGAAACTCGTTAGCATTGTAATACGACTGATTTACACTTCAAGAGAAGGAGAGGGTTTGTATTATTGCTCGGTCAACATCGGCCTCGGTGTGATGTAGCAGTTTGGAAACTGTGAATAGGTCTATTGGCCCGTGGGGGAAAACGAAGCTTTAAAATCACATGCAAAATATACTATTAAAATCACTAAGATATGTATTTAACACAAGGGATGCAAGGGAGTTGAGAAAGTAAAAAGATTTAAAAGAAATTAAGCTGCAGTCACATTTTTGCCTGGTATTTTTTGACAGGTTGGGTAGAGGAAAAATGGGCCGCTTTTAGACACGAGACCCACATAAATGTTGTTATTGTAGACGGGGCTTTAGAAAATGTCAATAAAACAGTAACGCAAACGGTTAGAACATAATGTCAAAAAATAGATTTTGCGATGAAAACCATCAAGGGTGGGGAGGGGGTTGATCTTCACACCAGTTGGAAGATTCGTCTCCTTCTGTTTGTAAGCATGTCACAGGTAGCTACTACTACAGGCTGGAAGGGGCGAATGTGTCTGAATACTGCAGTGGTAGACGCATCGATACTTTCATGCGGCTCATAGCGTGCTCGACGCGGAAACGAATAGACCGGAGTGCGCGGTTCGCTTCTCGCTGCCGTCTGTTTCGGGCGATCCTCCGTGGTGTTATAAGGGGAATCCTGTTCGGGTAACCGCTATCTGCTAACAGTCGTCCTCGTCTCGGCAGTGGTCGCGCGCCTCCAAAGCCGATGGCGGGCAGCCGTTGTAGGTGCCCGCATCATTCAGACGTCCAAGAAATCTACGAAAATTGAAAATGAAATGAGTGCATGCATCTAATCACAACGGTAACACTTAATATTATTAAAGTGCTCCAGTTTTTTTTTTGTCATGCCGCCCAGGAGCCTGCGAATTACACGACAAAATAGTGCAGCCAACTCTCTCGTTGAAATACATCAGACTGCAAACAAACATTTTGTTATCTGTCTTAGAACAAGAATTTCATCATCCATCTATTTCATAACTCGAATTATAAACTTCAACGTACAATGTCTCGTTTAACTGATCCTTACCCAGCAACGAGTAGAACAATCAATCCATCCGGGTCAATAAATTTGTGTGCTCATGAAGTGGCACTTCTTGTCCGCCCGATAAAACTCAGCCTGTCTAGCGCCAGATGGTCTTTGGATTCTGTGAATAGCAGCGTCGATCGCCCCCACTGCATTCGGAAAAAGTGGAAAAGTGTCTAAGAACGTCTGCCATCTTCGTACAGAGTGCCAGGAAATGTATCCCCTGTAGTGTAAAAACAATATAGGGATAACGTGGTATAGTTCCTCCTGCACAGTGCTTTTGCTAATCATGAATAACCTTGCAAGGACATGTAGCTTAGGATACTGCCTCAGCCAGATCATGGCCAGGAGGACCCTGTTTGGCACATCCAGTATACAGGCTCGTCTTCTGTTCCTTCTTGGATACCTTGGAGTGTGCCTTGGACGAGCAACATTATCTCCAACCCTTCTCACAATTGCCTCGAACTGGACTCAGGTGTCTCCAGTGAAGTACCAAAATACCGTCGGGTGCAACGCTTGCAGAATACTGACAACATCTCTCCCTTGATTTCTTGCTCCTCGGGGATATCTTCCAAGCAGTCGCAACAGGAAAGGGTCTGCGTTTGCTGGGTGTTCGTGATTGTCAAGTATTGAGAGTAAATAAACAGTTGCAAAAAGGAGAGGGCGATGGTGTGAAACGGGTACTGAGGGGGTGGAAAACTGTACAGTTGATCCGTGGACAGAGGTATTGCCAGAAACTGTATGGTTGATAATAAGGACAGCAAAATAAAACACGGGAATGGAGGGAAATTCATGTATGCGACCAACAGACTTCAAACAACAAATTTTTCTATTTATAATTAGACCGTTCTGGACGAATGATTTCTGATCAGCACTGCAGCGCAGTAGTTCAGAATGAAAAAATGTATTTTCCTTTTTTTAATGCCAACAAAAAGAAGTGATTCTTTTCAGCAAAATTCTGTCCTAAAGTAATGTAAATATCCTCTAAATTTTCAACTATGAAGATTTTGCCAAGGGCTTGCATATAAAAAGTAAGGAGCATTGCATTCTAATTAGGGTTGCAGAAAAAAAAAGCCTTGAAGTTTCCTAAAGTTAATGATGAGTGGCTTCAATTTTCAAAGCATGAAAAATGTTTCTTTTTTTCTCCCTTGCTTGCTTTTTTTAATGCAGCATACTATACAAAAAGTAAAGATGGGTTACCATGGATTGCATATTTCTTTTATTGGCAAGCGAGGATTTTAGTTGTAATAAAGTAGTATTAAAATAACTCCAGGTCAAGCAGCTGAAAGCGGGTATTACAAATGAGGGTGTATTCAGATAATCAAGGGAGCGTGCCACGTGCCACGTGCTGTGCTGTTCGAATCTGTTTTAGTACGTGCTGTGTTTTTCAAATCTGTTTGAGTTTGTGCGCTATGGCAGCGAGAAAAAACTAGAATAGGTTTTACTTCCGTTGAGGACTCCCTCATACTTCAGGGCGTTAATCTGCACGGGCGCGACTGGCTAAGCGTCTTGTCCATTATGCGGAAACACGCGGACGTTCTTGGGAATGACGTTTCAAGCTAGTACCAATCCGATCAAAACAAGGCATTACAAGAAAGTCTGCGAAAACGTGCAAGCAACCTCTTAGGCAACACAACGCCAAAGCAAGGTGGGAAATACTAGTAAATCATTATAGACTATAGCAAACTGTATGTAACTGTTATTAAAGCTATTGTAATTGCACGATTAGGAAGCTCAGGCAAAAGCGATATATTTAAATGGCTCTATTCTTGTTGTGAGGTGTCCAAAATACTGCAAACTAACATTTTTTACTTGATTATTGCAGGAAAAAATAACACAGACGTGGGAAATCGAGAGAGAGTACCAGGAAGCGAAGAAAGAGTCTGCCGCCAGTGAGACTGCTGATGAGGAGGGAAGCGAGAACGGTGGAAGCGTGACGGACTTTTCTGCGGAGGAGTTAGAGGTTCGCGAGGTAGTTGAAGCAATAAAGAAGAGAGAAAGAAAGTAGGAGCTGGATGATGCAGACGATGGACTGACTACGAGGGCGCAGGTCTTGGAGAAGGTGAAGAGGGCGAGAGAAGGGGAGAAGACAGAAGACAGGTAAGAAGCAGTTTGTATTAGGCGAGCTTGGTAATAATGACAATCTTTAAACATTTAAAGTCATGCGTAATTAATTTTGCAGCTCGTACTGTATACAAATTAATGGTTTATTTCAAGCGAGACGAGTCTTTGAACTTTTTTATTTGACTACCAAAATTATTCCACGTAGAGACTTGCTGTTCGGGCTAGTTTTATAATCAAAGGTTAGAGACACAACGCTCAATTTGTTTCCTCTTTTTTTATCAACCCAGGAAAAGAAAGAAGAGACATAGGGCAACGAGCTCAGCTACCAGTGCAGCCTCAACAAGCACTAGTGCCGACAGAACATCTAAATTAGACAGCATCTTGGAAAAGCTTCCTAGTGTCCTCGAAAGTGCCAACAGGGCCGCAGAGCTCCATATGAAAACCCTCCGAAAATGGGAGAGGAAAAATGGACTGCTCTCCTCCTTGGAGAGTGATTAAACAAAAACACGGAGACGTCCGATAGCGCTTTAATAAAGTTTTGTTGCCCTTTGTTGAAAATATCTCTACATTCACTCTTGCAATTTAATAGTAAATGTAATTATAATTTATGTCGTGAAAATTCGGGATGATAAGGGCCAAAGAACGTTACTTATAAAGCAAATGAAGAGGTTTTAGAGGATATAGCGTGAAACTGGGAAATTTTCTTTAACGTATCGCGCGAGAACCTCGTGACGAAAATAGGCGTGCTAAAGTAACAATGCTACCGTGAGGCTACTTTTCTTGCGATTGTTTAGTCACCACCTCCGTTGCATACCATAGTTCTTTTCTGACGGGTCACACAAAAAGTACTAAAAGCTATCTGTTTTCGGGCACATTTATATTCGTACGTTTGGACACCTTATGAGCACCCAAATGTATGAGCAAACTTCTGGTGTAAAACTACCCCATCAATGCGTGACAGATGTCAGCGCGCGCACTGACAATTCTATAGAGCCACATACCAAATGTAACTTGCTCGCTGTAAGTGCTCGCTGAATTATTTGAAATGCTTATCGTTATAAAATCGTGTCATAAGGAAGTTTTGTTATTTCTTAACACAATCACTCACTGAAACCACAGAATGGCAAATTTCATTCACTGTGCTGAGCAGAATATGACCGCGGGATATAATATGCCTATTCCGCCTATCTTCCGCTAAATCGGAAAGGTCTAATATTTCGATTCAGTTCCATTCCGTTTGTAAAAGGTATTACGAATAAAGCGTTTTTTGCTGGTCAAAGCCCTTGACCCAGGCCTTAAACTACTTGAGAGACAGACACAGACAGACAGACAGGCGAGACAGAGACAGAGACCAGTGAGATATGTCTTGAATCATGACAAATTTTATCGAAAATCGAAAATCGCAGTTTTTTAAACAAAATATTGTGTTCAATTGTATCAATAACATTTTCCAGGCGTTCAGGTAGTGGGAAGCAAAGGATAGGCGGCACGTAGAAGAAAAAACATCTCGAGTGCTGACGAAGGGGGATAGGAACGAAAGAGAGCGAGGCGAGGGAGCACATTTTTATAACAGATCCATTCCACCCACTGTACATCATCTACAGTCGCCAAGTAACATGAAATTTGTATTCTCTGTTTGTGGCTTGAATTTTTCAGCCAACATCGCTGTAGATTTTCCTGGAAGAAATTGAAAGGCTGAAGTCCATCACCTCGAAGGTCAACTCATCCTCGTCTTCGCAGCAAAACTTGAGAAATTTAAAGCATCTATTCACAATCTGTTGAGCTGGACGATCTTTCTTGTAACCACCGCCACTTCCAGTCAACCAATTTGTGAATGTTTCGCCAATTTGGCCAGAGACTGAAAATGAACGAATTAATGCTCTGACGGCTTGTTTTGCGGTTACGCGCGATGCGTCGTCATCTTCGTCTGTTACCGGTAAGTTCTTTGACACTTGCAACGAGCTTTTCGCTTCTTTCAGATCGGGTTTTTCGTCAAAATAGAAGAACCATCTATGTTTGTTATTCACGTGTTTCCTGCAGCCACGTTGACTTTAAAATCCTTCGTGTTCACAAACTTGTATTGGACAGTGATACATACGATCTGTCTCGTCCTTTTCCAAGTGAAGTCGTTTTGGTTTGGGTGATGCTCCATCAATGTTCGACCATTCGACTTTGTACTTCTTGCTCATTTTTCCCGTTAAATAATATTTCATCTTAACAAAAACCAACCAAACTGTGGAACCAATGACAAACAAAGGAACCTATTGCATGTTTAAACTTGCGACAACATGACTTTGCTTGCACGCCCCTATTACTATTGTGTAAAATTCATGACAGTGTGACGCAACCAAAATGGTGTTGAACCTGCCCAAGCAGGCCTGTGGATGCCTTGAAATATTGTTTATATTAAAGCGCTGTCTTACAGTAAGAAAGAGCAATTGCTCCTCTTAAGTATGAAAAGGAATAAGCTGTCCAAACAGGTACAGTTACTGTTAGGAACACATGTTCCTAAATCATAAATTTGGGAACGATGTGTTCCATTCACAAGTGGGAATTCGGAAAAAGGTACCGAAATTGTTCCTAAATTAGCAAATTCCGAACAATGTGTTCCATTTACAGATGGGAATTCGGAACAAATTGGTATCTAAATTGTTCCTAAATAACCAATTTCGGAACAGTATGTTCCATTCACACATGGGAACTCGGAACAAAACGGTCCTAAATTGGTCCTGAATTACCAATTTAGGAACAATATGTTCCATTCACACATGGGACTTCAGAACAAAACAGACCTAAATTGTTCCTAAATTACCAATATGGGAACAATATGTTCCACTCCCACATGGGAACTCGGAACAAAACAGTCCTAAATTGTTCTTGAATTACCAATTTGGGAACAATGTGTTTCATTCATACATGGGAACTCGGAACAAAACGGTCTTGTTTTAGCTTAGAATGAACGTTTTGTTCCTACTTTATAAAAACGTTGGTCCTCTTAAAGTAAAAAGGACCAAAATAATAAGGAACAATTGATCATAGGGGAACGTTCCTTAACAAATATCGGAACAGCCAACAAAACGCAAAAAAGGTTAAAAATGGAGTAACGATTTGACAAAAAAGCCAGGAAAGCGCATAAAAAACATTTAGGTAAAATGAATGCACTTCCCAAAATCTGGTAAATTTTATCACCCTCTCAAGTAGAAAAACTTGGCATGAGAAAATTTTGGGAAACGTGAAAGATCGTTTCCCAAAATTTTCGTTCCCTCGTAAACACTTTGTCTTGAGATCTTCCGCATGATACATATATATTGGTTTAAGGCCTTGGGTGCAAGCAGGTACATGGCAAATATTATATATATGGATAGTAGTGAACTTTCCATAACTTAGAATGCCAAAAAACAAGCATTAGATTGTTGAATACACTTAGGAGTTTGGCGAAGTGAAAGCGGCCCAAAACAATCCTCTCTTGTTTCAAATATCACAGTATAAAACAGAACACATGTTGGTCCGAAAAATCCGGAAAATCTGTCCATTTCGTCTATTAGAACAAGTTAGTGCTTCCATAAGATTCCAAATGAACAGAAACCTACACTGCAAGTTTTCACTGAACTTACTTTTTGGAAGGGTGGCAAAATAATAATGAATAGAGTGATGCTCATTAATAATGAAATATGCTGGTTGAATTAACCACTGATTGTTCCGCGGAATCCGTTAAATCCGTAGAATCCGCTATCTCCAATAAAGTATCATGATCAATGATTAATGTATTCCAAATACTGCAAGAATATTCATGGACCGCAAGTTCAAACTCAGTGCACTTTCTTCTTTTAAAGGGAGGAAACCACGGATTTCACGGAATTGATGGAAATATGCGCAGAAGTTAAATTTACATCTCTGTGAGTGGGCAAAGCTCTGTATTAAGGGTGGATACAACGGATTTCACGGAGTTTACGGATTTCTCTCTCTCTCTCTCTCTCTCTCTCTCTCTATATATATATATATATATATAAATTTGTCACAAATGAAGACGAACCAATACTTTTTTGTCAGACAAAAAAGTATTGGTTCGTCTTCATTTGTGACAAATTTATATTATTTTTATGAAAGACTGGATAAGTGGATACTTGTGACAAGTTTATATATACATATATATATATATACATACACACATACACTGGTTTTCAAAAACATAGCTACTTGAGAAATATATATCTATATATATATATATATATATATATATACCTTTTGTATTCCTATCAAAAACGTCACTATTTGATGGGAATACAAAAGGTATATATATATATAGATAGATATAGATATATATTTCTCAAGTAGCTATGTTTTTGAAAACCAGTGTATGTATATATATATATATTTATATATATATATATATATATATATATATATATATACCAGTTGATATGCACGCCTATCGACAGAGTGCTCAATAGAAGAACTAGAGCGTTATAATCGAGGTGAACTGATCAACTGAAGATTCGGCTTGGCATTTTATTACTAACTAGTTTCGTACCGCACAATATGTGCGGCACTCATCAGATAAAACAGCCAAATGAAAAATCCGTTACAACGTACACTGATATTTGATATACACGCGCGCGCAGGATTTGAATTAGAACAGACGCTGTTGCGTGACGACGGGAGATTTAAAGTTGTTCAGGAGGAATTTGCTTGCGTGCCTACAGGAAGTGATGAGTTCATTACGCTTGTTCAAGGTCGCTAGGTCAGGTCTACAAATGATAAAATATTTTTCCCACACGCACAAATTACAGCGATTTGAAGCGGGGTTGAAGGGTGCAGCTTGCTTTAAAATCTTCCAAGTTATGTTAAATTCTAACTTAGCGTCTTTTAAATGCCAAACATGCTTACTAAGTTCTGTACAACGTTGGACGGTGTTTCCTAAAGATCCTTGACGAGGAATTCCCGAAGAGCCATGCGTTGCACAAAATTTTCAACCGGAACACTGTTAAGATCAGTTACAGTTGCATGACCAACCTGAAGCAAAAAATCGATGGTCATAATAAATCCACCCTACGTAAAACGGACGTACCATCTAAAGCATGCAACTGCCGACAACCAGCTAACTGCCCTATGGCCGGATGTTGTCTAAAATCATCCGTGGTCTACCAAGCAACAGTGACAACAGAGGACAACAGGCCAGCCCATACTTACGTAGGACTTACTGAGAACTCTTTTAAAACAAGATTCGCGAACCACAAATCTTCTTTTAGAGACCCCAAAAAGAGACTCAGTACAGAACTTAGTAAGCATGTTTGGCATTTAAAAGACGCTAAGTTAGAATTTAACATAACTTGGAAGATTTTAAAGCAAGCTGCACCCTTCAACCCCGCTTCAAATCGCTGTAATTTGTGCTTGTAGGAAAAATATTTTATCATTTGTAGACCTGACCTAGCGACCTTGAACAAGCGTAATGAACTCATCACTTCCTGTAGGCACGCAAGCAAATTCTTCCTAAACAACTTTAAATCTCCCGTCGTCACGCAACAGCGTCTGTTCTAATTCAAATCCTGCGCGCGCGTGTATATCAAATATCAGTGTACGTTGTAACGGACTTTTCATTTGGCTATTTTATCTGATGAGTGCCGCACATATTGTGCGGTACGAAACTAGTTAGTAATAAAATGCCAAGCCGAATCTTCAGTTGATCAGTTCACCTCGATTATATATATATATATATATATATATATATATATATATATATTAGAAGACAGTCTGATCAACTGATTCGACTTGGCATTTTATTACTAACTAGTTTCGTACCGCACAACTTGTACGGCACTCATGAGATAAAATTGCCGAATACAAAGATTACAACGTTACACGGATGAGAAGGAAAGTATAAAATTACAACGGTTTTTTCGGAAGAATGGAACATTTAAAATCTGCGTGACAATAAAAATTGAAAAGTAACGAGTATGCGTGACGATATAAGTTATGAAATCAACAGTTGCTATTACGTGACAGGCTTGAAATTTTTTAGCAGGAACTTGTTTGCGTGCCTACAGGAAGTTATCAGTTCATTTCGCTTATTGAGTGAAGCCAGATCAGGTCTGCAGATTATAAAATACTTCTCCCATAGGCGCAAGTTACAGCGGTTCGAGGCGGGGTTGTATGGAGCAGCTTGCTTTAGAATCGTCCAAGATATTTTAAAATTTGTTTTGGCGTCTTTCAACTGCCAAATGTGTTTGCTTAACTCAGTGTTGAGTCTCTTTGGCGGGTTTTTAAAAGAAGCTTTGTGGTTAGCAAATCTAGTCTTAAAAGAGTTCTCAGTAAGGCCTACGTAGGTCTGGTCAGGCCTGTTGTCCTCCGTTGCTACTGTTGCTTGGTAGACCACAGATTCCATAAGGCAATTCCCAGCCAAAGGACAGTCAGCTGATTTTCTGCAGTTGCATCTTTGTGATGGCACAATCTTTTTGTGAAGGGTTGACTTATTATGGCCGTCGATGTTTTGTTTCAGGTTGGACATGCAGCTGTAACTGATTTTCACTGTGTTACGGTTGAAGATCTTGTGTAACACGTGGTCCCTTGGGAATTCTTCGTCGAGGATCTTAAGAAAAGTCCGTCCGACGTTGGTGGCGACATTCTTACTGAATGGGGGGTTGTACCAAATTATACCTCTGTGGCGATTCTTTCTATCGGAGTTTGGCTGTTCTGAGCGGTTGGCTCCGCTGTCGTTAAGGGCTTTCTGATAGGGTGGTACTGCATTGTCAAAAGAATCTTGGTCATAAGAGATCTCGGAGAGCCTTTTGTTGACTGACTTTGGGATGTTTTCAATGATCTGCGGTGGATGGTTAGATTTCTTGTGGATGTAAAGTGGGATGTTGTTGGGCTTGGTATAAGGCATGTATGTTCCGTTGAAAAGGTTGAGAGTGACACTGGAAAATTTGGACCATTTACAGACTTCATAAAATGTCTATAAATCTTGAATTTACAGACTTGGTACTTTCACCTGTTAAAAACAGAATCTCTGTAAATTCTTTTGACAGACATTTTATATAGTTTTATTGTCTTTTTCTTTATAAAATGTTTGTAAAATTTTTATAAATCCTAGGAGCTGTAATGAGAGGAAAGACTTACAATTTACAGACTTTACAAAATCTGCCAACAATGTTTGCAAATCTGCTGTTTACAAAGATTTTATAATGCCAAGACTTCTAATATAAAATGTCTGTAAATGGCACTGCGTAATTTTAATGTTAATTCAGTTACCAAATCTCTGTAAATTAATGTGGTCCCCAAGCGGAACATCTAATGACAATCGGGGCATTATAAAAGCTCTGTAAATTGACACAAACAAACATAATCTTTCTCCGAATCGTCTAAATAGAATTTTTAAAGCTACATCTAGTGTTCACTCACATAATCTAAGAAAATCAAAATACAACCTTTTCGTTCCTAGACCGAGTACTGAAGCAGGCAAACGAAGTTTTCAATATCGCGGTTCTGTTAGGTTCTCTGGAACAGCTTGCCTTTAAGCACTAAGATGTAGCCCACTCTTAGCTCTTTTAAATCATGCATTTACTTTCTATCTAATTTAATGATAGTTCATAAAGGATACTTTTTATAGTTTTTAGTATAATCCCGTATAGATAATGAATTTAGTTAGATAATTTAATTTAGTTAAGTAATTAATCTATTGTTGGTTAAGGCTCGACGGAAGAGCATGTATTATGAATTGACAACGCGTAATATAAATAAAGTTTACCTACCTAACGGGGCATTATAAAATCTCTGTAAATTGACGCAAACGGGGCATTATAAAATCTCTGTAAATTGACGCAAACGGGGCATTATAAAATCTCTGTAAATTGACACAAACGGGGCATTATAAAATCTCTGTAAATTGACGCAAATGGGGCATCATAAAATCTCTGTAAATTGACGCAAACGGGGCATTATAAAATCTCTGTAAATTGACGCAAACGGGGCATCATAAAATCTCTGTAAATTGACGCAAACGGGGCACTGTAAAATCTCTGTAAATTGACGCAAGCGGGGCATTATAAAATCTCTGTAAATTGACGCAAAAGAGTAAAACTGACTAATTGTTTTAGTAAAGTAGGAATTTTACTCGATATTTTGAGTTAGTTTACTTAAAATTTAACTTTTCATTCAACACAGTGAGTTGAAACAACTCCTTAGTTTGAGAAAATCAAGTGAAAGTCACTTTTACTCAAACATACGATTAAAAACTTACTCACTGCAGTGAGTCAGTGCTTCTCACTCAAGTTAAAAATATGAGTTAATTCTTAACCCAATAAAGTGAGTTGATACAACTCTTTATTTTGAGTGAACAGGGGTGCAACAGTCCGACATCTACTCAAACGTGAAAGCACACACATAAGAGATTGTCCTAAAGGTCCTAAAGGGTCCTAAAGGGGGTAAAGTGGGAACTGGGATTGGCCTGTTTTTGCCCTGGGAAATGGGATTTGAGTCACTGGGACTATGATTTGCTCACTGAGAATAGAAAAAAAACGTCGAAATTGGAATGGGACAGTTGTCATTAAGCATGTCCAGTCAATGCTTAACTGGTCTTAATTAGTCTAACTAATTCCCTTAGTGAAACAAAAGAAACAAACTGATCCTTACGGCAGAAAAACAGAAGCAGAAGCAAATAAAATAAAATAAAAGTGGAATATAATAGTGCCCAATATTTCGCTTTGCAGAACAAAGCTTCTTCAGGCGCTAGCACTATAAATGATTACAACTGTAAAACCGTTATGTGGTTTTGAAAAAACTAAAGAATAACAAAAACAATGAATATGTTTGGTGAAGGGTTTGACGGGTGATAAACTAAACAGACTAGTGATGAGAAAGTTAATGAACTTCGTCGCGTCTGTTGATTCCAAGTGGTTCTAACGTCTTTGCTTTGTCTATGCGAAATGCTTCGCGCGCTTTTCGTACAGAGTCTCTGCTATTACGTATTAATTCCAGTGGTATAAGTTGCATATCCTTACAGGCGCGGATCCATTTTTTTATGTGGGGTGGCTACGGGTATCTGCTTGAGTCTCTTAAGAACTTTTCATTGTTGCAATTAAAAAGAAAACTTTTAAAATCGACGGTCTAAGGGGGGGGGGGGGGTGGCTAGCCACCCAATCCACCCTCCTGTATCCGCCCCTGTCTTAGTAGAGTGGCCTGGTAGATTAAAGTATTCTGATATAGGAGTAGGGTAGCTGAGGTGATGTGGATTATCTACAGAGCGGCGATGTTCACCAAAGCGTTCATTTATATTAGTTTGCGTTTTGTTTCTCCGATGTATTCACACGGTATATTACGTTTAAAGCAATTTTTATATTGGATCATATAGATCAGGTTTTTAGAATTACATGTTTTGTGATTATAAATATAACGTTCCTCTTTCGTAGTAAAAAAAAGTGTATTCCTTTTGGCCTTGTTGAATAAACTGACAGGTCAAACAGCGTGGGTGGTTGCATCTGTAAGCTCCTGTTGGAGGCACCGATCTGATCTCTCTCGCTGGTTAATTGGTTTCCTTAGTTTAGTATGTAGTAGTTTAGAACCACTTGGAATCAACAGACGCGACGAACTTCGTTAACTTTCTCATCACTAGTCAGTTTAGTTTATCACCCGTCAAACCCTTCACCAATCATATTCATTGTTTTGTTATTCTTTAGTTTTTTCAAAACCACTTGCACAACGGTTTTACAGTTGTAATCAATCTATTGTGAAAATACAAAACTGAATGCAAGGCTGGCACTACGGCAAAGGGCAGATTTATTAATGGCCAATATTTCGACTAATTGTACTAGTCTTCCTCAGGGCCAGGGCTATACTGAAAGAAAATATTGTAACGGCTCCTAAAATTTGAAAATTACATGGTTATAAATTATTGGCTAATACATGACATGTAGACAGCGCACTTGTAGACATAAGATAAAAATAATATATGACATATATAGTGTGTGATATAAAACTGAGTTCAGCGTTCGTTCTTTCGGTTAATGCCTTCTGGTGACAAAGTGTTCCCTCTATGAATTAAAAAGGCCTCGCGTGCTTTTCGACGGGAAGCATTGATGGTAGGTTGCAGTTCAAGCGGGATGAGTCTCATGTCCGAGGAAGAGTGGTCTGGTAGGTTGAAATGTGTAGGGACCGCTGCTGTGGAGTTGGCGTGATGTGGGTTGTTTGTCCCTTGTCTGTGTTCTGTGAAGCGTTCACGAATCGTGCGTTTGGTTTCCCCTATATACTGTTTTTTACATTTTTTACATTCTATCATATATGTGAGGTTACTAGAATTACAGGTTAAATGTTGTTTTATTTGTCTAATTTCCCCGGTGTTGCTAAAAGTATACGAAGTTCTACCATTGTCAATGTAAGGGCAGGTGAGACATCCATGAGTGGAGTTGCAGCGGAAAGTGCCAGGGGTGGGCTTTGGTGTCGTGTTAGTGTTTTTTAGTTTAGCTCTAACCAAAAGGTCGCGAAGGTTTGGTGAACGACGGTAAGCGATGAAAGGAACATCTTTGAATATTTTTTGCAGGTGATTTGTGGAATGGAGAACGAACGCTGAACTCAGTTTTATATCACACACTATATATGTCATATATTATTTTTATCTTATGTCTACAAGTGCGCTGTCTACATGTCATGTATTAGCCAATAATTTATAACCATGTAATTTTCAAATTTTAGGAGCCGTTACAATATTTTCTTTCAGTATAGCCCTGGCCCTGAGGAAGACTAGTACAATTAGTCGAAATATTGGCCATTAATAAATCTGCCCTTTGCCGTAGTGCCAGCCTTGCATTCAGTTTTGTATTTTCACATTCAAGTGACGCCTGGCACGAGATCTTTCACAAGGAAGATCCGGCAACTACCAGTAAGTTTAATTTCTGCGTCGTGTGGACCTCTGCATTCAAAGGTTTTTCAATCTATTGTGCTAGCCCCTTAAGAAGCTTAGTTTTGCAAAGCGAAATATTGGGCACTATTATATTCCACTTTTATTTTATTTGCTTCAGTGAGTGTTCTGTTTTTCTACCGTAAGGATCAGTTTGCCGTTTGATTTGTTTCACTTCAAGTATTAATACTGATCTATAGGTCTGGAAACCCAAATCCGGCCATTCTCAACGGTTTGTTGCAGTGATCGCGCATTCTGTTTCTTTTTAATTCCCTTAGTTTTGCAAACATCAGAAAACTGTTAAAAGTGCCTATTTTACGGTCAATTCTACGATAGGAATATCAGAATATTTTACTTTTCACTTGTCTTGCGGTCAACGATATTTGTGTACAGCGGTGCAATCAAACCAAAAACGCTGAGCATGCGTATTTTCATGTTAAAAACAACATGGCGGAATGTCTGCAGGCGACAGGAATGTGACTTGGCAGGAGAATATCACCTGATATGCGGATGTGAATAGAAAAGAGTTGCTATGAAAAACACTGGGATTTTTCCAGAATTCTGCTAGTGGGAATGGGATTTGGACGCTGGGAAATGGGATTGGTATCCCCCTCCCCCCCCCCCCCCCCCCCACCCTCTTCAGGACCCTCGATTGCCGCTTCGCGAGCGAGAGCGGGAAAAAAAACGTATCTCATCTGTCAAAGAAAAAATAATATTTCAAAATACAAGCAGCTTAGTTCAACGACGGTATTACTGTTGTATGAGATATGTGTCTTTTATACCATCTTTACTTCACATGTCAATAAAAAAAGTGAAAACCGGTAAGGAGCACACAGCTGACGCAGCATTTTAATATTTTAGCCTTGCCTAAACAGCTCTTGAAAGGGGTGTCTTTAAAGCCCGGATTTACCTGGAACGGAAATAGGAGTGATTTCCGAAGAACGAGAGATTCAAAAGAAATGCATTGAAAAAGCCGTATGTGAGCTCGAAAAATAATAATGGTGAATACAATGTAAAATACAATACAGTAAATGAAAGGCAATCATCAAAGCAATTTTCCGCTAGGTCGCTCGGCCGAGAGGTCTTGGGTGCGAATTGATCATGCGCAAGAGAGTCATTCCCGGCGGGCAGTTCGTGTTGGCGGTTCTTTTAACGAACTTCCATGTTTTTTTATTACTCTGTTATTACTGTCTTGCCGCTCGCTTTCAGCGCTCAAAACTTCACTTGCTTTGAAAAGACAACTTGTGATTTGAGCCTTTTTCTCGTTTCACGTTTTCTGAATAAGCTGCATGCAATGTTTTTACAAAATATCAACGATCGCTATGCATACGATTGCTTCCAACCTACATCCATCGTCATGATCAAGTCAAGTTGGCTAGTTCTGTAAATTACATCAATTCAAGCGCTTCATTCTTGCTGCCCTTGTGATCGCAAAGGTAAGTAAGCTTACGTTAAAAATGTAAACCAGTTTAAATATTATTTTTGGCTACCTGTACTGAAGATTTTCTACGAATTTCAGGGTTCTGTCTTGGTGACACTTCACAAGGGATTTCACGTTGTACTTTGTTTAGTCTTGTTTTTGTCCGTGTGTATTGGTACACCAGAACAGAACCAATTTCAGCCTGCTCATTTGAATAAATAAGCTTATAAGAAACTAAAACTTGAATTTTAATATTTCTTTCAATCTTGTAATTCTGTTCAAGTGATGTTGATTTTTAACATGAAGTACATGTAGATGTACAGTATTATTTTCTTATTTGCTGGGGCCTTTGGCCGTCCATGCTTAGGAAATCATACTGTAGGCCATAAGACCATTGACTTGTTATGTACACATGCTAAATTGTTGGAGGTAAAACCTTTGGAAAAGGCGAACACTGCTCAGTTAATCAGTACCAAAAATTACAATAGTCAGTTCAAGGACGTATACAAAACATGGACCCAGGTACATGGACCACCTTTAATTTTCGTCAGTTTTAATATAGTATATTTTTTTTCTGAATTTTTCTGTCATTATAAAGGATGGACTGCAGACTGGGGACAGGGTATAAAACACAGTCTTCAGTTTAAATAAATATGACATTCAACTTCAAGTAGCCACGTCAAGACACAAGTACTGTAGAACAAGAAGGACTGGACCCAAGCTACTATAATTATGGGATGCAGACAATCCCATGTGCTTTTCTTTTGGATTCGTTGTGCATGTGCTGTCAAGAAAATGCTGATAGGCCTGGTGGAGTATAAACAAACACATGTGCAAGTAACCATACTGATGAAAAGACAGTGTCAGAACAAGATAAAGATTGGTTTTGTTTGTTATTATTTCTAGATGCTTTGTGGATACTTGTGAAGAGCAGCGTTTAAGGTTCGAATGTAGCCTCACCTTCCCCTTCCCTCGCCGAGAACTCAAAATGAAAACACTGCTCTTTGCGAGTATTCACAAAGCACCTAGAAACAATGAAAACAATTACATGTAGTATGGTGGCTTTGGCATGTGTTTGTTTATACTCCACTAGACTTTCGTTTTAACCGAATCCAAAAGAAAAGCACATGGGATTGTCTGCATGTCATAATACATGTACATGTAATAGCACACTGTACAGTGTAGCTTGGGACTTGTCCCAGTCCTTCTTGTTCTACATGCATCAAAGGAAATCTGTGGGGAGAGCACTAAAACTTCACATCATTGCTCCTGCCCCAACAGTACCAGCCAAGAATCAGACTGCATACATTGTATAAAATGCAATGTTGGCAAAAGGGTAAAATAGTAGGGAGTTAAATACCAATTGATGTTGAATGTCATATTTATTAAAACTTAAGACTGTTTTTATACCCTGTCCCCAGTCCACAGTCCATCCTTAAATTGACAAAAATTAGGGGTGGTCCAACAGATTGTCCATGGACCCGGGTCCATGTTTTGTAAACATCCTCAGTTCAGTGTATTTTTTTAGTATGATTATAATACATGTACAGCTGTAGTTCACAAATGTCATATCAGATTGCTCTTTGTAAAGAGAAAGGCCCACCAGAAAAGAAGGCAATTTTAATTTGTTGCTGTACATGTATGTTGATTGATCATGTAGCTGTTGCACTTCACTTATTTTTTTTCTTTGGTCTGTGTGAGATACATGGAATGTTTGCTAATGAGGATAAAACAAAAATAGAATCAAGGATAGTTTTAAGCACAACATACATGTACAGCTGTAGCCACCCTGTGGGTAAATAGCATCATGTTATGTTTACTTTGCAATGAACTGTACAGCCTTTGTGCAGCCTTGTCAAGGCTGTACAGAGGCTGTGCTCCAAATCTACATTATTGGTGCCAGCTTATAAGTTTTGTGAAAAGCTACATGTTTGTACACTTTCTGATCACCCAAGGTCAAAAGTGATATGCTATGGGCCACTGTGTGTTGCTAGAGCACAGACCAACAATGCAAAATTTTACCTTTGGGCAACCAGGAAATCTTTGTTTTTGCACCAAACTTATACTGTATGCTGAGCACCCCAGATTTCAAGTGTTTGGAGATTTTGGGCTCCCAACTATTTTTCTTAGAGCACAGCCTTGGTTGTCTAATACATGTACAGGTATAATTATGTAGTCAAGGTTTATAGTTTGTGATCTAAATGGTGACTATTTACTTTATTTCTTAGAAAACTGAGTGACAAAACTACAGTACAAAAACACGCAGTAATGAAAAAGATGTACATGTACATGTAGAATGGTCTGAGCCAGAGGTGCGTGTATACTATCTTTCATCTTGCAGCAATGGAACTTGTTGATTAATTTTATTTTGTCTAACCCCCAGCCTGATACACTGTATTGAAAGTTATAATGCATTGCATCGCCATGAGAATTCCTATTGATTTCTAACATTCCCATGCATGTACAAGTAAGAGTGCATGTGGGCATTATAGACATCAATATTACTACATGTAACTTCTGCTTATGGACTCCACCTGTCTCTTTGAGGACAGATTCTGTAGTCATGGTCTCATTAGCACACAACTCCCTTTTAACCCAGAGTAGAATTTAAAGTATGCAGGAGTTGCGTGACTCTGTGTTGTGTTTATACATGTGCAGGAACATGTATAAATACAACTAAATAAAACATCAGCCTTAATTTTCTGTACATTGTGTGTATCAACAAGTCAGTTGATCAAACTAATCTACACGTAAACAATGAAACAACTGACATTATTCTTCTAACAAAATTTTTTTTCTAATTACAAAACAGAACAACAGGGTGCACTGTAAAAGAAGATACATGTACATTGTAGTGATGATTGCAGTGACACTGTGCATGACAACACGCAAGTATGTATTGTGGTTATGAATTAAGCCCTGAATAAGGAAATAAACAAACACATGCGCAAGCAACCATACCGATGAATAGTGTCAGAACAAGATAAAAATTGGTTTTGTTTGTTATTATTTCTAGATGCTTAGTGGATACTTGCGAAGTGCAGTGTTTTAAGGTTCGAACGTAGCCTCACCTTCCCCCCTCCCTCCGCGTTCCCTTACTCACTACATTGTACATATTACCAGCAGGAACACTGGGAAACTAACACACTTTAAGAAAAGTGAAACAGGAAAACTCATTTATAAATTTTTGAGAGCTTGAGCATTTGCACTGACTTGCTGATATTTGAAGTTCTGGGTCAATCAGTTTTTACTTCCCAAGTTGTTCAAGTGTTCACTTTACCCTTGCAGTGCCTCTTTGCACATTGTGTAGTTCCAGAAAAAATCCATACCCACCCCATGGAAGGTCATTGGAAATTCCTAGGGGGAGGGGGGGTCTTAAAAGCCAACATTTTAGAAGCAAAGTATGAAGCTGAACTGGAATTTCCTGGGGGGACGGGGGGGGGGGGGGGGGGGGTTGCTAAACAAAAAACCTTCTGTGGGGGGAGTATGGATATTTTCTGGAACTGCACATTAGGAGTAAATGAGTACTGCCACATTACCAGACAACATGCAGAGTCTTATTTGTGATAACGGCATTCCAACCAAAGGAGTAACAGCGTATTTAGAGTTTGCAGAATTCCTCTGGCTTTTGTTTTATTATTTTTGTGATATGATGCTCTGTTTTCTTAACTTAATGATAACCAATAAATTATGACTCCCTTAAGTTTTCGATCTTCAGTGTGTACAGTGTAGGACATGGCTGCATTTTCCAAAATTTTGAAAAGCTAGTGTGAGACTAGTTGGTTTGATGGAGTTCTCAAACTCATTGTTTAAAAAATACATTCTGACTTGCATTATTTTGTTTCCTTTCAGATTTCAGCATCCTATGCATCAGTTACTGCATTGTTTTTCTGAAGGCCAAGAAACTTAGTGATGTAAACTAATAAATTTCAAAAAGGAGCTGACCAAATTGGGCATGACTTTTACAAAAAGGTCAAACATATTCCAAAGAAGCTTTAGTCATAAAGTATAAAAGATTACATTGAAAATTTATATGTCAATTACAATCTACATATGGTAACATTATTGAAAGGAAGTTTATAATAATTATAATTATGTTAGGCCAAGGCAAACATTAATGTTACAGTTTATTACATGTGATTATTTATTTATATTCCAACCCAGATAAGTAAATATTAAGTGAGAATTTATTTCAAAAAATGCTATACAGTATTGTAGTGCTATTTTCATGAAAGTACAATAATATTGATGAATTTAATGTGTTATTTAATTTTTTTTTTATAGAAGTATTTCCCATGTATCAGACCATTATGTTTGTTGTATTTAGGTTTTATTTGACAGCATTTAGGTTTTATTTATCAGAATTTTTATACATTTTAATTAAATTATAGAGATTTACATGTAGAGAACAAAATTATTATAGAGAATTATTAGATTTACCTTCTAAAACAATCATTATTTGGAGTCGTAGATAAGATTTTTATGCAGTTTTTCTCCCTGAGATTGTCTATGATTGGTTTCTTTGGGCATACCACTTTTAGAGGAAATATATAGCTTATATCAAGATTTTTAACAGATTGAAATATATCTTAATGAACACCTTCATGTAACTTTGTTGAAATTTAATTGTGCTGTATAACGAGACATGAGCTATGTCACACACTGGGCACCCGTCAGACACCATTTTGAAACATAAGCATAGCAGGGAGTTATGGGTATCTAAAGCAGTGGATTGAGGGTCAAGTGCTTCTAAGCAACGGAATAATAATGCTTTTACACAGAGAGCCAGTGCTCACTTAAGTGCCCGATAATTAATTCTCAGGCACCAAGTGTGAACTGAGCCTTACTGAAGACCTTTTAATTTCACTTAATACAATGTATAACTCTGGTGTTTAAAATCGTAGATTTTAAAACAGTTGCATTCCACTGCCATTAGTTTTATTTGAACTTCAGAGTTAGAGCCTGGTCGCACTACAGCCAAAAGCAAAAATTAGCCCGTGCAAATTGACAAAAACAGAAACATTCCACAAAAAGCGTGTTCCACCAGAGCGGTTTCTTTTGTTTTCCTCGATGTTTGCACAGGCGGAATTTTGTTTTTGACTGTAGTGCGACCAGGCCCTTATTAAACAAAAGGCAGTAAAGTTGTTCAATCCTTTTGTTAAACTGTAGCAACATTTTTCTTCCAACAGCTAGATTTTATTGAGTAATGTAGACATTTTGCAAGAATTTATATTTACAATAAAATTTTAGAAATTTACAGACATTATATGAACTTCTCTGTGACATTTGTGTGGTTTATTTGTGGACATTTTACTAACATTTTATGCAATGTTTCGTTTACTTTTTACAGATATTTTATTGAGATTTTATGCTATGCATGTTTCACGCGTTCCTTTTATACATGCTGATTTTACAGAGAAAATGTGGACATTTTGCATAGATTTAGTGCAATAAAATACATACATTTTACAAGCATTGTATGTACTTTTCTGTGACATTTTGTGTAGTTTTTTTGTGCACATTTTACAAAGATTCCATTAAGTTTTTTTGACTCACTTTTTACAGAGATAATAAGGAGATTTTATATTTACTGGTTTACAGAGATTTTTTTCTCGTGCCATTTTTACAGAGAAAGTAGAAAGATTTTACAGAGATTTGTTGTTTGTAACATAAAATCTCTGTAAATTTTACACAAAATTTACAAGAAAAACATCAACATTACATATATATTTTATGCGATCTTAGCGCAGAAAATGTGCTGTAATTTACAGACTTTTTACGAAGTTACAAAATCTCTGGGAATGTGCACGTTTACAGAGTTCGTAATTTACAAAGGAAATGTAGACATTTTACAGAGATTTAACTAACTTTAGTGAAGTCTGTAAGTGGTTCAAGTTTTCCAGTGTGACCTCGAGGAAGTTGACGATTTTTTTGTTGGCTTCAATTGTAATTTTGAATATATGTATATATATATATATATATATATATATATATATATATATATATATAAACGAAAATGTGAGGGTCAAGAGTCCAACTCCAATGTAGCTTTGCTGGTTTATTCGCTCGACGTTTCGACCATAACGGTCTTCATCAGGAGCATCTGAGGTATATACTAACTGTTACAACATTCGAAATTTGAAAAGTTCAACGGAAAGAACACACGTGACATGCTGACGTAATAATCACAGTCATTGAAAAAGTTAGAAATCCTAATCAAGACATTAGAAGAGCAAGAGAAAGTTATTGGATTTCTAAATTCAAGCCTTCTATAAATAGCCTAGTTCAATTCACGTGATATATTGTTTAGTTTAGTTTAGTTTAGTTTAGTTTAGTTTAGCTTTATAGCTTCATATCTGATTATTACGTCAGCATGTCACGTGTGTTCTTTCCGTTGAACTTTTCAAATTTCGAATGTTGTAACAGTTAGTATATACCTCGGATGCTCCTGATGAAGACCGTTATGGTCGAAACGTCGAGCGAATAAACCAGCAAAGCTACATTGGAGTTGGACTCTTGACCCTCACATTTTCGTTTTTATTTACGTTATTTCAAGTGTCCACGATCGCTTTAGTGATCCTCCAGCAAGCATTTTACGTTGGTTAAGGATCTGCATTGTTTGCGAGACCCCTCACAAGTTTTACGGTTATATATATATATATATATATATATATATATATATATATATATATATATATATATATATACAAAAAGAGAGAGAGAGAGAGAGAGAGAGAGAGAAATCCGTAAATTCCGTGATATCCGTTGTATCCACCCTTAATACACAGCTTTGCCCAGCATTAAAGTTGCAGTGCTTGCGCATATTTCCATCAATTCCGTGAAATCCGTGGTTTCCTCCCTTAAAAAGTAGAAAGAGCACTGAGTTTGAATTTGCAGTCCATGAATGTTCTTACATTATTTGGAACACATTAATTATTGGTCATGATACTTTATTGGAGATGGCGGCTTCTACGGATTTAACGGATTCCGCGGAATAATCAATAGTTAATTTAACCAGAATATTTCATTATTAATGAGCTTTATTCTATTTGAGGGTACGGGTTTTACGGATTTTATGGATTACAAGAAATTATAAATGGCATTTTCAGTAATCAACACTTACATGTAGATACATGATGCAATCCAGTAGTTAGTCATCACTCGAGTTTGATTGACGATTGTTTCAGTGTCATCGCAAACAATAGATTTAGTGAAATATGTGAAAATGAGCCAAAAGAGGCTACATTTTTCTCTTTCGTTTCTCTTACAACCAACTAAAACCACTGGGGCGCACTAGTACAAAGAAATGTGACATTTATTTCGTTGCGATGTTTATTCAATGAGATTACGCAGGTTTGTTTGCTATAAAAGCAGAACATTTACCTATACACTTTCTCGCAAGATGATTCGGAGCACGAATTATCCCTGTCGGCAACTGAACAGTAAAAAACTAAAGGGCGTGACGCTGTGCTACTTGAGCCCGCTAATTGTGAACAAGTGTAGCATTGTGAGTGCTAAATGCGTATGCAACGTGAATGATGGACTGCAACGAGCGTGGGATGAGGTTTGCAAGACAAGAGATGCTTGCGATAAGGCATTACAAGGTTTGTTGTCTCTGTGGACTTTCTTAAAGCAAGTGATTTCAGAATTCTTGAATATCTCTGTAATAAGCAACTGAGTTTTTGCTTTTTTCCACAGGTGTTAAGAGCGTAGCGTTCTTTTTTAGTGCTATTAGCACCCAAGGTCAAACGAAGACCTCGAAAAAGAAGAGAGATGAAGAGAATAATGATGACAATAATGATGACAACGGTATTGAAAGTGACAACGACTCGATAACACAGAGTCAAGTTCATCGAGTCCAACATGGATGACAGATCATCCATCAATTGTAAACAAGAAGTTGCACCCCTCCGTCAGCTATTGGATAGCGATGATAACCCCAAATGGTGCACCGGCAAATCCCATAACAGTCCACCGGGCTCTTCTGGAATGTGGCGTTGATGCAATTGCTAAACAGGTACAGCAGTGTTTACTTAAAAATGACAAGTGTTATGTACTAGCATATGTAACGTTTGGCCATTTTGTTTAACCCTTTTACTCACAGGGGAGGTTAATATGTAAATTCTCCATACATTATCAATACACTGCCAACTAGACAGGTGATGAGAGTGAAGAAAATCATCAATTAGAGGATATTGTCTGATGTAATACCAAGTTCTCAGAACTAACATTAAAATAAATGTATGACAGTCAGTTAGGAGAATTAATATTCAGATCATGGGAGTAAAAGGGTTGAGTGTAATTATATATCTATGCAGATGCTCAGTTAGTGATCAGCTTCGACTTTGTCCTCACGATATCAATGCATGCTAAAACATACCAGGACCTAACGAAATCGATAAAATTACCACCAAAGATGAACTGAATTTAATTTTGAACAAGCTCTCCCAAATAACAATAAATAAAATGTATGGAGACCAGTAGGGAGATTGTGTCTAATGGTGCTGAGGTTTTTACAACTTGTGGTACAGCCTTAAATGTTTTTCCCCATTTTAGAAGGTGGGTACCCCGCAAGGCCTTGAGAAAACGTTATGTTGCACCAATAGGGCTATTTACAATATAAACTGAACTGAATCTCAACCGTTGTTATAACTGTCGTCCCTTTGTAGGTTCCCTGTCAAGAGGGCAAGGAGTCGGCTGCAATGAGGGAACTATTTAAAGTACTGAAAGATCACAGTAATAGCTTCATGCAAGATCTTGTTACTTCATCCTTTCAACACTGTTATTTGTCAGAAGTGCAAAGCGTTTTAGAAGATCCTGACGCCATGGACATAGAGGAATGTGGTACTGAGAATGTCGCCCGTGTACGCCTCGTTCATGCTCCGTTCAAGTCCGCGCTCTCTGGCGCCATTGCAAAAATTCAACAGGCTAACCTGGTTATTGATCGTTTTGGCTTGGACTGTACAACTCAAGACTCCAATTCAGCAAAACAAATCGAGGAAGAAGAGCCGAGACTTGGAGACAAAATGACCGTCTTAATAAATGACATATCCATAGCGATGAAAAGGCTGGACTACGCCATTCATAGGGGGACGATCTACAAGAAGTGCGAGGGTGCCAAATACACGTATTCGTATAAATGTGATATGAAGGTTTTCATAAACAGCTTGGCGGCCAATGAATCGTTCAAATCAAGGCTTCTGAAGGATACGAAACGGGTTATCGACCTATTGGCGGATCCCGACTGCGAGGTCATCCGTCCAATTATCGCAGATCACAACCTAATCGAGGTAAACGCGGATACTGTTGGCATATCGCGGAAAGAAGATTCGTGAAAGATGCAATTGCCGCGGAGAAAACGGGCCTCGTCACACCAAGAGCCTTTTCACGATACGATGCATTCAAAGATCCACAGCCAAAGTACTTTGAGGAAGTACTTAAGAACAGCCTTTCCGAAGCTGAGACGGCGCTGTTTTGCGAAGATTTCCTCCGGCTGCTGAACTTCAACAACAAAAAGCACAAAGAGAGGGTACCATGCTTAGTTGGCGAGCCGGACAGCGGAAAAAACCAGCCTTTTCTATCCAATCCTTGGCCTCACACCACAAGAACGTGGCAACCATCACCAAACAAAAAGTGTTCAACAAAGCGATGATAAGTAAGAACACAGATGTGATCTTCATCGATGAAGCGTCCTCGTCGAGCCTTGATGTAGATGATTGGAAGATAATCACTCAAGGCGGTTATACGGCATGTGATGTGAAATACAAGACAGCGAAATCATTTTTCAACCGTTGCCCGATGTTCATGACGGCGCAGAAGAAACTGGAGTTCAAGCCAGAGGACCAACCGGCGATGGATCGCAGAATACGATACTACAAGTTCAAAACCTTGGTGAGTCCTAAGAAGAAAGCTGCGCAATGGCTCCGAAAGCATCCGGTGGAATGCATTGCTTGGGCGGCTTCAAAAGCTCGGGTGGCCAGCGATGAGGAAGAAAGCTCTGATGACGAGGAAGGAGAACAACCATCGCAGAATGACGACGGAATCCTGCCGGAGAGTGAGAAGGAAATATTAAGAACCCTGCCTCTTGGCGACCTTCTGACAGAACCACGATCCCAAGAAGAAAGCTCTGATGAGGACACGATTCAAGATGCCGGCGATTCCGATGACGACCAGACCCTGACGGCCTTGAAAGCTAGTCTGGCACAATGCTCACCTGTTTCTCTACGTCATCGTCAACTGAGCCACATCTTAGAAACTCGTCTCGCGGAAAAAGAAAGGCAGAAAAAGCTAGAGGAAGTGTGGTACGAGAAGAGGCAACAGCACTTACTATACAGGGGAGTGTCGATGGATCATGTGTCGTTGCTCCCACACGACCAGAACGAGCCGTTTCCCACACCAATTCGAACGGAGCTCGCTGCCTTTCAAGAAGCGCAACTCGCTAAAGATCTAGAAGCCAGAAAGGAAAGAGCCAAGAAAGTGTTCCAATCCAGTTGGCTAAGGACTACGGAGAAAGCACTCCAAGAATGCATTGTCGCCCTACGAAGCAGCGACGACCCTGAAGTGACGGCTTCCATGGCTGCGCTAAGAGAAATATTGGAAGACAAACTGCAGAACCATCACAGAAATGTCGGCACCCTCGGGTGGGCAGATGCTCTGGCCGAAAGAAAGCGGGTATGCGGTGAACTCGGCCTACTTCGAAAAGAAGACCAACACATAGTGTCCAGCTTGTATGAACGGCTGCCCGTCGCGCGCGTGGAAGAAGACGACGACGACGACACATTCTTCGTCACGCCGAAAACGCCATCATACGTCCCGCAACACGACGTCGATCTCAGCCAAACGTCCCACAGTCCAAGTGGTGTACCGTGGTCAGAACACGTCGACGACTGCGCAATGTCCGAGCAGCTGTTGAGAGCGCACAGCACGAAGAGGCGCCGAAAACATACTGGAAGTCAAAGGCGGACCAAAAGACCGAGGAACACCATAGACAAATAATTTAGTCAAACGTGAACATTGCATGCGTACCGCCGTTAAACGATAGTGTTTCATTTCAGTGTGAATTTGATGTAGTGGCATGTAATTTTCCCGAGATAAGTTACTTGAAGAAGCGGTGGAACTCGATGTAAAAACTACAATAATAGGACGCGGTAATCCAGTTGCCAACAAGCGTAGGATATTTATTACCTTTATAGAATGTCATGGCGAGCGGAATTAAAAAAATGTGTCTGTCGATTGCAGTCAGTGTTGTGACGCGTTTGAAGTGTTCTTTTTCAAAGACTACTCGAAGTATTGATTGTGGTCGCGTGTCTCACGAAGTTCGGATATTTCCGTCCAAGGAGAGCGTTAGCTCGCCCTCTTCTTCAATGTTAGCTGAATTTACAAACGACATTAAAATGTACTTTTTGCAATGATTGACATCTGTTGTTGTTTTTTATCTGAATACGACGATCCTTTACTACTCTAAATCTTGTGCTAACAGACACTTCCACTCGAAAGATACTTTAGTTCAGCCCTCTTTTTTAATGAATCGGCCATTCATCCGTTTTGAAATTTGAAATCGGATCTCTTAGAATAGCCGTCCACTGCCCAAAACCGTGCTTTGTTATCCCCTTTCTTAGAAAATCGTCCTCTTCTGTGAATTTCAAAACCCGACGAACGTTTCTACGTTTCTGCGCAAAGGCTTCGTGGGTGGGACTTTCTTTTCCGGGGGCGAGCTTTTCTCCTATTCGGTTTCAACTGAACGTTCAGTTGAAGATGAAGTTGAACTTGAACTTGAACTTGAACTTGCAGATGAACTCGAAGCGCAAAACCTCGCATTGACGTCCTCGTCCACCTCTGATCCTTTGGTGCCTTGCAGCTTTTGTAGACACCCGTGGGCCTTCACAGCAACTTCGCGCGATCTCTGCTTTTGATAGTGAACTTTGGCAACAGCAGAGCTGTGTTTTTGGTCTTCTGACAAAATTCTTTGCTCTTTGCTACTGAGCAGGTTGAGGCTTTGCGTTTCGACAATTTCACCATAACGTGTGGGATGAATGTATTTTCCAATTGCGTCAAAGACCAATTTGCTCATGACGTCGCCCAAGTGATGTACCCACCGAGTACTTGCATGCTTGTATCGGTCAGAATCAACGAGTCAAATCCATACTTGCTGGCAGTCTTGAACGTTTTCCGATCGATGAATCCCCCCATTTTCCTTCGCTGCACTTACCCTGTCGACTGTCAGATACTGATAAGTCATAGGGCGCGATCCTTTCACCTTGATGAAAAGATACATGGCTACAAATTTCGTGGCAAATGTCAAGTCCGAAGGGTTGACTTGGCCCGGACTGGTTTTGCACATCTTAACGGTGTTTTCATAGCGGAGCAAATGAAAAGTTACAACTTGTAATAATTCCTCCATCGTTGTCCAGTGCCCTCTTGCCTCTAGCGTTTCGATGTCTAGATCCTGTGTCCACTGCAATCTCATCATCTTTGCCACTGTCTTGCGCGCTCTTTTCAGGTACAACTCTGTTGCGGATAACTTTCGAAGAACTGCATCTGATGCGCCATTAATTTTTCTGGAATCGATTAATTCCGAAAGAGCATCTATGTAGCCCAATCGTCCACCATGGCCGAGCTTGCATTCTTCTTGCAGATAGTCAATGAACTTGAACAACAGATTTGGTGAACACAGGCTGAATTCCATCACCTCGCAGGTCAACTCATCCTCGTCTTCGCAGCAAAACTTGAGAAATTTAAATCATCTATTTACAATCTGTTGAGCTGATGGATCTTTCTTGTATCCACCGCCACTTCCAATCAACCAATTTGTGAATGTTTCGCCAATTTGGCCAGAGACTGAAAATAAGGGAATTAGTGCTCTGACGGCTTGTTTTGCAGTTACGCGCGATACGTCGTCATCTTTGTCTGTTACCGGTAAGCTCTTTGGCACTTGCACCGACGAGCTTTTCGCTTCTTGCAGATCGGGTTTTTGGTCAAAATAAAAGAACCACCTGTGCTTGTTATTCACGTGTTTCCTGCAGCCACGTTGACTTTGAAATCCTTCGTGTTCACAAACTTGTATTGGACAGTGATACAAACGATCTGTTTCGTATTTTTTCAAGTGAAGCCGTTTTGGTTTGGGCAATGCGCCATCAAAATTAGACCAGTCAAGCTTACTCTTCTTACTCATGTTTCAAGTAGATTAACGTTTGAGTAGCGCGCACGTTTGTTTAAATCAACGGTGAACAATGAAGTCATCGTGCATGTTTAAACTTGTCACAACTTGCCCCTACTTGCCCATGCATGCTCACGCCTGCTCATGCTTGCCCATGTTTACCTATGCATGCCCATGCTTGCCATAACTTGCCCCTACTTGCCCATGCTTGCTCATGGCTGCTCATGATTGCCCTTGCTTACTCATGCGTGCCCATGCTTTCCCGCCGTTATCACCATTATACAAATTTACAGTGGGGGATACTTAAAATTGTGCTTTTTCACGATTTTTCCTAACAGTACGTACTTAACTAACATTTTTGTCAAGTGCACGTGACAAGACATGTGACTGGGAACAAACGTAATTCTCGCAATCACTTATATTCAAAAGCACCCTTCCTTTAAGATGGAATAACTGAATGAAATGAAATAAAATTAAAGGGCGCGAAGAGCCATCTCGTTAATGCGAAACATGGTAAGGTTAATTTGAAAGACAAATTAAGGGGCCACTAGTTATCATGCAAAAACGACAAAGGAAGTGTAGCGTTTTTTTATTTTTTGAGTAAGCAAACCGAATAATGGCATAAGTGATTTTTAGCTTGGTGCCATAAGTTAAGGGCAAAATGGCTCTCAGGTTTTTGAGTTTGTTTCAGCGACTGAGCCTCTTCAATACTAGTTATTAAAAGTGGCCATTCTTTTTATTTCTATATATCTGTTGAAAGGTACACGATTCAAGATGGTTTGGCTGCGAAACAAGCTCATTTAAGTTTGACTTTGAGAACACGAAGTGTCATGCCCCGCATTGCAAGCTTCATATAATATGTCAAGGATAAAGTACTTCTATCATATTTATTGATAAGATGTTTTTATATTTCAACTAGTATTAAGCCCGGATGATAAAGTATTCGAAAGGAGAAAAAAGAGACCTTTCAGCTAGAAACCCAAACAAACAATTAACATCTTTTCTTGTATTATCCCAATACTTGTACACCCCCACCCTCCTTCCCAGGGGGTAGTCATATATAGGTGTCAGAGGCAATCAAATCAAGATATTGCGATCATGGGATCCCAAAGCACATTTTGGTCGTTGTCAGTTTCTAAGTTTTACTACTTTTTTTGCAAATAAGAACCTGGTTCATTTGTCAGGCTTAAGTGCTTTGCCAAATTTCAGCTTGCATTTTAATCTACAGGTTCTTATATGCAGATTTTGTATTTAACTCATTACGACGGATCCTATGTTTTATGGGGTCATGAGTGACCCATAAGAAAAAAATTCGGCAAAAATCTGCGGGTTTTTTTTTTAAGGATTAAGCTTAATTTAACACTTAAACAAGGTATATTTCCAGATACATGTAGTTTAAAAATTGCCAAGATTATCCCGATCTTTAAACAAGGCTCTCGTTCCTCATGCAATAACTACTGACCCATATCAGTTCTTTCAGCATTAAGTAAAATTTTTGAGCGGTGTATTCTTAATCAACTAACATTTTATTTTACGACTCAAAATATCTTAGTATCTAATCAGTATGGCTTTAGATCGGGAAGCACTACAACTGACTGTTTGGTAGACCTAATAGACGAGATAACGAAACCGGAAAGCCCTTGATTAAGAAGTTATGCAGTATTGATATTTTTTAGACCTAAGCAAAGCATTTGATACAGTCAATCATCCTATCTTGCTATCAAAACTCATCCTGTATGGTATACGAAATATTGAAAACCAGTGGTTCAGGTCGTACATAAGCAAACGGAAACAAAAGGTGTTTACTAAATAAAAATAATAAACTTTATTTAAACTCAGATTAAGAGTAGCTCGAAAGAGCTAATATCTCCGAGTATACAAATAATGGCGTTGAGTCTGATTTTCTTTTACTAAATTCCGGAGTACCTCAAGGGTCGATCCCAGGTCCATCTATTTTCCTTATTTATATAAATGATATTAATAAAGCAACCAACTACTTTTCTATGAGACTATTTGCCGATGATACTTCGCTAACTGTGACTGGTAAAGATCTAGATGCTCTGCTCCAACAAATAAACTGTGAATTGCTAACCATCTATGAATAGTTATGCTCAAATAAATTAACCCTGAATTTAAGCAAGACAAAATACCTGGTTTTTCAACCACGACAACAAATTAATTATAATTTGTACCCTCCTCTCAAACTAGCAGATCAGTATCTTGAACAGTCTTACAGTTTTTTTAACAACAAAAATCTTTATTAGAATCTTTATTAAATATCTAGGATTAGTTATTGATTGTTTCCTGTCATGGCACGACCATATTGGTTATATTAGTAGTAAAATTAGCAGAAATGTAAATATTATCGCAAAACTTAAATGACATGTAAAAACCAAATCTATAGTATTTATTATGCCCTTGTATATATCCTTATCTTACCTATGGTTGCGTATTGTGGGATAATAATTACGAAGCTCCATTATCACAATTAGTGAAGCTACAAAATAAGGTTGTCAGAATCATCAACAACGTACCACTTTGTGATCATATTACTCCTCATTATGTAAACCTTGGCCTTATTAAGCTTTCTGACATAGTAAAATTAAATACCTGTCAATTATTTTATGATGTTATTGTAGATAACAAGCTGTCTAATCTTACTATTTATTTTTTCTCAGAGCGCGAGCGGGCGGAATTCTGAGAATCCTGCAATATGATTGGTTCCGGGAGCGGGCGGAAATTTACGATCTTGCCCGCTCACTCAACGATTCCGCCCGGGTTGCGTAGTTGCATGATTCACGATAATTTGTGACTCCGTTGTTTTAAGCTTGTGAGCCCTGGTATTATTGAATTTTCTCGTCAAATATGGACCCAGACGAAAGCTACCAAGGCGAAAGCGAATTTTATTAGCTAGATAAAATATTTAACGACATAAATGAAGAAAACAATGAAGAAACCGACCAGCAAAGTTCCACCATGCATGGCTGACGTCCGAAAACATGCTAAAGATCCTAACGCTTCAACGAGGTATCAAAAAGACTCAATAAAGAATGAGAGATTACACTAAGTGGATAGAGAAATCAGCCGTAAAATTAAAGGCCAATGTTATTCCTCAAAAAGGCGAGTACAAATTTGGATTTTATGATTTGTTGATTTTATAGTTTGTTCGGCGTTTGTTGTTGTTTTTTTGCAAAGCGACATTTGTGGCTTAAAAAATTACTGTGATTAGACAATCTAGCGCTTGTTTACAAAGGTTTTGACTGCATTCGATTTAAGTGTTCTTATTTTTCCGTTTTTCTTTTTCTTCTAATCGAGATTCTGTGAAATTTCATTAAAAAAGCGTTGCTTAAATTTGACATTCTAGTTTTGTACGGGTTGTTTTCAGTTAATTTATACGCATTTTCGCGATCTGATTTTACGAGATAATTCGTACTTTAACTACATTGCTCGGTTAGCATGCTTATATTCCACAGTTTTTGCCTTCTTTTATCTAAATTCTGTAAGTTTTCATTCATTAAATAAGAATAGCTAAGTTTAAGCTTTCGCACTGCTATGAATGAATTACGCTCGACTTTCCATTTGTAGAAAAATTTGAAAAGTTTTTTAAGTTAATCTTCAGCTTTCCACGGCTTCGCTGTAGGCAAGAACATTTCTCTATCCTCACCGCAGGCAAACACAACAGCCGTTTATTCTTCCGGGAGAAATAAACTGATAGAAATTAGTTCACTTTGCGAAGTAAGTTTTTTGGTTTCTGAATGAAAAAGTTGTGAAGATTACCGAGTTACTTTTTGCACGCGTTGTGTCAGTTTTGCTTTACGCGGCGCGTAAAGACATTTCTTGAAAAGCTGTACAAGTATATCAAGATTTTCTCGGCAAATCGCAGAATTGAAGTAGGAAAAAAATAAATAAGTTATTTACCGGCCTTGGTCGGTCCGTATTGGAAAGAACTGTGCCCTCTGTCTCGAGTACGGCCCGAGGCCGCAGGCCTCGGGCCGTACTCGAGACCTCTGGCACAGTTTTTTCCAATACGGACCTCCCGGCCGGTAAATAACATATATATCTTTTGTATCTGAGCAGTTCCACGTTTTATCACATAGGAACGTTCCAAAATCAAATATCGGAAAAGCAGGCAAAAACAAAAATCTCTTAAAAAGTCTTTTAGATAATAAAGAAGAGCACGATATAGGGTATAAAGAATCTCTGTGTGGTATGCATACAACAGCCAAATTTGGTTTAAGTAATCAAACTAAAACTTTCTAAAACGTACGAGTAACAAATTTAGGGAAACGTGAAAGAGAGAGGCTGTGCCAAGATAAGAGATCGTTTTCTGAGAAGGGTGTGCGGCAATCATTAATGTTTGACTGTGTTGAGTTTTATTTGAGTTAGCGTGGCAATTTTAAGAGCGATATTTTCCTGGATGTTCCCAAAAGGTTCAGGGAACAATAGAATGGGACCAAAAGAGTCCCATAGTTGCTCACAGTGTACGGTTTTTAAATGAGAACACGCGTACGTTAACTCTGTTTCCGAATATTCCGAAAAATCCGTCCTTTCTGCCATCTAGGGTAAACTTCTTTTGGCTTAATGTATTTTGTCTCCAGTCACTCTTCACTGCAAGTTTCCTCGTATCAAAAACATTTTTTTCATCAGAGGTGGAAAAAAAACGGATTTGCCGGATTTCACGGAAACTTAAATAGGTTTCATTGAATAAGCATATGTTTTGAAAAAACCTCCACCATGAACTAAAACAGTTTCAAATATTGTTATAGAAATGCACATAGTTTTATTCAGACATATTGGACTTCTGGAAGTGAATTGTTTTTAAATACCCTTGAAAGAGAGAAAATGCATTGACTCTTGTTTCTTGGCTCCTCATTAACGCGTTTCAGTGATTGTAAAAACTTGCAACAAGAAATATAAGTACAGGTGCAATAATTCCATCATATTTAGTGTTCATGTTTGGTTTGAAAACATGGTAAACAAATAATAGCACCATCTCTCTCGGTCGTTAATTAAAAATTTACTTAGGAAACAATGTAAACGAGAAATGTAAGCATTACAGAAAAAATATCCCTTGATTACAGCAATTCTGATTGTTTGGTTTAGCGTCGGCTTCAGTAGAAAATCAGATCATTGTCAAGTTTTTATGCAATGCACAAGCATCAAGGTTAAATATTGGACCACATCTCATTAACAAGGTCAACACAAACGACAAACTAAGAATTGTGAAAGAAGAAAAACCCATTGGGCCGGTTATTTAAACGAAGTTTAGACGGTGTTTAACAAAACCGCGGTCTAACCGCATTTCAATCTGGCCAACCATAATATTTAAACACTATTTACTGTTGGCAATGTCAAGTAGGCATATAGCACAGACTAGAAAAAACATTTATCTCCTAAAATAACTGACTTATAAACAGAAACGGAGTCAAAACTGAAATTTAGTTTGATTGTTCCCATTACAATGATGCTTGTACAATCCTTACGGGATTTGGACAATCACTACTGTCACTAATGAGCAAAAGTTCACAGCAACTCGTTGGTTTGCTTGTTCTAAAACAATGAAAACAAGGACGGCGGAGCGTATTTTCAATTGCGGGGGGGGAGGGGGCTTGAAAGAGAGCGCTAGAGACGCGATATATTTTTTATTTCTTTTCAATTTATATCTTTATCCCTGGAAAAAGGTGCATTAAAACGGATAATATCCTTGCTCCTCGGACTTAAAAACATAATGACTTCCGCGCTACGCGCTCGGTCATTATTTTTAAGAAAGCCTCGAAACTCGGGAATTATCCCTTACTTCACCCGACATCAACGCAAACAGTTGTCAGAAGAGCTGTACATGTATTAAAGAGGGGCTACTTTATCGCCACAATGGGCCCGTTATTTAAACAAGGTCTTTGTTAAAATGTGTAAGATGCCTGCAATTTCACTGCTAATCGGCAGCAAAAAGGCTGCCAGTCAAAGTTAAGTCAAGTTGCAGTCGTTTTACAGGGCTTTCATTTTCGTACGGGTTACCACTTACCGAAATGTTATTTCATTGCTTTGTTTAAATCCAGCCATTCCCTTTTTTCCTTCATTGATCGAGATTCTGTGAAGTATTATCGATCAGATAAAAATAATATTTTATAATATAATTGTTTGTTTTAACGACTTACGTTAGCTTCGAATTTCATTTCGGTCGTCAATGACAACCTTTTCCGTGATAAACTTGACAACTTAAAATAGTGCTATTAATGGTGCTAGTGCCATTGGCCAAAGACAAATTTGTCCGTCGAAAGACAATTGGATAGGTAATATGTGGGTCGATTTTTGATTGTAACATATGTTTTACCAATTTGGTACATGTCGTCTATAGCAGTCTCCTGTAATGTACGAACCACGAGTTTGCTGGACAAGAAATTGTTTAATAACCCGTCGCTTGTCTTCAACTGATTTAACCGCCGGCGGATACGCTGTGACACTAGCGAAGTTTCTGCCCGTATCTTTAGCATTAAAGACTGCCTACTGTTGAAAAAAGAAGAGAAAGAAATCACGTAAGAATTCGTCGTGGTCGCATTGAGAGATATCACTCTTTGCACGGCCTTAAACATGTTTTCGGAAATAAGAACCTGCACAGTATGATGTTAGGTTCGTTAGCATATTTTATTCCCTTGTGCGACTAAAGTTCCGTGACAAACGTTGATGAATTTATCCTATTAAGCAAATCTAAAACAAATCTTCAATTGACCGTTTGTACTGTTTGGCAGCTTTAAAATGTTAAACAGTCGAGCAGAACAAGTATCAGTCAGTATATTAAATACCTGCGTTTTCTTTGGTTCACTAACAGTGGTCTGTTACATAAAATTAACAGCCAAGCAAACCTCGCAAAATATTCATTGTCACTGCTTTACACGCACATCATACGACTTTCGATTCAACCTTCCAAACGGGCATTAACCCATGGACGTACAACCTTGAGGTTTCTCTCCGATCTTTTCAAGAGCATTTTTTAGCACATACCGTCTTCAGTAGCTTTTGTTAAATTTTAAAGACATTTTGGTAACGTTTGGCTCCATCGGTTACTATGGTAACGATATACGACGTCATGAGAAGCATGACGTTAAGCCATTTTTTGAATAAAAATGCATGCTTTTCACCACGCCGAGATTATAACTTTTCGCCAGGGAGAGATCATAACTGAGTCTGAAAATCTAAAACTCCTTGGCGTAACTATTGATAGTAGACTCAATTTTAACGAACACATCAATAGCGGTTAAGGAATCTGATACCTACCACGGACAACTCTATAAATCGGCAATTCTTCCAACCTCACTTATTGCCATTAAGTATGGCACTTTTCCAGGGCCTCAGGACACTCGTAGAATAGAAAGGCTACAAGAACGTGGTTTGCGGGCTGTCTTTATGGACACACATCTTAATTACCAACAGCTTTTAGATAAAGCAAATTTACCTTCTTTATGCAACAGACGGCTCCAAGATTTATGTATCTTGATGTACCAAGCGAAACAACTTATGTCCGAGACAGACTTGTAATCTATTCCAGCCTTGTAATCATACTTATCAGCTGAGATAAACTGACTTTGCGCTACCCAGATTAATACTACTACTCATGCGAAACATTCGTTAAGATACCTTGGTCCCAAATTGTGGCATAACTTATCCAGAGAGACTTGCAAGCAATCTTAATACCTTTCAATCGCAAATAAGAAAGCGTGACCTATCTAGCATCTTAAAAGATGGTTATACAGGCTGTTATCTATGCAATTCCTAGATTATCTTATATCTAAGATATTCATATATCTTAATCTTATATGCATGTACAGTTTCAGATTTTTTAGTTATGTTTTTAAATAGATTAGGTCAGTTTAATTCTTTTTTTTTATGTTTAGTTAGGTGTCCCCTATTAGCTGAGGGTTTTCCCCTCTGCTAGATATTTTATTGACACGTTAATAAAGTTTTTATTATTTATTATTTTTATTATTATTACATGTAAAATGCTACCAAAAGCAGCAAAATGTTTAATTGTATCATGTTTTGCAACTCTAGGAAACAATATTTGCAATTTCTGCATTTTCTCGATAAATGTGATTTTTTTGCAAAATCCAAGATGGCGGCCATTTTGGATGAAGTAATGGATCCCCAACAGCGCTACAGCCCATAATATTTACGTTATCTTGTAGAGCACATTACAGGATAACTATTAGATGTGAAATATTTTCGAAATATTGTAACACCGCAAGAATCCGAGGGAGGCGTTGCAATCGCCCGCCCCCATGTACCACAGTTTGGGGAATAAGTTTGCGTGTACGTCCAAGGGTTAACACGAAACTTCGCTAGTAGCCTCCCTGTCAGTCTGCATTTGTCAACCTAATGATGTTGTAATTTTTACTGTTATTGTCGTTGTTACTGAGTAGAATTGATATTGGTCCCAAAACTACCCTCTATGCACTTTTTGAATATCAGTAACTGTGATTTAACAAGAGTCTTTCTTACGACCGTTGCCACGGTTTAACCGCCTTGTTGCATCTCATTGTTTGCCAAAGAGTGGACTTGTTAAAGGGAACCTCCACTATTATAACAAATTGACGTTAAATTGTTGGAAATAACGTTTCAATTTCAATTATGTTAATAACAAGTGGAAATATAATTTTAGTGTACACAAAAATTGGAAATGAATATCGCCTATGTTCGCCTTTAATTTCCTGCGCGCCGTAATTTTGAATATTTATGACGTCATATGGTTGTCCAATTATTCCAAACAAAAGAAAGTTGATTCTTAACAATACCGGCAGCCATATGACGTCATGAAAATTAAAATGGCGGCGTGCGGAAAGCCTAAAAGTAAAAATAGGCGATTTCGTGTCCTTTTTATCTCGTTAAAGCGTCACTAGAATATAGGGACAAAAGTTGCTAACAAATTTTTGTGGACTTTTGTCTGGGGGGGATTAGTTGTTTCTTCTTTATAGAAGCTATATTAGGGCATTGAGGATATGGTTGGTTAAACCGGTTAGGATTTCAAGAAGGGCGTCACATACTGCTCCTAAAATTTTTGGGGAGCACCCCGGACCTATTGTTAATTTCCCTTGGGTATCGGGATGTCAAAACTTGTCATGAACTTGTCATATCTCACATTACCTTACCGCAAAGGTATTAAGTTCTTCTTAAGTTTCGATATCTCACGTTACCTATCAGTTTCAGTTTCAATCATTTGTCGTAAAGCCATTAAAGATGCTTTGGAAGGGTAAAAATAGGTCAAATGCGGTTTTTTTTGGCAAACGCAGTTTGAGAATTTCACGATGTATTTTAACGAATGGAGACGTTTTAAGAAAGTTAAATGGGACGGGAAAGTTTGTGTTTTAATATGAGCGATATGTCAGACCAAATTGCGTTTGTTCTATTTTGAATCATTGCTATTACGGTTTGATTATGCAATGGTATGGGAAAGACGTCATAGTTTTGTTGATTTAGCTACCGTGCACAAGGATATTTTGCGGATTGTCCGACTGAATTTGTTTTGCGGGCGGATATTTTCGCGGGTCGCGGAGACAGCTAAAATTTGCTGGAAGGAAATGCTTGCGGATTTCTGGTCAAGAATAAATAAAATCCAAGGCATCGGTATTAAACTGCAATTTTACTTCCTGACCGGAGGTTTGTATAGTTCCCATAGTTATGGTTGCTGTTCTGGCGCCAATATGAACATAAACAACGAGAAAACTAGTGAATGAATTATTGTACGTTGTTGTAAAAACGTATCAGTATTATGATAACAGTCTCTGGTTCTTTTGAGGACGTGTCTGGAGTTGAATCGGGAATACAAGTGACTGTTGTGCCGGTCGTCTCGGAGTTCACTGTTATGAGAGTTATGAGTTATGAGAGTTCACCGTTAAAAAGTTCCTGTTAAGCCGATATACATCATATACATATACATCATTAAAACAAGTTTGAAATTACCAATGACTGTTTTCCTCAAAAATCTCGACAAACTATCAACACACACACACAAAAACAATCTTTGAGGAACAAAATTTTACTGCTAAACGAATCCAATACGTATATTTAACTAAACATAAAAATTCACTTTGCAATCTCCGCGAGAATTAAACGTGACATCACCTATTTATACTTTACAACCTGTCGAATCTCCGAAAGTGTTGAATAAATTGGATATTATATTTCGTTATTACAAAAAAATTGACATTCCAAGAGTGTGAGGTCACCTTCGCATTTCTCCTGGTCTTCAGATGCCAGAGTTTTATCCAGTTGGCTAGATAAATAAACTTGTTCAGCCGAATGGAGGTTACGATAAAAATCGCGACATTCGCGAAGAATATTTTTATCGGAAGTCACGGTTGAATTGTTGGCACGTAATTTGAGTCGCGTGTTTTTCCCGCCAAACGCGTGTAATCATCTGTTGTATTTAAATTTACCATGAGACAGGATGTTGCCAAACTCGCTTTAAAGATTAAATTTCTCACGCTTACGCTCACGGCATCGGGAGTAGGGGGTGGCCGGCAGTTTCTGGAGAAGGGTCGCACGGAGGTTCATTTTTTGTTTTGTAGTGCAAATTAGGGCCTTTGTTATTTAAACCTCACTGGGATTACAAAATTTAAATAAGAAAGGTAAAACGAAATGAGTTCTGGTAGTTGTAGTCAAATGACGTTATCGTACAAATGGCCTATTGTGGTTACAGGGAGAGTGTCATTGCTGGTTGCTGTAGTGGGGGCCGGGGGGCCTTTGGTGCCCCCCCCCCCTCCGGGCGCTGGAGCCTCGCGGTTCGCCTCGCGGCGTTTCGCCTTCGGGGAGTCTTCTTCGGGAAGACTGGCACCGGTGGCATAGTATTGGCTGGCCCGTGTACTTAAAAAATAACTCGAGCCCTTGAGTGACTAATTTGCGTGGCACTGCCTTTTGTAAACGTGTGAATTCTACGACAAGGAGTAGTGATATATTGTTTAAAAGCACTTTTTTTGCGTTCTTTTTCCTTTATTTTTGTATTTTAAAAATTAAAAAATTTTAAAAATTTTTCAACCCATAAATTTATATTATTTTCTTGCGTATCCCTGTCATTTTTTTTAGATTATAAAGGGAAAATCAAGACCTGATTATTTCCGAGATCTTTTTGTATTATTAAAGAAATTTACGAGTAAATTTCAGTTTTTTTAAAAGGTAAATAAACATAAATTATACGGACAGATCTTGATTGTTGGTACATTTTCTATTTATTCAAGTGAAAATCAGATCATAGTAATTCTCATCACGTAAATAAAGGGGTTTGCTCCATACTCTTTTTGTCTTAGTGTAAAGTTAAACACAACTTTTCCTTAAAAAATAGACAAAAAGGTCTTTATAATATAGAATTAAAGGGGGATACACTCTTTAGTGTTATGTTTTATACTTCAAATAAATGTAATAAATTCAAAAAAATCAAGAAATTATAATAAAATCTTGAAATGCTTTAAATTCTAAAAAATTATGAGCTCGCCCTTCGGGCTCGCGGGATTCGCAAGAAAATAATAGAAATTTATGGGTTGAAAAATTTTAAAAATTTTTTAATTTTTAAAATACAAAAATAAAGGAAAAAGAACGCAAAAAAAGTGCTTTTAATCATTCAAATATATCACTACTAATGGTTAATGTTTTGATAGGTGGTGGCGGAGGAAATAAAAAAAATATTTTTTAAAAAAAAAAATATATAATTTAAAAAAAATATATATTTATATAAAATAAAAATGATTGCTACGCAAAAACCTATCGCAAAGAAAAACCAAAATCCAAAAAAGATGGATTCAAGGGATATATTACAAGCAAAATATCATAATATAGATATTTTGTTTAGAGAAGTTTTGACATTATTAAAAGATTATCTAAATGATATTGATCATCTTGATGATGAGAGATTATTAATAAGAAAAGAATTGAGAGAATTTATTATTGATATAAATAGAAAGTTGAACAAACTTCCAGTTTTGAATTTATATTATAATAATTTTGAAGATATGAAAGATTTTGTAACTTTTGAATTATTTTATCATTCAGGTGAATTATTCAGATATTTTATAAAAATTGGAGAAGGAAATATGTTACTTTTTGAAGATACAGATGGAAATCCAACTTGTAATGAGAAAAAAATTGTTAAGAAATTATTAAAAAAATTTCAAAAAAAGATTATAGTAAAAAGTGAAGATCAAGATGAAAATAGAGACAACGATGAAGATTATGGAAATTATTATCTTGAAACAGAAGAAGTATTTGATTATATTTATGGAAATTATTATCTTGAAACAGAAGAAGTATTTGATTATATTTATGGATAAATTTTAGCCCCATTTGGGGCTTTTTTTAATGCTGAAAATTATAATTTCAGCGGCAAAAATAAAATAAAATTTAAAAAAAATTATATATTAAAAAGGATGAATTTATCTGATTTAATGAATCTTTCATATAAAAAATTACAGAAGATGGAAAGAGAAAAAAAAATTATTGAAAGATAAGTATTCTGATTTACAAGTTATAAATAAACAAGACAAAAAGAAACAAGACAAAAGAAACAAAAAATGATTGATAGAATTCTTAAATTAGGTAAAAATATAGAAAAGATTGAAAAGATTGAAAAGATTGAAATAAAAAAGGAGCAAAGCAGAAACTGAAGAGGAAATTAAATATTCTTAAATCAGAGGCAGAGGAATTTAAAAAAAAATTTTAAATATTTCACTAAAGAAGGACAAAAAAATCTTAGAAGAAAGAAAAACATTTTGATGATTATTTTAAAGAATGTATAAAAAATAAAAAATTCCAGAAGATACACCAGAATATTTAAAGAAAGCATTAAAAAGAGCAATGAAAGAATACAGCGTTGGAATTGAATTTGAAAAGTCTGCTCTTAAGAATTTTGCTAAAAAATATGTAATTTATGGTGAAGTGGATTAGTACATTTACCTAAATATTTTTTTTTAGAGAAAGCTCCTCAATTAAGAAAATTTCTTAGAAATCATAGAAATTAAAGTTAAATTTATATTTATTTGTTTAATGGAAATAATGAGTGAAAAAGAAGGAAAAGTAAAAGCTATAGAAAAAAAGCTTATTTTCATTCTAATACATATATTAATCTTGAAGGTACAGATGTTACAAAGATTTTAACTGAAATGATTACAGAATTTATTCATAAAATTTCTTTATTTGAAAGTAATGATACAGGTTGGTATTTTAAAAATGTTATATCATTAGAAAATTCATACTGTAGATTATAAACCTATGAGAGGTTCTTCCTATATTAAACTTCCTGCTTTTGTTACAAGTAAAAAAAGCTATAATAAATTTAGAAAATAAAAAAGATGAAAAATGTTTCATGTGGTGTATTTTAAGATATTTACATCCTCATGATAAAGATCCTCAAAGAATTTCAAACTTGAAACAATATGTAAATGAACTTAATTTTAAAGGTATTAAATTTCCAGTTAAATTAACAGATATAAAAAAGTTTGAAAAACAAAATCCAAATCTCCCAGGAATTAATGTTTTTTCAATTAATGAAAATAATAAATTTTATCCTTTAAAAATGAATGATAAAGATTTTAATAATTCAATAGATTTATTTCTTTATGAAGACTTCGGAAAAACACATTATACACTTATTAAAAATTTTTCGAGATTAATCAGTTCTCAAGTTAGTAAAAATACTTCAAAAAAATATTATTGTAAAAAATGTTTTTCTCATTTTACAAAAGAAGATCTCCTAAAGAAACACATTATATTTTGTACTAATAATGAGACAGCTGCAGTAAAAATGCCTCCTAAAGGATCATTTATATCTTTTAAAAATTTTAATAAAAAATTACCTTTTCCTTTTGTTATTTATGCTGATTTTGAATGTTTTACAAAACCAATGAATAATTGTGAACCTGATTCAATTAATTCTTTTACAATGAAATATCAAAAACATGAACCTTGTGGATTTTGTATTTATATTAAATCTTTTAATAATGAAGTTAATGATAAACTTAATACTATATTTGAAACTAATCCAATTATTTATACAAAGGAAACAGAAGATGAAAATATTGCATTTCTTTTTTGTACAAGAATTAGAAAGAATTGCAAAACAAATTAATTTTAGTTTTTATAATTTTCCAAAAAGTATGATATTTACAAAAACTAATGAAACAGACTATAATAATTCCAAATTTTGTCATATTTGTGAAAAACCTTTTATTGAAGAAGACATTGATAATATAAAAGTTAGAGATCATTGTCATTTTACTGGTAAGTTTAGAGGAGCCGCTCATAATAATTGTAATATTTTTTGTAAAAAACCTAGAGTACTTCCTGTAGTATTTCATAATCTTCAAGGTTATGATTCACATATTTTTATTAAAGAATTAGCAAAAATGAAAGGTGATTTAACTTTTATTCCTAAAACAGAAGAGAAATATATCATTTTCTAAAAAAATTAAAGTAGCTGAATTTAAGAAAAAAGATGAAAAAGTTACAATTAATTTTGAATTACGTTTTATTGATTCATTTAAATTTTTATTAACTTCTTTAGCAAATCTTGTTAAAAATTTACAACCTAATGATTTTTATTCAACAAAAAGGTATTATAAAAATATAGATTTTTAACGAGAAAAGGAGTATATCCTTATGATTATGTAGATTCTTTAGAAAAATTCAAAGAAACACAATTACCTCCAAAAGAAGAATTTTATTCAAAATTAAATAATGAAGGTATATCTGATGAAGATTTCACTCATGCACAAAATGTTTGGACTACATTCAATTGTAAAACTACTAAAGATTACCATGATTTATATCTTAAAACAGATGTATTACTTTTAGCTGATGTATTTGAAAACTTTCGTAAAACTTGTTTAAAACATTATAATTTAGATCCAGCTCATTATTATTCATCTCCTGGTTTAGCTTGGGATGCATGTCTTAAAGAAACAGATCAAACACTTGAATTATTACATGATTATGATATGTTAATGATGTTTGATCAAGGAATTAGAGGTGGTATATCTCATATATCAAAAAGATATTCAGAAGCGAATAATAAATATATGAAAAATTATAATCCTGATAAAGAATCAAAGTTTATTACATATCTTGATGCTAATAATCTTTATGGTTGGGCTATGTCTCAAAAACTTCCAACTCATGGATTTAAATGGATGAAAAATCTTACAAAAGAAAAAGTAATAGAAATATTAAATAAGAAAATTACAAAAATTGGTTATATATTTGAAGTGGATCTTAAATATCCAAAAAAACTATGGAAAGAACATAATGATTATCCACTTGCTGTAGAAAGATTAAAAATTGGGAAAGTAGAGAAACTTGTTGGTACTTTTTATACTAAAAAGCATTATATTATTCATTATAGAAATCTTAAACAATGTTTAGAATTAGGTCTTAAACTTGAAAAAGTTCATAGAGGAATAACATTTTATCAATCTGAATGGATGAAACCTTATATTGAAAAGAATACAGAATTAAGAAAACAATCTAAAAACTCTTTTGAAAAAGATTTTTTTAAATTAATGAATAATTCTGTATTTGGTAAAACAATTGAAAATATAAGAAAAAGACAAAATATAAAATTGGTGAATAAAAAGAAATATGCTATTAAATTAACATCAAAACCTAATTTTGATAGATTAACAATATTTGATCAAAAATTAATTGCAATACATTTGAAAAAGACAGAAATATATTTTAATAAACCAATTTATGTAGGTCAAGCTATTCTCGATTTATCTAAAATTCATATGTATGATTTTCATTATAATTATATTAGAAAAAATATGGAAATAAAGCTGAATTACTTTTTACAGATACAGATTCTTTAATGTATGAAATTCATACAGATTATTTTTATGATGATATAAAAAAAGACATTAAGAAAAAGTTTGATACAAGTGATTATCCAGAAAATCATGAATCTGGAATAAAAACAGGAGTTAATAAGAAAGTAATAGGACTGTTTAAAGATGAAGTTTGTGGTAAACAAATTACACATTTTGTTGGTTTAAAACCTAAGCTTTATTCTTTTAAAGTTGAAAATAATGAAGACGATGAAATAAAGAAATGTAAAGGAATTAGGAAGAATATAATTAAAAATGAAATAACATTTGAACATTATAAGAAATGTTTATTTTCAGAAAAAGAAGAAATGAGAAAAATGAATATAATTAGAAGTAAAGAACATGAAATTTACTCAATGAAAGTGAATAAAGTAGCATTATCTGCAAATGATGATAAAATACTGATTTGTAAAAATAAAATAAATACTTTAGCTTTGAGACCTTTGGAAAATAAAAAAAATAATATTATAAAATAAAATGATTAATTTCACAAAAAAGATATTTTATTAATATATTTAAGAAGATTATTTATGATAGAAGATTTTGATGAAGAAATTAGATATAACAGGTATAAGAGAGAAAGATATAAAAGAGAAAATTTAAAAAAAATAAAAAAATTAAAAATTAAAAAATAAAAGATTAATGTATACAGAAGAAGAAATTAAATTATATTCTTTTATATTAAGATCTTATGAAAAAAATAATGAAAACAAAAGTAAAAAAAATAAACCAAAATATGAAAAATGCAAACATGAGAATAAAGAAATTATTGATTATGCTGAAGTTTGTTGTGATTGTGGTCTTCAAATTCAAAGAATATTAAATTATGATGTTAATATATCTGATTGGGAAAGATGTTGTTATAGAAAAAAATCAGTATACCAAAGAAAGTATTTTTTTAAGAAAAAGATCAATGAAATACAAAAAACTTTTGATATAAAAAATGATGATATTTCTAAGATTAATGAAATACTTTATAAAATTGATAATGCAAATTTAATTAAGAAAGTAAATACACAATTTGAAAGAAAGAGAATTATTAATATCACTTTTATTATAAAAAAAATTTTAATTATTCTAGGTTATAGTAATGTTGATGAATTATTACCACTAAAACTTTCAGAAGAAACAAAAGCTTTTTATGAAGAATGGTGGGAATTAGTTAAAAAAGAAATTTGAAATTTATAATTTTAAAAAAATAATAATTTAAAAAAAAAATATTTATATATAATAAAAAAATATGATCGCTATGCAAAGCAAATCTGTTTTCTACGCAATACAAGGCAATTCCTATATCTCTTTATAGATTTAAATATCATGATAAAATATTATATGGTAAAATGTATTTAATTGATATTCATTTTCACAATATATATAGAAATTATCAAAGATTTTATGAGATAAGAAAGAAAGAAGTTGAAGATATAATTAAATCAAATAAGAAATTGAAAATGAAAGAAATAGCTTTAAAATATAAAGAAAGTAAAAAGAGTAATGAATTAGATAAAGAAAAAAGAAAATTATTGAATAGAATAAGAAAAGAAATAAAATATATGAAAAAATATTTAATGAAAGAAGAATATAAAAAAAAGTTGTATATGACTTTTATGAATTAGATGAATTTGAAGAAGAAGATCTTAATTTATTTAGTTATCCATTTACTAATGATAATTGGGAATTCAGAATTCTTAAACATAAAAGGTTGTTATATTTTATGAGTTCCAGTTATTTACGTTATGCTGAAATTAAAAAAATTTTGAGAAGGCAAAAAAAATATAGAAAAGTAGATACTTATGAAAAAGAAGTTAAATATTGGAGATATTTTTCATTGAGAAGAGATCATAAAGAAATATATAGAGAAATAGAAAAAATGATTGAAGAATTTGATGATTATTTTGTTGAAAATATAAACATTATTTATAGTAATGATACTGATTCAGATGATAGTGATTTAGATTCAATTTAAAATTATATCCCTTTTTAGGGATTTTTTTTATGCTGAAATTTATAATTTTAAAAAAAATAAAATTTAAAAAAAAATATTTATATATAATAAAATGCAACTAACAAGTTTCGAAAACATTTCTAAAGAAAATCTAATTTTTAATGAAGCTAAACAATATAAAGTCAAGAATTCCAAGATGAAATATCATCGAATGAAAATCGAAACAACTTATCCTAATGGTAAACAAGGTCCTCTTATAATTGAAACACCTTTACTTTTTAGTTTTGGTGTATCTGAAAGAAAGAATCAAGAATCACAAGAATTAGTTGGTTATACAATTCCTGTTTGTTTATGGGAAAAAGATAAAGATCCAACGAAAGAAGAAAAACTTTTTTTTAAAACATTAGAAAATATTCAACAACTTTGTTATAACCATCTTGAAAATACAATTGGTGTTGAAGATTCTCAAAATTTATCTCAAATGTTATATTATAAAAAGAAAGAATATACTGATAAAAAAGGAAGAACTAAAACAGTAATTGATGATAGTGTTTCTCCAGTTTTATATGCAAAACTTATATATTCAGAAAAATCTAATAAAATTCTATCTTTATTCAAAACAAAAGGAAATAAAAATGTTGATCCATTTGAATATCTTAATCAATATTGTAAAGTAAAATTAGCTTTGATTATTGAGAGTATTTATATTTCCAAATTAGTAAAATCTATTCAAGTTAAAGTTCATGAAGTTTATGTTAGACCATTGAAACCAAGAGAATCATTATTAATGATAAAAGAAGAAAGTGATGAAGACAATGAAGAAGATGAAGAAGAAGATGAAGAAGACGAAGAAGAAAGTTAATTCACAGGATTTTGTTTTAAAATAATAAAAAAAAAAATTATCAGCCCTCTTTTGAGGGCTTTTTTTTTATGTCGCTTGAAACAATTTTTTTAATACTACAATAGTATTAAAAATCTTTCAAATCACTCAAAGGAATCCATGAATTAAACTTGTCAGGATATCCACTCCATTTAACTAAAGCTAACTTTTTCTTGGTGTCTCGTTTCAATACTTTCTCAATTCTATATATTTCTTGTTTTGCTTTTTGTAATTCTTTTTCATAAAAAGATCCTTTTACTTCTTCTCCCATTAAATCAACAATTTTATAGGTGATAGGTTTTGTATTTAATATTTCATTAACCACAAATATTTCTTCTGTCCAGTTAGGAGTATATCCTTTATCAAATACAGGTCTTTTATACTTTGATATACGAACGAAATCTCCAACCTTAAATTTTACTTTTCCAGGTTTCAAATAAATTAAATCTGAATTTAAATTAGCATAAACTTTTTCTTCGTTTTCTTTTTTACTAGCTTGAATTGGAGTCATTTTAATACTAGAATGTCTTGTTTTATTATAATCATTAACTAATTTATCAAGGATGTCCCAATAAACAGTATTGTTATTTACACTGAACATCTTAAACATTCTGGTTTTCATTGTTTTATTCCATCTCTCAACAATGCTTGATTTCTCTTCATTCTCTGTATGATATAATTTGATTTTATTCTTTTCAAGAAAATCCTTAAAATGTTTACTGATAAATTCAGAACCTTTATCTGTCCAAAGCATTTTTGGTTTACGTTTACTTTTTTTAAATATATCATCAAATGCTTTACTAACACTTTCAGTCTTTTTGTTTTTCAATGGTACAATCCATCCATATTTACTAAAAATATCTATTACCATCAGTAAATAATTTATTCCTTTATTCCATTTACTAAACTTTTGCATTTCAACCAAATCTGCAGCCCAGATTTCATCAATCCCATTTGATATTACAGTTCTCTTTAAAAAGTTTCTAGTGATTGGTTTATGTAATTCATCGGCTAATTGTTGAGTCCAATCACTATTATTACTCAACGCCGCTTTACGTTTTTTGTCTTCTTTGGTAAACCCAAACCAAGTTTCTGTTTAGTATTTATAATAAATCTCGCTGTTTGCCCCCATTTCGGTATTTCACCATATGGAATCTGATCTAAAGATTTAACCATTTGCCTATCACATTCATTCTTATTTTTTCCCATATCATAACATATATCATGATAAGCAGAAATTTCATCCACTTTATTATATGGTTTAACTTTCCATTCTAATACTTCACCTGTTTTAGGATCATATCTTAATTGTTCATTCAAAGGGTTATACGGTCCCATGTACTTATAATTTCCTGGAGTCCAACCACCTTTTGGTTTTCCTTGAAGGTCTAAATCTTTTCTATTTGTTTTATATTTTAATTTTGGTCTTATTTTTGTTGATATTTCATCCAATGCTTTACTACCAACATCTTGAATCATTGGAGTTAATTTATTTAATCAATAATTAATTGCTTTTTTTTTCTGTAAGTTTTTATTTCTCATAGCTTCAGATATACCATATCGACCCATTTCTACTGTTTTTTACCTAACCAAGGTAAAGCATGAGTTAAACCTGTTAATGCTAATTCACCCAAGCCTTCTCCTTCTTGTGTTTGTGAAGAAGAAGGCTGAATTAGTTTCCCTGTTTCTTAACAAATCGTGTTTTTTTTATTCCACAAGAAGCACAAGTACACCAATACATTTTTCTTCCATTTTTAGCAGTTTGATAACCTTCTGGTTTCACACATTCTGTTTGTTTTTTTTCTTTCACACAATAAGATTTCATTTTATTATATATTTAGATAAAATTTTTTTTAACTTTTACACTTTTTATATAATTCATTAAATAAAAAAGAATGACAAATTATTTTCCATACAAATTAAAATTATCTGAATCTCAATTAAAAAAATTATCAAAAGCTTATAAGGATAGATCAGAGATTACTTTAAGAATTACTAAAAATAATTTAGTTGGATCAGATGAATTAATGTTGACAAAAACACAAATTAATAAACTTAATAAAGCTAAAACTAATGGAGTTGGTTCTGATATTAAAATAACAAAAACACAAATTAGAAAAGTAGTAAAAGAAGGTGGAAGTTTGTTTGGATCTCTTATTTCAGTAGGTTCAAAAGTTCTTCCAATGGCTGCAAAAGCAGCTAGTAAAGCAGCTCCAGCACTTGCTACAGGTGCTTTATCAGCTTTAGGATCACTTGGAATTGATAAAATTTTTGGTAAAGGAATTGATATTCCATCTGAATATTTATCTAAATTGATGAGTCTTAAAAAAGAATTAACAAAAAAACAAATTGATGATTTAAATAAAGCCAAACAAAAAGGTGGAGCATTATATTTCAAACCAACACAAAGACAAATTAATGGAGGATTTTTAGGTACTCTAGCTGCAATTGGTATTCCTATGGCTATAGAATTAGCTTCAAAATTATTTGGAAAAGGATTACAAGTACCAAAACCAGGAAAAGGATTACAAATAAGTTCTAAAACAGGAAAAGGATTACAAGTAAGTGCTAGACCAGGAATGATACCTTATCAACCACCACCATTTTTTGGAACATGGGAACAACAAGGGAAAGGTAAAGGTAAAAAAAAAAAAGGACAGGGATTATTACTAGGACCGAACAGTCCATTCAACCAAATTCCAGTATTAGGAGCAATACTTTAAAACCTATTTTTAAAGATATTCCTCTCAGTAACTTTGATCTTTTAAAATATATAGATTATCTTAAGATACCAAATTTTAAAGGAATTTTTTCTAGAGACTCAATTGATCATTTTCATGAAAAAGGATGTTGTATAATTAATCTTGATGATAAAGTAGGACAAGGAACTCATTGGGTTGCAGAATTCATAAAACCACCATATATTTATTATTTCGATTCTTTTTCACTTCCACCACCATTAGAAATTATAGAACATGCAAAAAGATTAAACCTAGGTTTTATTTATAATAAAGGTTATCCAATTCAAGATATCTATTCTGTTAGATGTGGTTATTACTGTTTATATTTTCTTGAAAATATTTATAAGAAATCTTTTTATAATCTTTTAAAAGTTTTTAAAATTGATGATCAACAATATAATGAAAAGTTTATAAAAAAATTATTTTATATAAGATATTAAATAAAATGATTCAGAATAGAGTATTAGTTTTTAAAAGTCTTGATGCTAAAAAACAAAATTCATCAAATAAACCAGGTAATTTTACTCTAAAATTTACTCCTGAATTGAAATTGGATCCAAACACTACTCATTATTTAGCATTAGACCATCTTTCTATGACTGCTAGTTGGCATAATATTAGACCTGTGTATCAAAACAATGAATTGAAAATATCAAAAGATAAAGGTAAAACTTATATAACAATTGTATTTCCATCAGGTATTTATGATTATCAAGATATAAATACTCTTATTCAAAAAAGAATTGGTAAACTTGGAAATACAGAAAATTATGGTATTAATATACTTTTTGATCTTACAACATATAAAGTATTTATTGCACTTAATGAAAATTATTACATTGATTTTTCCAATAGTGGTAATTTTGGTAAATTATTAGGATTTGAAAAGAAAGTTTTAAATAAAAGTGCATATGGAAAGAATTTTCCTAATATTAGTAATGATATTGATAATTTATATATTAGAACTAGTTTATTATCTGATAGTATTATCTCAGGAAAACGATCAAATGTATTATACACATTTTCAACTAATACAAAAACAAGATCATTACCATTTGAAATTCAACCTATAAATTACTTATGGAATAGAATGAATAGAAATGAAATTTTTGAAGTGAAATTTTATATTACAGATGACCAAGATAGAGAAGTTGATTTGAATGATATTGATATAAATTTAACTGTTGTTATTGGTGAAAGAAAATAATAAATTGTATAAATAAAAAATGGAAAGACGAATAAGAAATTATGATACTGGTGAAGATTATTATACAGATACAGAGACAAAAGGTGGTGGTGTTTTTGATGTATTGAGTAATATTGGAGCTAAACTTACTGGAAAAACTGCATCTAAACTTGCTTCAAAAGCAGCAGAAAAATTAGTAGAAAAAGGTTCTGAAAAGATTGGTGAGAAAACTGGACAATTAATTGGTGAAACGATTTATGATAAATTTAAACCTAAACCTAAAAAAAAAAGAAAGAACCTATTCCTGAAATTAGTGAAATTCCTGTGATTCAAGATATTGTAATACCACCAAAAGAAAATATAAATCCACAAAAAGAAAATAAAGGTGAGAAAATTGTAAAACTTTTGCAAAAAAATAATGATAAATATTCTCATATTAAGGATGTTTATAAAGATCTTCTTTAAATTTTTTCTATAATTATATAATCTTATAAATAAAATGAATGGAAATTTTAGAAGCCCAAATTTAGTAAAGAGATATGAATATACATATTATGATTTGGAAACACCATTGAATGCTAATGTACTAAATAATGAAAATCAAGTAAAGGATAATTATAGATTCACAGTTGATAATTCATCAGAAGCTAATCCAATTGATTGGTATAATGCTTATTTAGAAGTTAAGTTTAAACTTGTAACCCTTGCTGATAGTGCAGTTGGAATAACAGCAGGAACTGGTGCTGATACAACTTATTGTACAACAACTAATGGTCATACTTTCATTAATGAACTCCAAGTTGAATGTAATGGAATAACTGTGTATAATAATACAAGAGCTAATGAAACATCAAATGTTTTATCTCTTTTGAAATATACTAAAAGTTATGCGGATACAGTTGGGAAAGATCAATTTTTCTATATAGACTCATCTACAGGAACTGCACATCCAGTCGCAGGTGCTTTATATAATGAAGGTTATGCTGAACGTAAAAAATTAACAGATGCTGCAAGTGAAACTGTTTTTTCAATCCCTATGAATTTATATAGTTATTTTGCAGCTTTTAAAAATAATCTTCATCCTAATATCAAAATGAATATTTTATTAAAACTAGAAAGTGATGGAAATATTATTTTTAGGGGTGGTAATGCTCCAGCTTCAAAAGTCATTATCACTAATTTACGATTATGGTGCCCGAAAATTATTTTTAATGGAGAAGGAATGAAGTTGTATCTTGAAAATTATTTAAAACCAAAAAAGTGGACTTATTTGAGAGAACATAGTGAATTATTACAAACAACATAAACTCAGAGCTACTTTCGTATAACTACAGGAATTAGAAGACCAAGACATGTTTTTATTTGGGTGGTTCCTACAACAAGTTATGGAAATCAGAAAGGAAATATCTTTACTTTTAAAACATTTTCTATTGGTACAGGTGGTCGTCATTTTACTAGAGTACAATTAGAAGTAAACAACAGTATATACTATCCTCAATTAGAAATGACATCAAAAGAAGAAACAAGACTTTATAGAACATTAATGTCATATTCTTCAGCTCATAATGATTTACTAAGTGGACCAATAATTGATAGAACAAATTTCAAAAATCTTTTTGGGATATTGTATTTTGATCTTAGAAATCAAGATGAAGATGTTAAAGATGGTGTTGTTTCACTAACTTTTAGATATGAGATAAATGATGCTCCAGGAAGTAATTATACAATAAATGCATTGGTTTTACATGAAAAAGAAATTGAATTATACACTTTATCTGGAAAAATGCTTATAAAAGCATTAAAAAAATCATATAATTTTTTTTTTGATTTTAATACTAATTGAAGTATTAAAATCTAAGACTTTACCCATTTATTATACATTTTTCATGTAATTTTTTATCAATAGCTCCTATTCTTAATAATTCATCATTGATTTGTGAAATATCATTTCTTATAACTGGTGAATTATTCCCAGCAGTTATTGAACCGATTAATACTTTTAATCTATCTGCTAATTCTTTTGGATCTTTATAATAAGTAATACTTGATCCGACCATTTTAGATTTTCCTGATGATTTATGAGGTGGCATATTACTTAACATATTTAAATCATTAAATATTTTTACAGCATTCATTGAATATTTTGTTTTAGGATTGTATCTCTTTGTTAATAGAGATATGAGATTTATCAGCATCTGCTTCATAGATTAATTTATCATCACGATAAGCATTCAGTTTTAAATTTTTCATTAAGTTTGGTAAATCAATCATTAATCCACCATATTGATTATTTTGAATTTTATAAGCATTTCTTCTTGGTTGTTTATATGTTCGAATGCCTAAACCTTTACCTTTTATTCCACGACTTATTTCAATTGCTATCAATCTTTCCTTAAACATATTTAAAGTATTAAACTTTTTTATTTTTTCTAAAGTTTCTGGTTTAGGATTTTTTGCTTTGGGTTTAGCATTTTTAATACCTTTTTCATCTATTGAAATATCAGCAGTACTTAGTTTTTTTTGTAATTCTTTAATTGAATTATTGACATCTTCAATTTGTTCACTAATATCTTCAGCATCTTTATAAGTTGAAGGTAATTTATAACCATAATTATCTAAAATTTCAACTGATTCTTTATTATTTAAAAATTTATCTAAAAAATATTTTTCTATTTTTGATTTTGAAGGTTTTTCTGATATTTTTGGTTTTTCTGATATTTTATCTTCATCTTCATCTTCATCTTCAATTTCAGTATCTAATAATGATTTTGATGTAGAAGGTTTATCTTCTAATTCTATAAGATTTTTTCCAGTAGCTAATGTTAATTGATTTAAACCACTAGTAATAGCTAATTGATTTTCTTTCAACTGTTCAATCATTTTATCTTGTTTTTCATCTGTCTTCTTCTGTTGTTCAACCAACGTTTCTTTTAAAGGTTCTCTTAAAGTTTTATAATATTCACTCATAACAACATCACGGACTTGACCTTTGTCTTTCACTTCATTTTTAGCTTCAGTAACAGCTTTAGCTATTTTATATCCTTTATATTCTGATTCTGCATATTTTTTGATATTTTCTAAATTCATTTTTATTATAAGATTATATAATTACCTGTAGAAATAATATTTAATTTTATTCAAATTATCTAGCATTATAATAAAAAAGTATGAAAATCCCAAATTATGATTCAAATAAAAAAAAAAAACTAAAAAACTATGTGATTTCTTAGATGAAGATTTTAGAATGCTTATTGCTGGTCAAACCCGTTGTGGAAAAACAAATACTCTAATGCATATGATAAGATCCCCATTAGTTTACTATGATAAAATTTATTATTATGGTCCTAATCATAATCAAGAAAAATTACAAGACCTTAAAAAAATAATGTCTAGAATTAGTGAAAAAGTTGGATATGAAGTTTTAGAATTTCCAGAAGATATAATGGAAACAACAGAATATCCAGAAGATAATAGAAAAATTGTTGTATTTGACGATCTTGTTAATGCTACAGATGGAATTCAGAAAAAAATAGCAAATCATTATACTGATGGAAGACATCATGGAATTAGTCCTATTTATCTAAGTCAGAGTTATTATGATGTACCCTCAAAATTAAGATTAAATTGTTCTCATATGATATTATATCCACCAGTTTCTAAAAATCATTTGAATCTTATTGCAAAAGAAAATTTGATTGATCCAAATCTTTTTAATAAACTTAGACCTTATGAATTCTTGTTTTTAGATAAAGAACAAAAATCAGTTACTAAGAATTTTGATGAAAAAATATAATTATAAAATAAAAAAATGGGAATATTCAATAATATCAATCAATATACTAATATTGATATCAACGAATATATTAGACAAATCAGTCAAGAAATACATGCAAGTACAGGAATTAAATTGGATGCTAACAATAATTATGATATTGAACAAAAACGATTAGTAAATGTTGGAGAAGGTTTAAATCCTTCTGATGCTATAACTAAACATCAATTTGAAACTGGATTAGAATCAAAACCTAATCCTACTGATGTTATTCTTCTTAATGGAGCAAATCATATGACTGGTCATCTTGATTTAGGAGGAAATAGAATCGTTCGTCCTGGAGGAATTGAAATGAATCGAAAATTAATTACAAATATGGATACAGATGAAAATAATGATTTATCAGCTGTAAATATGATTACTTTGAAGAAATATCATCCCGATGTTCCTCCTCATACTCATGAAGTTACTAAAAATATAGATTTGAAAGAACGTTTTAATGTTGTACAAAGTAAGCAACAAAATTTTAATTATTTAACACAAAATTATAACAATTTAGTTTCTTATAATGATGTAAAGAATATTTTCTTATCACGTAAAGAAGTCTCTCCAATGGAAAATGATATTGATATCAATAATAATCGAATATATAATCTATCAAAATTACCTACATTTGATCATGAAGTACCGAATAAAGAATATGTTGATCAACAAGATAATAACTTAAACAATATGATAAATGAATTAAACACAAGAAAATTAAGCAATCCTTCTGGAAGAGACCTTATAATGCAAAGTCAAAAAATTAGGGGATTGTTAACAGATGAAAATGATCCAAATTCAGCAAGCAATGTTCAATATGTTAAAACAAAAACCAGTGAAAATACTACAAAAATAACTAAATTAGAACAAGATTATAAAGATTATGTTAATAAATCTCATATCTCTTCTACTTTTTACCAAAAAGATCAATTTAGATATTTAATGGAAGATGATGATGAAAGTAGCAGTGAATATGGAATTACAGTATTTGGAATAAATGATTTTTCGGGGAGTCCTCATTTATACAATAAAAAAGCATATGATTTTAAAATAAATAAAAGTTCAAGTGATAATAAATACTCAGGAAGACTTGGATTTAATTTATATAAAATTCCTGAAGGAGAATATACTATTTGTATTGAATTTTTTCCACTTTCTATGACAAATGTGAGTGTTGATGTTGTAAGTACAAGTTTGAATATTAATCAACAATCAACAAAAAAGTTTTCTAATTATACAAGATCAATTATTCATTTACATAAATGGAAGATTTCCCCACCTAAGTATATTTATGTTGACATGAAATGTGATGCAATTTCATCTTCTCCTAATCAAGGACAAGGATATTTAATTATTTATGGTGTTAAAAATTACGTAGCAGACGTTGATTCAAGTGTTTATGATACACCTTTTATTTTTGAAAATCAGAAAATGGTGATGGAAACAGATATTGATATGAATAATCATGATATTAGTATTAAAAATCCAACAAAAGATGATCAACCTGTTAGTTTAGCTTTTTTGAAATCGTTGAAACAATATTTTGTCATTACAGGTTATCATCCTAATGCTGGATTATATGTAAAATTCAATTATGGAACAAATTCAATCGTTTTTCCATTTGATTGCACTTTAGAAACATTAAACTCTTTCGTTCTTAGCAGAGTAATTACAAACTCTGTTCGTTTTAAAATAAAAATAAATATAATTAGTCAATCAGAGAGAATTTTAACTTCTGATGATAATGTTGAACAAACTTTTACAAATATTAATCTACAATATAGAAAAAATGCAAGATTTAGCGTTGAAATACTAAAAAAAAATCCTACTAATCCAATTGATTATCCAAAAATACCTATTTCATTTATTTTTACATTCAGTAAAAGTATATTATAAACATTATAAATAAAATGTCAATCACAAGAATAAAATCATTAAGAAATAAAAAAGAACAAAACGATATATTTGAATTCAATCATATTGCTTCAACTTTAAATCCTGAGAAAATCCAACAATTAAAGGATTTATACTCTTTTTATCATAAAAAGACATGGATATACAAAAACAGTCAAAGTAAATACAAAAAATAAATTATATTATGAATATTTCATCTGTGTTACTAGCTTCAGTTGGTGTAATCACAGGTGGAATAACCTTAAACCCTATTATTTTAAGTGTTTTAACTGGAGCTGGAATAATATTAAAAACATATCATGAAATGAAAAATTACAAAGGTAAATTAGATATGGTTAAATTTGGATTTACAACTTATGAAAAAGTGTTGACTAATTTACGAACAGCAATGAGAGGTGGTGAATTCGATTGTCAGAAATTTATATCTGATATGAAACTTTTGGATCAAGAAATGATTGAATTAGCACCCTCTTCATCGAAGATTGAAAAGAAATACAATAAAAAGTATAAGATTTAAGAAATTAATTAAAACCAGACTTGTTTTTATTTCACGCTGTTATTTAAATTACAACCTTCCATAAAGTGAAAGCAGGTGTTAAAATATTTAATACACAAAACTGAAACCAAACTGAAATAAAACTGATAAATTTTACAATTTGGATTTCAATTTGTTTCACAGTTTGGTTTCAGTTTTGTGTAATCATTTTTGATTGGTTTAAAAAGGGGAAAACCCCTTCTAGAATATTCATGTGTAAAATCATTAATTATTCAACCATAGTCAAAACAAACTGCAGGTGTTTATATTCAAGAAATATCAATACGCATAATTCGGGGAATCCCCTTGTCTAACGCGTTAGACAGTTTTCTATATGAAAGTGACCAAAATTTACTAAAAGCCTTGAATCAAAGAGATGAAGTTAGTAGTGATATATTTGAATGATTAAAAGCACTTTTTTTGCGTTCTTTTTCCTTTATTTTTGTATTTTAAAAATTAAAAAATTTTAAAAATTTTTAAACCCATAAATTTCTATTATTTTCTTGCGAATCCCGCGAGCCCGAAGGGCGAGCTCATAATTTTTTAGAATTTAAAGCATTTCAAGATTTTATTATAATTTCTTGATTTTTTTTGAATTTATTACATTTATTTGAAGTATAAAACATAACACTAAAGAGTGTATCCCCCTTTAATTCTATATTATAAAGACCTTTTTGTCTATTTTTTAAGGAAAAGTTGTGTTTAACTTTACACTAAGACAAAAAGAGTATGGAGCAAACCCCTTTATTTACGTGATGAGAATTACTATGATCTGATTTTCACTTGAATAAATAGAAAATGAGTAGTATAAGGTGAGGGGGCAGATGACCACTTAACAAAATAAGGCTCCATCGATAGTGGTGAATGCCTATTTCCCCAATTAGTGATATCACCTACAGGCCTTCTTTCAGTCGGCCTGCAGGTTATATCACTAATTGGGGAAATAGGCATTCACCACTACCGATGGAGCCTTATTTTGTTAAGTGAGTCATCTGCCCCCTCACCTTATACTACTGGGGTCTTTTGTTTTACTCCACGAGGCTTATTTAAACCCTAGAACCAGCTTAAACCACTAATAACCAGTTTTAACTGCCCGAAAGCGGTTTCAACCACCCAGCCCCTTTATTTGGTGCAACCCTCCATAACCGGTTTTAACCACCAGAAAGCACACTAAAGGCTCGGGCTTTACCAATTGAACAGAGTAGCCCCCCTTGCATAAACTGACCTTGCTGGTCTACGTTTATAACCTCTATATATATGGTGTGGGCACTGAACGTGTTTAAAGACATCAGTCGGCGGGAGTTGAATGACTGGCTTAACATGCAAGAAAGAAAACCCTTTGTAAAGGCTCCTCACAACGAGGCTCTTGCAGGGTTTGATCCGTTAGACCGACAACGTCTGAGGGACTTTCAACTCCCTACTCGGATTGTTGAACTCTATGCGCCTGGTGAACGGGGCCAACAAGGCCGGCCCGGTCGAGTGCAGCGAACAGCTAAATGGAGCTTCACTCAGGGTCTCACAAAACCCCTTGTTCCCCAAATGATGAACCGCATCAAACAAGAGGTTCGTAGAAGGCATAAAGCTGACATCTCTTATGGGTACAGATTACGAAACATCGAAAATGGCGAGACTATCGTTTGGTACTCAAACTTTAACAGCCCCTGGTTTACTAAGCTCTCAGAGACGAAACGATGGCTGCAACAACGAGAAGAGCTTCGCCTTCAAGGTGAACACATCGAACGCCCTAACACTAAATGGAGCTTCGAAGCCGCCGTTTCCGTTGAACTCAAAGTGATCTTAGACAGACAACCTCTGTTGCTCGGTCTTGGTAGGCTGCCTGACTGGCTTCGCAACAAGCACCACGTTAGAGCCCTTGACACCTTCAACGACGATCTTTGCATCTTTCGGTGCTTGGCAGTTCATCAAGGCGGCCGTTGGAGTCGGTGTACTCAAAGAGCTCGAGCGTTAGCGCAAAGCTTCTTCGACGCTCAGCAGCAGGCTCGGACGGCTGGCAATCTTGTGCCCTTTAAAAAGTTTCCTTTGCTTGAACGACACTTTAAACAGGGCATTGCGGTTTACACTGTTACAGATGACGACAACTTCGTTCTTAGCTACACACCCTCACATTATGACAAAGTTACCCCCAACTCACCAGTGATGACACTCGGCATCTATGACTCACACGCCTTTCTGATCACCGACATCAATAAAGTCACAAACAACTACGCTTGTGGTGAGTGTGGGGCTAGGTTCGCACGGGTCGATAATCTAGCCCGCCACGCCAAGACATGCACTCGCGGCGAAACCAAGATTTCCTGCCCCGGAAACCAGATTCTTGCTCCGGAGTCGGCTTTCGAGAAGGCCTTTTATCCAGAAGCCAATTTTGGTATCCGCGCGCTCTGTTGGCTCGAATATGAGGCCAAGCAACGGGGCATCCACATCCACCACCACAGATGCGGCCACGGCGGCGAGCGCACAATCGTGGGCTACAAGGTTGACGGCTACCACCCAGAGAGCAAGACCGTGTTCCAGTTCCACGGCTGTCACTGGCACGGCTGCCGCCATTGTTTCCCCGCGCCCGAACAAAGGGACGAAGCAATCAAAACTGACAGGCAAGGAAACCCAATCACCCGGGAGCAAGCCTTCGCCAAAACAATGAAATTCAGTCACGAGATCCGCACGATGCCCGGCTATAATCTAGTTGAGCGGTGGGAGCACGAGCACCCCGCCCCTTGGTGGCACGCTCGAGCCCCACCTAAACGAAACGAAACGTATCCACATGCCATAGTCTACGACTTCGAAGCCTATCAAGACAAGACCAAGGCAAGTCAGCCGACCAGGGATCTCTCTTACGAAAGCGAGCACGTGCCTATCTCAGTCGCCATCGCGGACACCCTAGAGCCCGAGCCTGAGTACATCTGCTCCAAAGACCCCAAAGAGCTCATCCGGCTGTTTTATCAATCTCTGGTGCGCCGCGGCAACGCAATCCGAGAGGACATAGCCAGGCGCTATATGCCTCCAGATCTTGAGGGGCTAACAGAGGCCCAAAAGGGGCTCATCAAACAATGGTGCGAGCAGGTCCCCGTAGTCGGCTTCAACTCTGGCCGCTACGACCTGCACCTTATCCGCCGCCACTTCGTCGAACACCTCGGGCAAGAGAGCGGGGGTCTTCGCTGGCGAGAAACAAAGACAAATCATGTTCATCAACACGCCCTCCTTCAAGTTCCTTGACATAATCAACTATCTCGCCCCAGGCATCACGTACGACAAATGGGTGAAGACATACGGCGCGAACCAGACCAAATCGTGGCTCCCGTATGAGTGGTTCGACAGCGCCGACAAACTCGACTACAAGGGCCTCCCGCCTTACTGGTGTTGGTACTCTCAACTCCGAAACTGCTTCACACTCACTCCAGACGAGTACAAGCAATGCAAACAGGTCTTCAAAGAGCGCGGGATGAAGACCTTCGGTGACTGGCTGCAATATTACAACAACCTCGATGTTGCCCCATTCCTCGAAGCGCTCGAGAAAATGAAAGCCTTCTATACTGGGCTTGGGGTCGACATTTTCAAAGACGCAGTCTCCTTGCCCGGGGTCAGCATGCAATACATCCTGCGCGGGACCTTGGGGGTCCCCAAGAAAAAGCGGCCGCCCCTCTATGCCCCAGGCCCCGAGGCCTACGCAATGCTGAAGGACGCGGTGGTCGGTGGCCCCAGTCTTGTGTTCACCCGCAAGCACGTAGCCGGCGAGACCCGCATCCGCTCGCACCGATACGACTTGGCGCGCCCCGTGAAGCGCATTCTCGGCTTCGATGCCAACTCTCTGTACCCCAGCACCATGCTGCAAAAAATGCCCTGCGGCAAAGAGAGGGTCTTTCACTACGAGAACCCCGAACAGGCTGCTGCCCCCTTCATCACCCGGCTTGTGACGGGCCAGTGGTTCGGGTTCGCCGAGGTCGACATCGAAGTCCCCCGCCATCTGTGGGAGCAGTACGAAGAATTCCCTCCGCTCTTCATCAACACGTGCGTTGGTGAGGCGGGCGTACCACAGCACATGAAGGAGTACCTAGCACAAAGCAACAGAACTCCGTTGCCCGAACAAAAGAAGCTGCTCGGCGTGCTCCAGGCCAAAAGGGTGTTGCTCTACGCCCCCGTGCTGGAGTGGCTCTACAACCACGGACTCGAAGTAACCGCGGTCTACCGCACGCTCGACTATACACCCATCAAGGTCTTCGACTGGTTCGTCCGGGAGGTTGCAGACAACCGGAGGAAAGGCGACGCTGACAAAGAGAAAGCCTTGCTCGCAGAAGTGTTCAAGCTTCTGGGCAACTCGGCTTACGGTAAGTTCATCGAGGCTGTCGAGCGCCAGACGAAAGTGGTGTACACCCGCGACGAGGACGAGGTCGACAAGCATCTGCGCTCCGCCTGGTTCGAAGACATCGAAGACATCGGGGCCGCATACAAGCTCGAGTTGCGCAAAACCAAGATAACGATAAACCGCCCCTTTCAAGTCGGTATCGTAGTCTACCAACTCGCCAAGCTGCGCATGCTGCAGTTCTACTACGAGTTCCTCGACCACTATCTCGACAGGCGTGACTTCGAGCTAATCCAGATGGACACGGACAGCATGTACTTCGCTCTTGCGCACGACACTCTAGAAGAGGCAGTTCGACCAGAGCTCGCCAAGCAGTTTGAAAGGGAGAAACATAAGTGGCTCTCTTGGGACAAGTGGAGCAACAGAGAGCCTGGCCTGTTCAAGCTTGAAAAAGAAGGTACACGAGCCATCGCTCTGTGCAGCAAGTGCTATTACGTAGAAGATGAGGCTAGCGGACAGGCCAAGATGTCCTCCAAGGGCGTCAACAAGAAGCAGAACGAGCTCCACTGGCAAAGATACGAGCGAGCCCTCGATGGGTTCAAAGACATGGCAGTCAACAGAGGCTTTCGAATGCACGAGGGCGCCATGTACACGTACGAACAGCGTAAGCTAGGTCTTTCCGCTTATTACGACAAGCGCTGGGTGTTGCCTGACGGCATTCACACAGAACCAATCGAGTTTCACAATCCAGCTGGTGGCAACTGAGTGCCTGGCGGCACAACCATCAACTCCTCGCGAACGAAGCCCCGCTTGGGCCCATCGTAGAGGTAATACACCACGGGCGCATCTGGCTTGGTGACAACTCTTTCAATGTTGTAGACCTTCAAAGACCAGATCGGATCCGTCGCGCGCTTGCCACCACCTTCTAGCTCACCTGGGTAATACAGATATCGCAAATTAACCCGAGGTGGAAGCTTCTGCTCCTTTGCCCCCACTGGTCTCAAATATGGGGTCGCTGGCTTGGCTGAGGTGGCTTTCTCTTTGATTGCTTGTGAAGGCTTCTTGCCAGTCAATCTTGTTACTTCATTGTTCAAGGCCGAGATAACATCTGGCAATCTTTTAACCCAAGCAGTCGACCGGCCAGAGGGCAGATTCATTTCAACTGCATATTGGTAACCAAACAATCGTTCAGCCAGGGTTCTGTTGAATCTTTCAACAATCCCTTGATCTCTGTGGATATCAACGCGTCCACGGCGAATGGTTGTTTATGGGCTCCAGTCTCTTTAGTCACAGCTCCCATAAACTCTGTTCCCGGATCGACTTGTAACAGTTGTGGCCATTTCAAAGGCCCGCGCCTGTATATCCGGGCCAGCGCTTTCGAAACTTCATCAGACTCTTTCGAACTCAGGGGCTCTGCTGCTTTGTAACGGCTTGCTACATCAACAACTGTCAAAGCATATTTGTAAACCTTTCGCCCATGAGGCAGTTTGTCGTGTGGCAAAAAAAGTAGATCTGCTTGATGCACTGAATTGGGTGTGAAGACATCAAACTTAGGCCTAGGGATGTGGCGTGGCGCAGGGAGATATATTTGCCAAAGGGCTTGTTTGACAAGCCATTTCTTTGCCGCCTCTTCTGAGACCTTGGCTGCTGCAGCTAGCTTTTTTATAGCGGCAAGACCTTTCCAGTATCCTTTGGGTCCGTAATAGATTTTAGAGAGTTTGGAGTCCATTGTGTATATATTTAAGCAGTTATTGTTCTTCTAGTTGCATCATCATGTCAATGAGATGATTACGGGCAAAAGCAAATTTTCGTATAGCTTTTGAAGCTTTATATTTTTCCGATGGAGTTGCATAATCGCTATTTGCAATTTCTTCAAAAAGTTGAATACATTCATGAAATGAATCAACAATGTCTTCGATGCTTTTATAGATAAAGCGATTAGACATTTCTGAGAAGTCTGGTAACTTTGCCTTCGCACAGGTCTTAGACATGTTGTATATACCAAGGGAAGGGGTTTCTTCAATTGGTTATGCCGCCCCTTGCCGATTTTTTACAGAAAGCGAAACGCTGCATAGCCAAGGGCGAGTGCACCAGTACCGATAAACAAGAGTTCGCCTTGCTTCTGCTGAGGGCCCGGCTTATAGAAGTCAGAGAACTCTGGCTCTTTGGGGAGCGTTATTTGGTGCTCCCGATGTGTTTGGTTGTAGAGCACTAGAGCTTGGTCAGTGTCTTGAAAGTTCTTTTTCGCTTGATCTTTGATCCGATCGTTGGTTGCAATCCAGTCGAGGAGCTTCGTGCGGTCTTTCTGATATTTGGCGTAGGCCGCTTGATAGGCTTCTAACGCTTTATCGTGCCTGATCTTTTCATCCATAGCGGCTTTCCCACTGTCGCCAGACAAGTATTTTGCAAGATAATTACCGCCAGTGAAAGCGGCTGCGTTGAGAATTGCTCCACCAACCATGAGAGCGATTGAGGCCATCTTGTATATAATTATACCGTGGAAGGGAGGATTTTCTGGTCCTCGAGGTAATTCTTGAGCGCGAGGCTCCCAGTCGTGGCAGCTACGAACTTGATGTAATTCATAAGACTCGCGCTGGGGTCAGCTGTGAGGTTTTCTTTGATGATTTTCTTGCCAATCCAGCCAATACCGGCGACAAGGCCAGTAATTGTGGCAGCATCGAGAACATATTTCACGAGCTTGTTGTCAGACATGGTGTATATTTATGCTTTTTGTTTCTTGTCTTCACTCTCGTCTTCACAGAGTTTTTTGTAAAACTCAAGTGCCCGCTGTCTTATCTCTTCATCGTGTGCAGCAAGTTCCCTTTGTCTTCGCTCTTCATACTCAGCAAATGCCCTTTCTCTTCGCATCTCATCATACTCAGAAAGTTTTAGTTCTATTCGTTCTTTCACATTGTGTGCAGCAATTAACTTTTCATCGCGTTTCTTCCATGCATTGTTAATTGTGCTGAGGAAGATGTAGGTAGTGCAACCCCAAAGAAAACCGGTGGCAGCCCCGCCAATAAAGTTTACAAAGTCGTGAGTCCGCATGGTATACATATAAGTTTTTTTTTATTCCATCTCTCGAATTCTTCGTCTTGGTGGCCTCTGTGTTGGTGGAGGGGCCTCTGCTGCTTCTGGTGGTGGTGTCTTATTGCGCCCAAGGGCATTCATAATGGCCTCGCGCTGGTAAAAAACACCCAAAGCGGAGACAATCAAACCTCCAACACCAAGGATGAGAACAGTGTTGCTGCTAGATTCTGCCTTTGTCGGCGTCTCGTTTGGAGCAGGCTCGTCTGCCTGGCTGGCTTGTTTTTTTGCCTCTTTTGCCAGACGTTTTCGTTCAGCCAAGGCTTTTCCAGAAGCAACACGGCCAGGGTTTTTAGCCGGAGCAGTCTTTGGGATATCAGAGGTTACGTGTGTGGATGTAGGAGCGGCTTTTTCTTCAGGGATCGTCTCGAGCGGTTGCGCCATCGTGTATATATTTTATTTTAAACCTGTGTGGTTCCTTCATGGTTCCTTCATGGTTCCTTCATGGTTCCTTCATGGTTCCTTCGTGGTCCGCCAACTTCATCAAAGCCCTCCAGGGGGTAGCCTTCACTGTCCCTGCTGCTTGGGTGAGCGGGTGGAGACTCCTTTTTGAAGTCGATGTGTTTTGTAGTGATCAAAGCAGCATTGGCCAAGGCCAATAATCGCCCAAATCGCAGTGCCAGGCCTCCAGCAAGAGATGACAGTTCATGTTGAATCATGTAGTCATTTTTGAGTTCTTTCTGCAGGGCCTTCACGTCGTCAATATCAACAACCATGCCGGCGCCTTTGGTTACGAGCATTATGAAGCTGTCAATCAGAGACTCGGTTGTCTTGTTACCGACATAGGCTTCATATCTTTTGTAGAATTTTTCAACCTCCTTATCTGTCAGTCGCTTAACCTGCTCATGTGTGAGCTGGGTCCCGATGGCCTCTTTTGATTTGCCTGTTGAAACAAGGACTGCTAGTTTCTCACGTTGAGCTTGAGTGTCTGGACCCGTTAAGACTTCAGGCATCGCTGATGGCAAGGAGCTATCAGGGTCTGACTCCAGCATCTGCATGATTTCATTCATTGCGGCCTCGTCTCCCGGAGTTGTAGACATTGTGTATACATTTGTTTTGTAAATGCTTCGTCAAACATCCGACAAATAGTCTCCAGAAACTGAATGTAGCCAATTAGATGCTCTTTCGACTTAGATTCGTCCATAGTAAACGCTTCCTGTATAAACAGAATCACTTCAGGTGGCATATCATTGTCTACAAGGGTTGTTGCCATCGTGTATATATTAATTCTCAATTATTCTATTGATGTCAGGCAAAATATTTTCAATCTCCCGTATGAGTGAAGTCATTGTGTCTGGCATTTTAACAACTTTCAAAGGATATCGGCTAAGAAGCATGAGGCGCAGATCGTCCTCGCCAGCGGCTTTGATTTTCTGGATTTGCATCTCTTCCGTCCTGCTTTGTAATTCACCAAGAAGCTGTGAAAAGACTGTGAGCTTGTGGAGACTGGTGGAGGCATTCATGGTTCAGAGTATATATTAACCCCATAAGGGTGGCGTAGAGAGAAAACCATGTGCCCGAACTTACCCCTCTTCAATCTTGCAATAAGCTCTTTGTACTCTTCATGTGTGAGCTCGCCGGCATAGTCGTCAAAGATGGCCTTAGTTGTTTTGCTTGATGGTGTGTAAAAAAGCACGATCGCTGCCACGTTTTCTCTAAACGGCTTGGCAATGCTGGTTAACTGCTGCGACAACACCCACACGGAAATGCCGCTGTGCCTGGCACTGAAGCCGAGGTTGACAAGTTGACTCGTGCGGCCTTTCACATCCTTCGAAGCGGCGCAGTCGTCGAGAACGATGAGAGTGTTTGTCCCGTCGAAGTGGTAACTGGCTATAATTAACCATTTTTCAATCTCGTGTTGCTGGCAGTCAATCACGAAAATGCGTGGCTCATTGTCTATGAACCCATCGTATGTCTTGTTGTGAACAAAGGTTGGGCACAAGAGAACGATATAATCAAACTTGCCCCTGAAGGGGCCGCGTAGCTGATTCAAGAGATATTGTGTTTTGCCAGAGTTAGTCGGCCCTATGATTAGAGCATTGAAAGGCAACTTTTGGGGGTCCATCTATATTTAATACTGAACAGCCTGCAGCTGCCTGTCCATGATGTTCATCTGCGAGTCGCTGATGGTGAATATGTGGCAGTGCACGTTCCCTGAGCCAGAGGGTGCTCTTTCGAGCTCAAGATGTACGCCGTCCTTTGTGTTGACAAGGCGTTGGCCGTTACCGTGAAGGGTTGTATCAGCCATGGACCGAAGGTCGATAAGAAGGCCGAACTTGTTTCCCGTGAGATATTTGGTCAGATTCATGTTGGGCCTGCCATAACCACTCTTTTTAAAGAGGCGGCTGACCTCTTTCCACATGTCTGTCCCGCTGATGCCTTCGTTGTAAATCCTGTTGGGCGAGCCGTTGATGGTAACATTCACCTTGGTAATGTCTGGATTGAAGTATTTTTCTGAGTCCCGGGCTCCAGCCGTGTATGGCTCTATGAATAGCAGAAGGATGGCTTTCAGTGACCTGCGCTGAGGGTTCACCCTGAGATTCAGCCGTGCGTCTGAACCCTTCGAGAAGGGGACCACTTCCTCTCGCATGATATGGTCATAGGCAAACTCCTTTCCGCTAGAGAGTACACTTGTTGCCTCGTCAGCCAGCTGCTTACTTCGGATTGTCTCGTACTCAAGCTGGATATTTGTCAACTTGTAGACAAGCTTGCTTGTATCCGAGCCCTTGACAACTTGAGAAGCCTGGGCGAGCGTAATCTCGAATGTCAAATCGTTGTAGAGGGCCTGTGGGTACATGACGCCGTGGTCCGTTAGAATCTGGTGATCCAGATTGATGCGGTATTTGTTCTTGTAAATGGTCTCCAGCTTGTTTTCCACATCCACGCTCGAGGTCTTCTTGTCGCCGGAATTAGAGCGGATCTTGCACAAGTCAACGCTCTGGATGCCCTCTGAAATCATGTTTTCGCGCTTGTCGGCAGAGAGGAAGAGGTCTTCAAAGATCTTGTAAATATCGTACCCGACGGTGTCCTGGATAGTGGTGGCGGCAAACTTGACAACGAGCCTGTCAACTAGTGCTCTGGAGACATTTTGTACAAGAGAGTTGTTTGCGTGGCCGCCGGTAAGATCGATGTTAAAGATCAAGGTAAGCGAGCCCGGCACGATAACTTCATGTTCGTTGAGCTTGGGCACTGTAACGTACAGTGTCTCGCCCGGCTGGGCTGTAGAGCGATCAAATGTGATGCGCTTTACGGTGCGCTCTGCTTTCATTGCCCCGAGAATCTTCTCTGCGTTCGTTGGGAGGAGGTTTGGTTGCACAGCCATATATATAAATTTTATATTTATATATCATCATGGCAGAAGTAGGTTATGATATACCTGGCGAGGAAACTGACAGAACCCCTCTCATCACAGACACAGGAGATGACGATGATGCTGATGCTGAGAGCTTTAACACCATGTGGAATCAAATGTCAAAAGAAGAACAACAAGAATGGCTCGACGCCTTGAAAGGCCTTTCCCCCGACACCACGAACCCCTTTAAACTAGGGGCTGCTTCCACACCATCTGGTGAACAAGTGCCTATGATCCCAAGAACACGGTTGCCCCCAGAACAACAAGGCTCCCGCACTGATGAAACCTCTTTCATTACAGGGGATACTCAAGGCCGGCACTTGTTAACAATGGATGATATGGCCTTTGAAGAGGTTAAGACCGAGTTTACCAGCGCAGACAGAAATCGACTTAATTTTCGGTACGAGGCGAAACCAAAATCAGGTGGGGCCATCATCGAGGTAAAATATCATAACAGAGACAAATGGTATCCTCTTTACACAAGAAGCCGTGGGGCTTCCGAAAAGACTCTCAACGCTTCGCTTCCCAAAGAGATCAAAGCTGCTCTCGGAAAGTCTGTGACTGAAGAGCTCAATGAGACAAATGCTGCATTTGAAGCAATTCAAAAAGAACAGGAAGCAAAACAAAATAAATTACAACAAGTGGACCAAATGGCTGTGGATGCACAAAAACTTCGCCGCGATATAGATGCCCGCAAAAATATAATCAAAGATATTGATGACCAGATTCAAGAGAAGGAAGATGCACATGGTCCACTGGATACGGAGACAATACAAAGACTAAAAAATGAAAAGAGAGTTCAGGAAGCTGAGATTCAAGCTAAACGAAAAGAACTAGACAAGAAGCAAAAAGCTGCTCAACAAGCAGACGAACTAAAAAAACAAATCGACAAACTAAATCTTGACAGTAGGGGATTAGAAAGACGCCGAGAGGAGCTTAGAGGAAAACAGGACGCTGTGAAATCGCTGGACGAACTGAAACAGAACAAAGAAGAGCTTGAACGGCAGAACGCTGAAGACAAGCGCGTCATAGAGGATGAGAACACTTCTCCCTCTGAAAGAGAAGCCGCGGAAGCCCGGGTTGCTGAACGTGAAGAAGAGTTAGCAAGGGTCAACACAGAAATTGAGGTGCGTGAAAGGGGCATGTCTTTGAGAGAGAGGGTCAAAAATATCTTCAAGAAATATGGCTGGACCCTTCAAGCAGTTGTTCTGGCTGCCGGTATTGTCATCAGCGCTGTGGTACTCACCACCTTGAATGGTCTGGCAAAGGCTACCAAGGCTATTGGAAATGGGCTTAAAGAACTTGGCAAAAAAGCAGCCAACGCCCTGCCAGGCATGATCGGCTCGATCGTGAGCTTTATCTTCAAAACGGCCGGCCAGGTCTTATCCTTTCTTGGCGAGCATGCCTGGCTTCTGATCCTTGCCGTTGTGGCTTTCTTGGTTGAAAAGACAATCAAGCGCAAGCGTTAACGCATCCAGATAAACAAGCCCGCTAAAACAAGAGCGCCCCCAGCAATTAGTGCCTTGTTTACGTGATGCGGCTCGATCTTTGGTGTTGTCTCTTGCGTTGGTTGTGGTGTTGTCTCTGGTGCTGGCGTGGGGGCTGGCTTGGGCGCGGTGCCCTGTGCCTGTGCCGCCTGTTTGTGAATTGGGTTCGCTGGGTGGCTGTTTGGCGGATTAATCTTTGTTGGGCCACCGTCCATGGGGCGCAGGGAGGCCTTTTTTGTCTCCAGGTTGACATTGTTGTTCACACCCAGCTGCATCCCTTGCGTTGCCTGCTTCAGCTTGTTATTGTACCCCACCACACTTTCTGTGTTGATCACCATGCGCGAGGGCATTAGCCAACATCCTGGGGCTACAGCAAAGTCAAGGCGCACTTAGCTCCGTCAATGGCTAGCTGATATCTTTGAACGCTCTTTGAAATGTCTGGCGTTCTGATCGCGTCTTCCATGAGGACAAGAAAATCAGTTTGCGCCTCCTTTGCCCGCCCACCGGCGCCCAGAATACTGCTACGGACGTTGACTTGCGCGCCTAGGATACAGTAGACGAAGGCCTCTATTGACTGGTTCATCCGCGAGAGACCTGCTTGTGTGAGGCCTTGCGATGTGTTTGGCACGAAGTGTTCGAACTGTCTGTCCGCGCCACTGTCGTTGCGAATGAACTGCACAAGGTTTCCATCACTGGCACTTCCACCTTCGTCACTGAATTTCGCATGATTACCTGGATAGCCCATTCCGGTGGATATCATGCCGCCTCGTGAAACATAGATAAACACATTGCCGAGGCCATGATTCGCGCCGTGGTTGAAGCGGAAATCACTGCTTGGGTCAACACCGAACTCGTTACAGATCCTGTGATATGAGGCAAGGTCATAGTTGTAATTTGTTTGGCTAAATGTGGGGTCGCCTGGCAAAGCACTGCTGCTCTGGATCCCCCCCATTTCAAACAATATGCGCCTTGTTGTGAAATAAACGTGGAAGAGATAAAAAGATCGGAGCTGCGGGGCAAGGTTTAGATAGCTGGAGGATAATAATATCTCGCGGGAGACCCCGGAGCCCGTTGTTGCACACCATAAGGCGAAGTTCAGCTGCTGTGGCCAGTAACTCATGTTTGGCTTAGAAAGCCACCTTCTTGACTCTTTTCCTGTTGTGTGTTTGATTTGAGCCTGAGTGAAAAGCTGCCTGAATTTTGTTGTAAAAGATTCTGTTGGCGTCACATAGATCTTTTGCTCTTTGTTTAAGATATCGCCGATGCTTGCCACATTTTCAGAGAACGCGACTGCCGGGATCGCTTTTGTAGGGCTGTTGTTAATGGACAAAGGGACAGGAAAACCGCCGTCTTGCTGCACACCCAGAGCCTCTTTCATGGCTTGAGACCAATCCTTGCGGGGTATGTCTGAGGGCATAGCCCAGGAGCCTGGGCCCTTTATGAAAAGCACTTCTCCTGTGGCTTTGTGGTTGTCGTCGAAAGAAACTTCTGTTGTAAATCTTGACATATCAGCGTGTGGGAAACGCCTTTTGAAGTCTGAGATTGCCTTCGCTTTGGCGGCTGTAGCAAGTTTTGTGGCCTCCGGAGAACTCAGCCAAGCCAGTTGCGGGTTTACTGTGGGTTTTTTTTTACTGATATACCTTTGTTCTGGATAGAGGGGGTTTTGGGGGCGAGGAAAGAACGGGGGTGAGGGCCCGTAATCGTGCCCGCCAATATCTAGACCAAGGTTTGAACCAGGATTAAATCCGCCAGGGCGCCTGCCAAACATGATTGTATATAAATATATTTATATACACAATGGTTGTGTTAACAATCGTCGCGCCTTCGAACCCTCACACCATCTACTTCGATAACCCGCTTCAGAAACCTAGCTATATCAGGCTCGTTTCTTGTTCGATTTGCAATTCGTGGCATAATTTGAAACAAAGAGGAGAAATATCTGTCAAAGTATCAGGCTCGAAGGCCCAACCAACTATAATCAACATTGAGCCTAGTTTTTACACTCCTAGTAGTTTAGCAAAAACGATAGTTGACAAATACAAAGAACGGGTTATAGACCTTAAAGCGGAATCGTATTCTCCTCTTGGTGCTATGGCGATTTTGAACCCAGGAGGTGAATATGCAATAGGTCTTTCCAATAATATCAGATTATTATTTGGCAAGGGTCTACAAACGCCTCCACATATAACCAGTAAAAAATTCGACTCACCAAGCACTTACTTTATCCACTGCGATCTGGTTGATAAAGAACAGAACCTGTTCAATGGCAAGCCTTCGACAGTCTTGGCTAAATTTGATCTTCGTGGAAAGCCATATGAGAAAGTTTTCTATGAATCAACACAGCAGAACATCTTGCGTGACGTCTCTTCTGGCGATTATGTAAACAGCATAACTCTGTCTGTGAGAGATGCGAACAACGAACTTTTTGATTTCAATCACGCGACTCTTGAATTTGAAGTTGAAATAAATTAATATGTATACACAACCATGAGCTCAGCTAATGTGTTGCCATCGGCACCGGATTACAGTGAGACTCAATCGCTTTACCCAAGCTTACCAGCAAATGGCGAAGACTTCCGGCTCAAGAAAATAACAGACTTACAGAAAGAGCTTGAAAAAGAAGCCGACCACTACCGCCAGGTCGCAAAGAAATACAAACGGGCCCACTCGATTCTTCACGCAGCGGCTGTGGGCCTTGGTTTGGTGGCTACAGGCATGTCTTCGGCCACTTTCGCGACTGCTTTATCTGGAGTCGGAATTGTTGCCAGTCCTGCCCTTGCTGGTGTGGCAGCGATTACGGGGGCCTCCTCTGCAGCCCTCACAGTGTTAAGCAAGAAATTTGAACGAAAAATCGCAAAACACGAGAAAATCTATACGCTCGCTGTTGCCAAACGGAACTCTGTCTATGAGATGATCTCAAAGGCTTTAACTGACAAGAACATCGACGATATGGAGTTTACGATTATCATAAAAGAGGTTGAAAAATACAACAAACTGAAAGACGTGATACGCTCTGGTGAAACAAAGCCCACACAGGGTGGACAACCTCAAGCGCCAGATCTTGACAAAATCAGAGAAGAACTCCGCAAAGAAGTCAAAGTTGAGTTCCAAAAAAAATTAAATCGTCTTGCCGCTGTGTCCAAGTCAGATTTGAAAGAATAAACTCTGGGTTTAATCTACAAATCTCGAAAGGAAAACAATATATATAGGAGCAATGCCTTTGCTAAAGGAATTAATCACATTGCTTCAAGCTGCAAACAAACGCTATGCCAATCTTGAACAGAAGTATGTTACACTGAAAATAAACCACTACGAGCTTTACCAGAAATATATGGCCCTGCGCCACAGCCTCCTTTGCCAGGATTGTAAAACGCGGTGCGCGAAAGAAGAACCGGGTGGGTGCACCGAAGTTTGTAATCTTTGTAGTGCAAAATTGAGTTCGTATTGAACATTTATTATTTGTATTATAACATGGAAAGCCTTGAAGCAAACAGTTTCAATAAACAGCTATCTATTGTCAGACAAATGGATAAAAGGAATAAATATAAGACACAATTAGATGCCTTAGATGTTGAACACAAACACATCTGGCTGCGGGGCCTCTATGAAAATGACTATATAGACGAGTTATACCGCTCAAAACTTAAAGAAGAGTTACAAATTATCTTTTCATATCTTTCTTCGTCAGCAAAACAAGGCTTAATAAAGCAGTACCATAAAAATAAGTTTGTTTCAATTCAAAGCATAACAAACGAAAAAATAAAATCATGCCAAAGATGTGGCGTGTCTTTTTCACTCCTGGTTGCTTCAGCGGAACTTATCTGTGAACTATGCAACCGAGTTGAAATAATTGATGGCGCCGCCTTTGATAAGGCAGCCCTTTACAAAAATGAAAATATAACAGTTAAAAGCAAGGCAAAAATAGACTATAACTTTAACTATAGACTTGGCCAGTTATTCGGAAAATCCTCTATAAGATTGACTAAGGACGAGCTTGAACAAACAAAATATGCTCACTCAAATATAAAACCACATCTACCAGGGAATGTTTCTATAAATTTTAAAATTTATAAAATCTTAACCCTGATCATGCAAGAAGGGCCAAGAAAATGGGAGATTTTATCTTACATACAGCTTCCTAGGGCATCTACATGTCGAAAGTATGAGCGGCGCTGGCAAGCGGCCATGCGTTCAGCTAGAATTGCATAAACTGCCCCTGAAGAAAGGCCTCGACGTCGCCTTCATTTTCGCCAACTTCTCCCGCGGAAGTTATTTTGTCCTCTGTATGGATAAGTGAATGAATTTTTTTTTTAAGTTCAGCTAACTTCTTGTGAAAATTTTCGGCCCTTTCTTGAATGCCTTCTAAGAATCCCTCGTGCTGGGTGATTGAAAGTTCTGTTTCATCAAGTAGCTTCCAAGTAAAGAAGGCAACAGCTCTTGGACCCTCGGCACTAGTGGTTAGCTCGCTCTTGAATTTCTGTCGTCTAAAGAACTCCTCTCGCTCAATTTCCTCGCTAAAAGTTCTTCTAACAGGACCGTAAGAACATCAGAGCTCTTTCTCCTCGATGCTTGCCATTATTTTATCAAACTGTGGCTGCGCAAGTTCAGCGACATCAACGAGCTCAGTTTGTTTTTTTTGTCAAAAATTGCTTAGAGAAGAGGTAAACAATGCCCCAGGCAAGTGTTTTATTTGCCTTTGTTGAATGAACAACACCTCCGTTTAGCCTCGCGTTATGAAACGTGCTTGATGTCATCTGTTTCAAAGGGCACAGTCTGAAATAGGAGTCAACGAAAAGGCCCTTTTTTACTTGGCTTCCGCTGAAAGCGAGACCTGTCTGAAGTTGTGTCACATAGTAGCGCGGAATGGCTCTAACGGCTATCTTTCGTTTAAATGGGCATTTAAACTCTAAGAGAGTAATGTTGCCAGCTTTGTCTTCGAAGTAGCCATCAGGGCTGCATGTAAGCTTTCCATAAAGGGGGTGCTCCTTTGCCAGATTAAGCGATACACTGTGGGCAAAGACGGTTGTGTCATGTTTTTTGTTCAAAACATTTTCGTGCGATTGGCTCGAAAATGTTGCCCCAGGTACATGCCGTCATGCTGACCATGTCTTGTGCATGCGCTTTCTTGAAAAAAAGACTCTTTTCGTCTTCAAAGGGCGAAGCCCCTATCAGCGCGGCAACTTCTGAAGCCCCGATAGTGCTCTTTCTGGCGCTGACCCAAGCGCGGCTCCTTTGTTTCAGACCAGTTTTCCTGGACTTAAGAAAGTTCAAGAAATTTTGCACAGGCATCGCAAATATACAAGGTGAAAGCGTTTTTTTCAATTGGTGATGAGGGTGGCAAGTTGTTGTGGAGTTAGTCTTTGTGCTGCTTCAAGAATATATGTTGGTACAATGTCTGGAGGAAATGGTTGCCCTTCGATTACTATAATGCATTCATACGATTTCCCTTTTCTGCTGCTACAGCACAAAAAACTGTCACTTCCATGTCTTGAGAAATTAAAGGCCATTCGTTTACTTGATTGTGTCCGAACGCTATTTCTTCCTCTCCCCATTGCCGCTTAGGTACCCAAGAGATGTGTTTCTCCAATTAGTAATAACGCAGCCCCCAGTTGTTCAAATAACGGTTTATTAGGTGCTTTCTAGTGTTAAAACCGATTATGGAGGGTTGCACCAAATAAAGGGGCTGGGTGGTTGAAACCGCTTTCGGGCAGTTAAAACTGGTTATTAGTGGTTTAAGCTGGTTCTAGGGTTTAAATAAGCCTCGTGGAGTAAAACAAAAGACCCCAGTAGTATAAGGTGAGGGGGCAGATGACTCACTTAACAAAATAAGGCTCCATCGGTAGTGGTGAATGCCTATTTCCCCAATTAGTGATATAACCTGCAGGCCGACTGAAAGAAGGCCTGTAGGTGATATCACTAATTGGGGAAATAGGCATTCACCACTATCGATGGAGCCTTATTTTGTTAAGTGGTCATCTGCCCCCTCACCTTATACTACTAAATGTACCAACAATCAAGATCTGTCCGTATAATTTATGTTTATTTACCTTTTAAAAAAACTGAAATTTACTCGTAAATTTCTTTAATAATACAAAAAGATCTCGGAAATAATCAGGTCTTGATTTTCCCTTTAAAATCTAAAAAAATTGACAGGGATACGCAAGAAAATAATATAAATTTATGGGTTGAAAAATTTTTAAAATTTTTTAATTTTTAAAATACAAAAATAAAGGAAAAAGAACGCAAAAAAAGTGCTTTTAAACATTCAAATATATCACTACTACAAGGATGTCGTTCTCGATGTGCTTGTAGCCCGTGGCTTTGAAGCAAAGCCGGCGGACTGCTCGCGCTTTGAGGTCGCCGTATTGTTCCACGAGTTGTAGCAGGTTTTCATCGGGGAATTCAACGGGAACGAAGCATGACACGTGTAGTGCGTTTTGCCCTAAAAGGCGTAAAGGGATAACGCGGCTTTCGCAGTCAAAGCCCGATGCCGCCAACCGCGTGGCCGATTCTGTAGATCGGAGGGTGATGTCGAAGCACTTTCCTCCGTAGAGGGGTACAATCCCAACGATTTCTTCCTTAAAGTTCGGTAACGACTGTGCTATACTGAGCGAGTCAAGATCCAGGTTTTCCTTAGCTATCAAGCGGACAGTAAGTTCTAGTGTGGGCGAACGGCTGGTGTGCGGGACGCGCGGCCATCTCCACTTAACGCGAGGGCGAGAAAACTCGCGAGACCAAAACCAAAACCACAAAATTGAAAAGCACGCACTCACCAAAGCGAAGACAGATGGTTACCAGACGCTTTCTTGCTTGTGGTGAAAAAACGGCACCAAATCTTGTGAAAAAAGCTCTCCTTAGTCGTCGAAGTTGAGGACTATTCTGGCTTTTGGTCTTGAAAAAGTGGAGCACTGATGAGAACAGATCCCCCAATGCTGTACAGAGAAGTTGTTATGAAGCACGATGCTCTGCTGTGATTGGTTGGTTTTCAACAGCTGTGACTGGCGCATTTTGATCCTTGTTGTTTCGGTGAATTGTTCCCTCGGCGGTCCGTAGTCGTACGGCTCTCCTGTTGTTGTGTTTCTTGATCGTGGGCATCCATGCTTCTGGAATTTCTATTCCACTGTCCCTGTTGATGTTGTTAGGGTTAAGTCTTATGTGGATCGCTTCTTTGACCCTGCGTGTGTACCAATGAGGATCACGATCAATAAACTTTACTTCATTCCAAAGCGGGTGGTGTCCGGTGTTGTTGGCGTGCTCTGAAACGGCGGAGGTCTGGAGGTCTCGGACCGCCGAGGGAACAATTCGCCGAAACAACGAGGATCAAACTGCGCCAGTCACAGCTGTTGAAAACCAACCAATCACAGCAGAGCATCGTGCCTCATAAGGTGACGCGTAACCAGTCGACCCCATCGCCTGAAGAAGACTAGCAGTATGCAGTCGAAACGTCGCGATCCACATCGGAAGTGACTACATCGTGAGACAAACGAAAAATACTTCTTTACATGACGATCATTGTTTGCTAAAGAATGGGCTCACATAATGGCCACGATTTCATCGTTGAGTTGGTACGTAATTTTGTTTGATGACAAATACCTGAGAGAAGACATGTACATTTTGGTGAAAAATGTGCTTTCGTGTTTATTTATTTATTTATATAGTTATTTATTTTAAAAATGTATTCTATAGAATCGGTTGCTAGTTGACAAAGTGGAAGCATTTTGAGCTGTAAATCGTTGTAAGTCATAGGTCTTTGTTAGGTTAGTCCCTGAAATTCATGGGTAAAAATTGGGTGACATTTGCCTATATAGTATTTTCACTCGTCACCAGGCTCCCAATTTTACCCTTAAATCATAGCTAAAAGGTCATTTTTTGAAATGTGATTTTGCGCATTGCTGAGTTAATCTTCTGAAATCCACACTCGGATTCCAGTACTATGGTTATTATTCTATCCAGAAACATTAAATATTTTAATAACTTTAAAAATAAGTCCGTCATTTTGACCTTGAAGCTTGTATGGAGTTGGATCGCGCGGTCATCGCTTTGGGCGTTCTAACTCATTTCTATAACAGGCGCAATGTCAACATCCACAATCAACTAATAACTACTTAGTTTATGTGTGAATTGCCTTCACAATTATCCGATTATGGGCGGACAATGACGAGCGTAATGATAACCAGTGAATCATATTTGTAAGCCCGAGTCTGTTCACTACAGTGAAATTGGCTGTAAACTTATCGTAATGGCAAAGAACCGTTGCTCGATTCATTCGAACTTACTCGTAACGTTATTTTGAAAATCGACAAAGCAAGATGTCGTTATCGTTATGCAAACATTCTTTCTTTCGAACTATTAAGAGAGGAATGTAAAAATAAGTAAGGAAGAGCAAAGGTCCTAAAATTTCTCCCTGGGACATTATCATCATCGATCCCTTGGCTCCTCGTGGAGAATGGGGCCATTTATCCTCTTCCTCCAAGCAACCCTGTCTTTGGCTGCAACTTCTGCTTCTCTCCAGATCTTAAATGCGAGATGTTCCCTCACTTTATCCATCGTTCTCCGCCACGTCTCTCTCGGCCTCTCTCTTGTACGCTAGCCTTCGGGTGCCCATGTAATGTGCCCGTGCAATCTTGGAGTTTTTGGGCGATGACATTGTTAAAACATGACCTAACCATTTCCATCGCCTGGTTCTTACTTGCCCGTCAATTGTCCTCGCACCTGATTTTTCTCTAATCTCATTACTGTTCTGTATCGATCAGGATTTTCCTAAAGCATATATGCTGGAAGACGTTTAATTCGTATTCATCCTCTTTGGTCGTCCTCCACGTCTCACAACCATAGAGTAGAACGACAACTACATCGGTTTTGAAGATTGTGACCTTTGTCTTTCGACTGAGGAGGTTACTTTTCCATACTTTGTTAAGCTTGTTAAAAGCAGCTCTTGCTTTCCCTATTCGTGCTCTTATAACACTAGCTGCACCATCTTGCTTATCAATCTTGGCACCGAGATATACAAAGCTCTCTACATCTTCTACTTCTCTCCCCGATTGATAACGGATCCAGTCTTCTAGGGTTGAACCTCAAAACCTTAGTCTTCTCTATATTGATCTTTAAACAATGTTAGAAAGAAAAAAACATTCACTTCGCACCACTGTTGTAGACCAGTGAGATATGTCTTGAATCATGACAATGCATTTTTGTCGTAACCCAAACATCGCAAAGTATTCATTCAGTTGTATCAATAACCTTTCCAGGCGTTTAGATAGTGGGAAGCAAAGGATAAGCGACACGTAGAAGAAAAAAATATGTCGAGTGCTGACGAAGGGGGATAGGAACGAAAGAGAGCGAGACGAGGGAACGCCTGTAAATATTTTTATAACAGATCCATTCCGCCCACTGTACACCATCTACAGTGGCCCGTCGTATTCGCTGTTTGCGGTTTGAATATTTGCAATTTCCGTATTCTGTCCATAAATTTGAATTTTTAGCAAAATCCAAGATGGCAGCCATTTTGGATGAAGTAACGGACCCTCAACAGCGCTACAGCCTATAATATTTACCTTATTACAGGATATCTATTAGATGTGAAATATTTTCAATATATTGTAACACTGCAATAACAGAAGGGAGGCGTTGTCAACCCCCCCCCCCCCCCCCTCCATCCCCACCCGCGCCATGTACCACGGTGGGGTTAATAAGTTTGCGTGTACGTCGGAAGGTAAACACGATAACTTCGCTAATAGCCTCCCTACCAGTCCGCATTTGTCAACCTAATGATGTTGTAATTTTTACTGTTATTGTCGTTGTTACTGGGTAGAATTGATATTGGTCCCAAAACTACCCGCTATGCAATTTTTAACCCGTGAATACGCGCAAGCGTAATGAACGGGTTATCGGCAACGGCGGCTAATTCACTCACTCACTCCTTCCATTAGCTGTAAACTTAGTGACGTAATGCTTTGTTGCGAATGCGTTGCGTAACAAGAATAACGGGAATCCAGCGATAACAATAACTAATTTGTTGTAAAAGAATATAAACAACATTACGCTTAATTTTGAGTCTTTGATGCAATATTAAAATCGATCTAAAAGGATTTTCCAATCGAGACATACGTTTTGATGCGTATCTACCTAAAAATAAGAAAATCTAGTCTTAATTGAGAATGTGTTCCACGATGATCTAGTGGTATAACGCCGGGACTACAGTCTGAGGCCCGAGTTTAATCCACCCTCAAGACCCCGATTTTTTTTTTTAATTCTTTCGTTCGTCAAAAATCCTTACGTTTAATTTTTAAAAAATATCGAACCGTGTCAGTGTGGAAACATACGCTTACCGCAACATTGCGTTCCGTGTTAGTATGTTTTATTCACGGGCTGGCTCTTAGGAGCCTTTGATTGAATATCAGTAACTGTCATTTGTCAACAGTCTTTCTTACGACCGGTGCCATGGTTTAACCTCCTGGTTGCATTTTGTTTGCCAAAGAGTGGACTTGTTAATAGTGGCAACAGATTTAGTTCTCTAAGATTGGTAAGGTTTTTAAACATGCCATTGGGTAGGATTCCAATTTTGTTTGAGGATAATGTCCTGTGGAAAAATGAACATTTTAAAAATGACAACAAGAAGCTGTACACAGCTTGAACTCGTGGCGCCTTTAACTCATTGCAGCATTGATTCCCAAGTGATTTGAGTGCTTTTACAGAGAAACATAAGCTTAAAATTATATCTAATCAAAGGCTCCTAAGAGCCAACCCGAGAAGAAGAAATGCTAACGCGTAACGCGTAACGCAATATTGCCGTAAGCTTTAATACGTTTTCACACTGACACAGTTCGATATATATGTTTTTTTAAATTAAACGTAAGGATTTTTGACGAACGAAAAAAAAAAAGTACATCACTTTCATAATGTCCAGTTCGAAAAAAGAAAAAAAAAAGAAAAAAAAAGAGGACTTGATGGAGATTCGAACTCGGGCCGTCCGGTACTAAGCCACAAACTCAACCACTGCGCTATCCAAGAGCACAAACTACCTGCGAACTAAATTGTATTATTTTAAGCTAGATACGCATCAGGACGCGTGTTTAGGTTGCAAAATCCTTTTTATAGATCGATTTTAATGTTGCACTAAAAACTCCAAATGCGAAACATCTGTAAGCTTATTGTTGTCTATATTCGTTTACATCAAATTAATTATTGTTATCGTTGGATTCACGTTGAATTCCTGTTACGAAACGTGTTCGTAACAAAGCATTTGCTCACTAAGTTTACAGCTGATGGAAGGAGCGAGTGAGTGAGTGAGTGAGTGAGAGAATGAATTTTATTTAAACACCCTTGCCGATAACCTGTTCATCATGCTTTCACGTATACACGGGTTTAAAAGTAAGACTACACTGCATTCACTAGATTCAGTAGCTGACACTTAAGCTCGACCCGGAGCTCGATCGCTAAGCAAATGGCAAGTTTAATATATAAAACACAGAACTTGCCAGAGCAAAAATCCCACAGGAATAAGCGGCGAACACGATATCAAACGGTCCTATCCATCCATGAACGCCTTGAATTGTCTTGAAAGTGTGCAGTTGTACGCAGTAGTTCTTTATCTTGCTTCTCGAGTACACAAACGGAGAGGTTTTACGGTATGTATTTCATGGCCGAAAGCCATATAGTCGTCTATATAGACTTAAATATGCGTGCATAAATTTGCATGCGCTAATGTGACACGAAAAAAAACAAGAAAAGTCAACGCCGGATTTATAACTCGTGTGCTTCGCCACGAGTAATTATTGTTTGATAAAGAATGGGCTTACTAACAATGGTCACGACTTTATTAATTTTTAGTTTCTCAGAGTTACTTTTTCTCACTTACAGGTCTCTTAGATTGGTCAAGTTTTCAAACACATGGTTGGGTAGGTACGTAATTTTGTTTGAGTACAAATACCTGAGAGAAGAAATGTAAAAACATTTTTAATAAATACCACGATGCATCATTTTCCGCTAATGACGTCAAACACATTCTTTTGCATTCCTTTACAATTCAAAATAATACATTTGACATCGATAACGGAATATGATGCATTCTGGTATTTATTAAAATATATTTTGGTGAAAAATGTACTTTTGTATTTATTTATTTATTCATTCATGTATTTATTTATATATTTATATATATATTTTTAAAAATATATTCTGTAGAATTGATTGTTAGTTGACAAAGTGAAAGCATTTTGAGCTGTAAACCGTTGTAAGTCATAAGTTTATTTCAGGGTAGTCCCTGAAATTCTGTTATTTGTAATTTGTAACTTGTCTAGTATTTTCCTTTTTTTCGGTTGTTTTGTAATTGCGTTGTGTCTCTTCCTTTGTCTTCCATGTGATGAAAAAAATTAAATTAAAGATAAAAAATTAGAAACTCGCAATCCTCAACGCGAATGTGGCAAACGAACAATAAACCATCTGAAAGCAATGTATCACACGACACAGTGCCAGCCATGGACAGCTGTTTCGTCCTTCATAGGACTCATCAGCATGGCATAGCCGTTGGGCACCTGATAGAATAAATCGCCTAATAATTAATCAATTAATAATTAATCGCCTATTAATTTAGGCGATTAACAATTTCATACGCATTGCCAAGGATTGTTTTGCATTAACGGTGTGGAGCTGGCGCTTAGAGGTATGCATGCACACGCCTCTGCAATAAATGGCATTCTTCACAGGGCTTTCAAGTCCTATCAGGTGTCAAGGACAAAACAGGTCTCCATGGCTGCACTGCAGGGGTGATATGGCTGTGCGCATGCGTACAGTATTTGCCTTATATTTGTTATTATTACCGCGGAGATGTGTCGTGTGATCCATAGCTTTCAGATGGTTTAAATAAACAATAGATTAGTGGCTTATTGTAGTTAGTAACCTACCAATTACATTCGACTTCTCTATTACATGGCCATCCTCGGCCATGCATTATAATCAAGCTTTAAGAGTGTCCCACTGTAAATATAATTAAAATTTCTTTTGGGACAAAGGGACTAATCTGTTTTAACCAGCAAGACCGGAAGCGTAATAGCATTAGAAAAATGGTCAATGTTCGTCAATATATGTTTCTGGTGATTCACTGGACTTTTGCCTTTTTTTTTTCGGATCATCGCCCAGCTTTATTTGGATAGGGAAGGCTAAGTGGGTTGATTAGTGTTTAGAACATATTAATAACTTCTATCTTTTATCTTTTGAATTTGAACTTATTGGCAATAAGCCATTACCGGATGTTCTGTTATTCATTATTGACTGTTTCTTCTAAGGTAGTGAAACAAGATGGCCGTGCCACGGCAGACGTCCGTGCTTTCGAGTAATGGAAACATCAGGAAATGAAAGTTCGCCCCCTCTCTTCAGTCTTTCCTTTGCTTTTCCCTTCTATTCCGTTGAAAATGGCTTATTTTACCAACGTTGTTGATCTTCAAGCTGCTTTGAGCGCTTGTTTAACTGTCCGCGATTGGGAGATGTTGACGGAAGGCGTTAAAATCCCAGAGAATTTTGTTCCGTTGGCGTTTGCGATGTTTGGCATGCTCATCCAAGACATCGAATCGAGACCTAAACCTCTCCTGACGACAGACTAAAGGCAAAAACTCCAGCGCAAAGACGATGATGTGAATTGTATTGGAATGCTATGCTTAGGAAGTTGTGTATAGAAAGCCTGGAATGAACTGACATCTGATTTTCAAAGTCTCACTCAACTGTTAGAGTTTCTTGCTGAATGTTTCAAGGCAGTAAGAAACCACGCTCACTCTTTGAGTGCCAGTTTGTTCCGTCACTCCTTGTTTTTTTACGCCAGACGCTTCTGGATGCTGATTGTAGCGATATGGATAACCCTTCAAGATCGTATTGCTCATTTGGAGCTGCAGCTGTTTGTAAACAAGACAGGAAAAACACACCTTGCTTTGTTATGGTCACAGATCGAAAACCTAGTAGAGAAACTCAAAGCGTTGTTGATACGAAAGAGCGTGGAATCACAAAAGGACTACTATCAAAAGCCAAAGAAAGATGACCCTCAAAATGGAACCATTCAAAAAGAAGGACTAAATGTCTTGGAGTCAATTACCAAACACCAAGTCAAACCGAAAAAGCGAAAGCTATCAACATTGAAAGTTGAGATTCCCAAGCGCCCAAAACTTCACAGACAACATGGAGTTGTCCAAAATCGAAGTGATGAACTGTAAAACTTTGAGTCACTGTGAACTGATTTTGTAAAATTATTTCAAAATATGATGTACATTTCTAGTATCAATAAACCGTTAATGCGTAAATCTATTTTATATTTGTGTGTGCTTTAAGTTTTGATAACATAACTTCAAAGTTCAAACTTTTCATTATACGAACTTTCACTGAACTAAATTTGCATGGACAATTAGCACCTCGGAAAAATAAACAAAGCAACCAATTACATGCGCGCTAAAACAATAAACCCACACTTTGTTTAAGGTCAAACTATATTTATTGATAACAAACAATTACATAATTATACAGACAATTTAAACGCTTAGTTGGAAAGGAAAAGGTAGAGTTGTTTTAGTCTTTTTCATCGGGAAGAGCTTTTTTGACAAACAATCGATTGAGTAAGAATTTTCGCTTATCGATGGTAAATTCTGCCGATTCGAGCCAATCAAATCCCTCTGTGTCTTTTAACTCTTGTTGGGTTGTCAAGATGCCCAAGCGACCAAAACTTCACAGACAACATGGAGTTGTCGAAAATCGAAGTGATAAACTGTAAAACTTTTGAGTCACCGGAACTGATTTTGTAAAATTATTTCAAAATATGTTGTTCATTTCTAGTATCAATAAACCGTTAATGCGTAAATCTATCAATATTTGTGTGTCTGTCTATATTATTTGTCTTTTCTTTACTACTTAGAAAACCTGATAAGAGGGTTTTGCTAATTATAACATGAATCACCGTAGTGGGAAATTAAACCCACATCAAGCTTATAGCGACTAAAATTCTTACACCTTTACTCCAAACTTATTCCAGCACCCTCTATTTTGATCAGAAATCAATGAAGCGATCGAAGTTATTTTAATTCAACCACCATGACAATGTCGGCTTTCTTGGATAAATTTCATCAGAAATTATTCATCTCTTTGTTCAGTAACTAGTCTGCGAAGCAGCATTTCCTCCGCACCATGTAAAGTGAAAGTTTGATTTCAACAGGATAAAACTGTTTACAAAATTAAAATTAAATTAAATTTATCGCTAATTTATCAAACAATTGAGGCCAAAAGAGCCTCGGAAGACCAAAACCAATATATTTAGCGGGTGTGTTTACTGAGAACGCAAGCCTTGCGGGGTGGGCGTGTTTTCTTTCTCTGCCTCGCTGCCTTCCGAAAAGTTACTATTCTGTAACCCAAGAAGTAATTGAAAAGCGCGATGCTTGCAAAAGACCCAAATTTATAGTAGATTTTCTTTTCAAATACGTTTATTAACCATAAAAAGTATACAAGATCAGACAAACTTCTCTTCTTTAAAATTCAAAGGGCTCTTAAAGCCATCTCGTTAATGCGTTGGAACGTGAGGTTAAAAAAAGAAGAATCTTAAATAAATATAAAATAAATATGGTAAAGATGGCGTTGTAGAATCAGACATTATGTAGAAAATGTGAGGCGCAGTAGTCAACTGGATATGGTTCTTGGCAGGATAGAGAAGATTGAGAGAAAGTTTGAAAATTCGTGTTGGTGCAAGTCAATAAAAGTTATGAGTAACAAAGAATCACGAGTGTGAATGTAAATAATTTTGATGTTACTGAAGGAAAGTGAAAGACTTTTCCCGCCTTGCTGGCTAATTGACGATGAAAATGTGTTGTTGGTTCAATTTACACAGTGCATTTTCAGTTATTCATTGTCTATTTTCTGATGGGATATTTGACAATAGAAGACTTTCTAAATCAAATACAATAGATTGCCGCAATTTCAAAACAATTAAAAGCCCACAAACCTATCAAGTGATCGATAATACGTCACGTGCAATGACTTCATATCTGATCAGATGACATATTAATATTAATTATCAAAATATCAATTGACACAACAAATGGTGACTGAATCTTTAATATTCTTTCAGGTAAGGCCCGGTTCAAACATTGAACTTCACATGTGCCGAATCTAATGGAAGGAGACCGTAACAACATGTCATTTCTCTAGAGCTGCCTGTTCCCGTGCCAGGACAATTTGATGTTCAGCAGACATCGCGCCATCAGCCATTTCTTTTTCAACTCTCCAGCAGTATTCGAAAATAGAACGAAAGTCAAAATTTATGGTATTTTGCTGTTCCTACTCTTGCATAACGAAACGGAAAGTTTTGTAGTTAGCTAAAGTATCAAGTCTGCTGTTTTATATATTTTGACGTGAAAAATGGCGGGAAAATGATGATCCCGTGGTCATTTTTCGGTCACGTCTGCTATGGACGCACTTATATAGAAAATATTGGGTCTGGAGCGGGTATAAACAGGACACCACTCCTGGCGGTTAATTTTTAGTTTCCCTTAGATCGAAATGAGGTTCGACTCCGCTATGTGGTTTTGCGGTTGCGATGCATTTATATTAGTGAACTATTTTCACCGGTCTCACCTGCACTTCTATAATTAGAATGGGAGCCCTGGCGGACGCTCTCAACAGCAGAGGGGATAATGATGAAAGGGGAGGGAAGGGAGGGGAACTGCTGAGAGAGACCGCAAGACGGATAAGTACAGAAGAGACCAGATGAAGACAAGTATGTACAGATACTACCAACTGCGATGAAACACCCCGGGTGTGCAAGAAAAGAGGGCGAATTTATATTGGATCTCCTTATATACGCTACGGTAAGACCGCTGGCAATAGTGAACTATTTTCACCGGTCTCACCTGCACTTCTATAATGAGAATGGGAGCCCTGGCGTCCTTTGGCTTATGGCATCGGTGACATGAAAGAAAGATGAAAAATGTTCTAGGCAAATAGGGTTGGAATAATCCGTTCCCAAAACCAAGGCACCCACACTCAAAACCAAACCTTCTGCAGTCTAAAACAAAGACCCAAACTTAGCGAAAAAACCGCTACCCAAACTTAAATCTGTGAGGATTCGGAAGAAGACCACGTTAAGCCTGAGGGACGAGAGGAGGGAAAAAGGGGTGATGCAAATGTAACGAATTAAAATACAGGCCACCATTCCCCGGGGGGGGGGGAGGGGGAGAATACGTTTGAAAACTGAAAGAAAACATTAGGGAAAGGGTGGATCCCCGAAACCAATCCCCCCCCCAAAAAGAAAATGGTAATAGGTAAGATTTACTCCCCCAGGGAATGGCGGCCCTAGCGCCCGGTAATCCGAGAAGGTGTAAGTCACCCCTCTAGGCACCGCCATTGGGAGAGGGAACTAAATTTGGGAGGAAGACCAAGTTGGACCGTATACCAGGGAACAAATAAACAGGCGGGAGAAATGACCCATAAAACAGAATAAAATAAATAACCTATGAGAAGCAAAGTACTTTAACACGGTAAATTGTGATTATAAATTAAAATTCGAAAATTAACAGAAGAATTAAATAAACAAGCGGAACCTTCTGTTAACGCGCGACCTGTAAGTCCACGAGAATAAGAACTCCAATAAACAAGCGGGACCTTTTGCAAACCCGCGAATTAAAAATCAAGCGGGACCTTCTGTTAACCCGCGAAAATAAAAATCAAGCGGGACCTTCTGTTAACCCGCAAAAATAAAATCAGGCGGGACCTTCTGTTAACGCGCGAAAATAAAAATGAGGCGGGACCTTACGTTAACCCGTGAAAATAAAAAAAATCAAGCGGGACCTTCTGTTAACCCGCGAAAATTCCAATAAACAAGCGGGACCTATGTTAACCCGCTTAATAAAAACTCCGATAAACAAGAGGGATCGAGTGTAAACCCGAAAGTGAAAACTCGAGAGTACAAAAAACTTAAAAATAAAACGCACGTAAAAAGGCAACAAAATAAGATATATAAATAAAATAAACAAAATACAAGTTACCTATGTGCGAAAAGCACGTGGAAAAACGTGTCATGCCGAAAATGAATACCATGAGTAAACGAGCGAACAAGACAGAAAACAAACGCGAATGTCATAATAATACTAGAAACCGGGCAAAAACGCGTACGAGCAGTAAATAAAAACCGAAATACAACGGCGCATGCTACATAGGCGAAACACGATAAGACAAGGAAATAATGAAATACCTAAAGTTGATCGGGCTGTGCATTTGGAAGTTGGCCTGGCGGTTGTGGAACAGGTTCTGCCTCCGGCGGTGGCGCAACTTGCGAAACAACTGCTTGAGCGGCATTATAGCTGTTAACGATCACACGCGCCCTCCAACGATTTTTTTTCTTGTTTGAAAATTGAGTTTTGATGGACGTCAATCATCCGTTTCCATGACAAAAGTGGTCTTCATTCCCGCGGTTGTCGGCTGTGGACAATGTCCAGGATTGCACGCAGCTACGAAAATTACTAAATTCACTAATTTTTGCTATGGTACTGCGAAAACTGCGAAAATTACGAAAACTGCGAAAAATAGTAAAATTCGTCATTCCCAGAAAAAGGGGACGAGAGAGGAGGCAGCAACGAAAACTGCGAAAACTACGAAAACTGCGAAAACTGCGAAAATTACGAAAACTACGAAAAATAGTAAAATTCGCCATTCCAACAAAAAGGGAACGCGAGAGTAGGCAGCAACGAAAACTGCGAGAACTACGAATACTGCGAAAATTACAAAAACTGCGAAAAAAAGTAAAATTCGTCATTACCAGAAAAAGGGGACGAGAGAGGAGGCAGCAACGAAAACTGCGAAAACTACGAATACTGCGAAAACTGCGAAAATTACGAAAACTGCGAAAAATAGTAAAATTCGTCATTCCCAGAAAAAGGGGACGAGAGAGGAGGAAGCAACGAAAACTGCGAAAACTACGAATACTGCGAAAATTGCGAAAATTAGGAAAACTGCGAAAAATAGTAAAATTCATCATTTCCACAAAAAGGGAACGAGAGAGGAGGCAGCAACGAAAACTGCGAAAACTACGAATACTGCGAAAACTGCGAAAATTAGGAAAACTGCGAAAAATAGTAAAAATCGTCATTCCCACAAAAACGGAACGAGAGAGGAAGCAGCAACGAAAACTATGAATACTGCGAAAACTGCGAAAATTACAAAAACTGCAAAAAATAGTAAAATTCGTCATTCTCACAAAAAGGGAACGCGAGAGGAGGCAGCAACGAAAACTGCGACTACTGCGAATACTGCGAAAAATAGTAAAAATCGTCATTCCCACAAAAAGGGAACGAGAGAGGAGGCAGCAACGAAAACTGCGAAAACTACGAATACTGCAAAAGCTGCGAAAATCACAAAAATTGCGAAAAATAGTAAAATTCGTCATTGCAAGAAAAAGGGCACGAGAGAGGAGGTAGCGACGATAACTGCGAAAACTACGAATAATGCGAAAACTGCGAAAATTGCGAAAACTGCGAAAAATAGTAAAATTCGTCATTTCCACAAAAAGGGGACGAGAGAGGAGGTAGCGACAAAAAACTGCGAAAACTACGAATACTGCGAAAACTGCGAAAATTACGAAAACTGCAAAAAATAGTAAAATTCGTCATTCCCAGAAAAAGGGGACGAGAGAGGAGGAAGCAACGAAAACTGCGAAAACTACGAATACTGCGAAAATTGCGAAAATTAGGAAAACTGCGAAAAATAGTAAAATTCATCATTTCCACAAAAAGGGAACGAGAGAGGAGGCAGCAACGAAAACTGCGAAAACTACGAATACTGCGAAAACTGCGAAAATTAGAAAACTGCGAAAAATAGTAAAAATCGTCATTCCCACAAAAAGGGAACGAGAGAGGATGCAGCAACGAAAACTGCGAAAACTACGAATACTGCGAAAACTGCGAAAAATGGTTAAATTAGTCATCCCCAGAAAAAGGGGACGAGAGAGGAGGCAGCGACGAAAATTGCAAAAACTACGAATACTGCGAAAATTACGACAACTGCGAAAAATAGTAATTTTCGTCATTTCCAGAAAAAAAGGGAAGAGAGGAGACACCGACGAATACTGCGAAAACTACGAATACTGCGAAAACTATGAAAATTACGAAAACTGCGAAAAATAGTAAAATTTGTAATCCCCAGAAAAAGGGGACAGAGAAGAGGCAGAAAGGCACCAAAGAAAACTGCGAAAAAGTGCAAATATTGGAAAATTGCAAAAATTACAAAAAATTGTAACATTTATCATTCCCCAGAAAAAGGGAAGACCAACAAGGCAGAAAGGCACCGATGAAAACTGCGAAGACAATGGATACTGGGAAAAATAATATGAAATTTAACATTCTCTTAAAAAGAGGATGAGATCCGTTTTAGTTTGCTGCTAGTGTACCCTGTATACTATTTAACTTGTTTATTAATAATTATTATTTATAGTAAGCTTGTTATAATACAAGAGCTTACTGTCAATGATAAATGTGGAAGCAAAACTTATGAGCAAACAAAAAATAAATGAAGGTAATATGCACATACTTACAAATTCGTTGGTTGTTTTCACAATTAAGGTGAAGCCAAGAAAATGTTCTTCCAATCCTTTTTTTGGTCTGATGTCTCACATTGTCATTGCGAAGAGCAGTAACAGTCAGGGCACATCGGTAAAGATGTAAATTATATTCATTTTTTCGAAAGAGAGTTGAATAAAATGACATTGTTGTGTAAGTTTTACGCAGAGTTTTTGTAGAATCCTTGTCCAAATTTGTCAACATCAGATCTTTTAATCAGTACGAGTTGCATTTACTCCAAATTGTTATCCATCCCAAATGTTACATGTATAAATGTAGTCTTCAAACGGAACAAAATTTGTTGACTGAAGACCTGCTAGTTGTTTGTGGTGAAATAATTTTGCCAGGCATTCAATACGCAGTTGGAGGGAGACAGGCACTATTCGTTTACATTTTGTGATGTCTTGCACAAGAGAGCACAAGAGTGCACAAGGACTAGCATAAGACTAGCATAGCCTCTAGTCATTCATGCCCAACAAGTAAGTACTAAATTCTTAAAGCATTTAAGCAATGTGCCATAGAAATAAGCTGAAATAGCAAGATTTTGATGAGATTATTTCACGTTGAATCGTGAAATGTTCAACTAAATGGAATAAAAAGATTGACACTCTGGTTAAATCCTAAAGTAAACAAGTAGACTTGTAATAGAACTTCCATTGGTAAAATGACTTTTTCCCAAACATTTTCAATTTTTGTAGTTATGGTCGTAGGAATAACATGTTTGTCAGTTGTTGATTGTTTTGTGTTTGATTGAAAACCGAAGGTGTGAATGGCCAGGTAAGCCCTTTCTATACCAGAACTTCCTGTTGAAGACCCAGTAGTGACCATTATGCATTGTGTGATAAAAACAATGCAAGTCTCGCTCCCGTGAAATAAATAACAACAGAGGCGCGCGGAGCGTAATGGTCATTACTGGGCCTTTAAGGTCCTGGCTGATACCGATACTCGTGATATGCATCCATTAGAAGATTTATTACACAGTTGTGATTGCTGCATTGGTACATGTAATTGCACATTTTATCGTGTGCAAAATCAAAACAATTCATCGTTTTTCCTTCATATTTGTGACAAATATAGATTGGAATTTATTTTGCCATACTTGGTTGGTATAATTCTATGCTGATCAGGCTTAATATATGTCACACACACGTCAAGAGCAAGTAACATTTTCATTTTGAAATTATTTAAGATTAAAATTACATCTGAGTTTGTTTTACTTATGTGCAATTCAATATTTGTACATCTTGCAAGTTACAATTGATAATCAGTCCATTGTTGTCCGGATAGCTGTTTTTCTGATTCCTTACAGCGTTACTATGAAGTGTTAATACAGGAAGCACAATTCGAACTGTACAATGTACATGATTAAAACTGTTACAATTGCTAAATGACAACAATTGGAAATTGCGATTTATTCCCAAATTGCACTGTTTTTTGCTCTAAATCACACCTTTACCTCAGCAGTGTGATTTATTATTCTCGAATCGCACTATTTTTTGCTCTAAATTGCATCTATATGTCACATCAATATTGGTACTGACTAAAATCCTGTATTTGGCAATTAAATTGTGCGATTTCAAAATGGATGTAATAAAATGGGAATTGAACTTTGTGTCGTGCAATTTTGGTCTGAAATCATACTTGTGATTTCAAATCGAACTTGCGCTGTGCACTCGTTCGATTTTGAAATCACGCTTTTGATTTCAGACCAAATTGCACTCCACTCAGTTCAATTACCATTACGAATCGCACTGTTTTCTGCTGTAAATCGCATCTTTTTCTCAGCAGTGTGATTCATTCCCGAATCGCGCTATTTTTTGCTCCAAATCGTATCTTTTTCTCAGCAGTGCAATTTATTCCCGAACCGACTGTTTTTTGCCCCAAATCGCATCTTTTTCTCAGCAGTGCGATTTATTACTGAATCTCACTGTTTTTTGCTCTAAATCGCATCTTTTTTTTCAGCAGTGCGATTTATTCCTGAATCGCACTGCTTTTTGCTCTAAATCGCATCTATAAGTCGCATCAATATTGGTACTGTCTAAAATCCTGTATTTGGACAATTAAATTGTGCAATTTAAAAATGGATGTAATAAAGTGGTAATTACCATTATGTAAAATTCGAGATTTTTTGGTAGACGGTCTTCCAAATGGCCGCCCCTGTTGGTTTTTTCAGGGGCTCATTTCCGCCGGAAATTCCTTCGAACAGTCTCCATGATCTGTGATTACTGCTAGTTTTACCTTATAAGGGAAAGAGAACACGCAAATTACACAGTAAATTTCCATATGTCCTGGTTTTAAGACACAACTTATTATAAATATTAGCAGTAATCACAGATTATGTTAGACCGTTCAAAGGAATTCCCGGTGGAAATGAGCCCCTGAAAAAAAACCAATAGGGGCAACCATTTGGAAGACCATCTACCAAAAAATCTGACATTTTACTGCACATAAACACAGAACAACCAACACGAATTAGGATTGCGTTCTTCAAACGCAACAAGAATTTCAGTGGAATATTAAATCCCTTATTGGATGTTTTTTTAGGTAATATGCGCGGACATGTTACTCATTGCTTGCCTTTTTACTTGCCCCTGTGGGGCTTGAAAAAATACCACGCATCTTGTAAAATATCTGCGCGAATTATATGTTAAACCATTGAATAAGGTGACAATAGTAAAACGTAATAAGCGGACCCCATATTAAGCAGAGGCTGTTTTAACAGACCTTCTATTCTAGGTGACTTAGGGAGGGTTCATAATTTATGTAGAAGGGGGCTATGTGGATTTTTAGGGGGGCCATGATTTTTTTCCTGTTAGGTTTTAGGGGGGATATCGAAAATTTCTCAAATATGAAAGAAGGTATAAAGGGGGGGGGGGGGGGCATCAAAAAAGATTCAAAGTGCCACCATCAGTTTACTCATATTTAGCACACGCAGCTAAAAACCCTTTCTTGCCTCCTTAATCGAGGGACGGCTATTATTTTTGGGAATAGGGTACTCCCCCCACGGAAAATGTTTTGTTTAGTAGTCAAATACTATGCTTCTCAAATGTTGGCTTTTAAAACCTCATCCCCTCGGAATTTTTGATGACCATATGAAGGTGGGTATGGATTTTTTCTGAAGCTACAAAATGCAGGTTATCCCATTGGATTATCTGAAACCAAATAGGCCACTTCGAAAAATACTATAATACTCTTTCAAGTGCAGGTTTGGTTCTTGATGTAGGCCTGATTTTTCCAATTTCTTTTGTTTTCAACACACGGCACGTGCAGCACGAATTGCATGTATCACTATGCTTCAACTTCTTGGCAATTTGTATACTGTGCACCTTTGTATTGGTGCACACACTGGATTCCATTGTGTCATTCTAACAAAGGAGACTTGAATAATTACAGCCCGGTGAGGCTGAGCCTGCACATAAAAGATTATAATGGTATTTTTCAAAGTGGCCTATTAATGAATGTGATAAATTGAGGCTCTTTTGATGATCCCATCCCCAATGCTATGAATATATTATTATTAATTTAAAAGTGTCTTAAGTGATAAAGTTCATTTTGTTGTATGCTCGTTAACTGTTAAAAGCCACCATTGGTAACTTGTTTTTGTCAGTTGCACTTTTATTTTCAGAAAACTACCGTATGTGGAACAAACACTTTATGGACTAAATAATTGAAATTCGTGAGGGGGGGGGGGGGGGGAGCAGGGGGTATATTTGTATGCTAAGGTGCATAGTGAAATCTTAAGTATTTGTTTAAATATAAACCTTTTTGGCCCTTCAGAATAATTAATACAATAATCAGTCAAAAATGATCATGGTAGTAAACTTGTTTCATTTTGTGATCATGATAGATATACCATTCTGTATCCTGTAATTTCCTTTTTTCATAATTAAATTCATGGTGATGTAACAGTAACTCTTAGCAGGTGTGACATTGAAACCAAATTGTCTTTAATTGTTAAGAAGTTGATTTAGTTATAATTGGCAGTATTAAAACATTTTTTTTTATTTGTAACATGATTACAATACCATTTACTTTTGATAACTAAGGGGGATTTCTCTTCTGCCTAAGCAATTATTTGTTTAGACAAGAAAGTATAAAACCACAACATGTAATAAAGTTAATAATGAATTGCAATTGTGAAAATAATTGGAGAAAAATGAAATATCTATTGCAATTTTAAGTAAATATTGGGTGTGGGGTCGGTACATTTCGCTGACCCCTAGTCCATGGACTACCCCTATATGGACTACCAAATGGACTACCCAAAATGGACTACCTAAAATGGACTACCAAATGGACTACCTAAAATGGACTACCTGAAAAAAACAAAAATTATATAAAAAAAATAATAAAACAATCACATGAAAACGATCAAAATTATGCTGTTCGATGTTACTACTAAACTTTTCCAGTGGTGGACATAGACATCTTTGAGTTGAGATTTAATTTGATTTATTATATTAGTAGGGGAATTTTTACAACATAAGTTGCTGTTTGTCTGGCAACATTTAGCCAGTCACTAAGTCAGAATTGTTGTATGTTAAAATAGGGAATACACTGTGCTGGTGTGTTCAATTGGCTGCTATTCAAGAATAACCAGAGATACCAGATTAACAACATATTTTTTATTGTAGTATATTTACATTCCAGTAAAATAAAATGATGGAACACACTCTTAAACTGTGATTTCTTTATTTTGGAGTGAGGGAGACTGTATATGAGTGAAGTGAGGTAGGCAGGGTGTTATGGGAAGCTTCACTCATAAATAAGCCTAGCTATGTATCTGTTGTGGTTCAAATTTTTCTTTTGTTTAAAAATGTTCAAACCAGCTTGGTTTTTATATTAATGAATCTGGGACAAAGGAAAATAAAAATCAAACTGGTTTGAAAATTTTTAAACCAAAGAAAAATATGAACCACAGCATATCCGTGAAATTCCAAGGGGGGGAGGGGGGGAGACTCAAAATCCAATGTTGTTAATGGAAATCCTGTAGCTTAACTGGAATTTCCTGAGGGGTTGGTACAAAACGACGGTTACAGGGCACAGGACAATGTTCTTATACCATAACAGTAAATAAAAGGTAACCATTTTCGAATCGTGAGTTCATTAGCATCACAAAGAAATGCAAAATTTCGCAACACGCCGCCGAAAAATCGTGAAGCTAGCGATTTTTTGCAAATTTCGCAAATTTTGTAAAATCCGCAAGCTGGGTATGGGATTGCGAGTTAATTAGCATCACACACTACCAAAAACTCGTTGAGGTTGCAAGTTTTCGTAATTTTCGCAAATTTTGTAAAATTCCCAAGATCTGTAACGAAAAATCGTAATTTTTGTAAAATTCGCAAGCTGTAACGAAAAATCATAAAAATAGTAAATTTCGTAAAATTCGTAAGCTGTAACGAAAAATTGTAAAATTAGTAAATTTCGTAGCTGCGTGCAATCCTGACCATATGTGGAGTCCTGTGGACGGGCCATGTGCTTCGTTCGTATCTTCGATCGAAGCAAAGATGTCCTCTCAGTCTCCCTTTTATCGCTTTTTAGTTGACTTTGCAACTGATTCAAATACTCAAGATTCTCAATTGCAAGATTCTGAAGAGTACGAAGTTGTGGAAAGTTCCCAGATTTATTTTCCTGACACTGAAGAAACTCAAATCGTGGATAACGAAAACGAAACTGTAAGTTGTTTGTTTTTTCTAGCAATGCGATTATTGTGGAAACTGCAAAACGCTTGAAAACGAGTAGACTTTTATATCTTTTTTACTGAGTACGTTATTTTTTGGTTCCGTGAATAAAATTCGTTTTCTCTTCTTGATTTAGCGGTAGGTTGTTTTATACCTCAGTACAAAGAATGGCCGAGTCGAAGGTGCCGAATGTACACCATTCATTTTCCGAATAGTTGGACCTACCAAACTTTACTTGATTGTGCAAAGCAACACATTAAGCGGATAACAGGTTCTGATGAGGTGGAGATAACACAGCTTTATTACAAAAGATGCAAAGGGAAGGCTGTGGTGAAGTGCACTGGTGACGGGGATATTGTGGCGTTACTCAACGAGTATCCATTGCATTACAAATGCGGGAAACGCAAGTCAGAAAGTACAATGTACTTAGCTGTGGATTTGAAGAAAGGTACGCTGTGACTCCTTAAATGTCTATTATTTACCGGGACTATTAACCGTGGTATATGTTTATAAATATCCGTAAATTGCCTGAAGTTTCCACAGATTCAGAACGATTTCACCCCGATTTTTGGGCGGGGTGTGCCGCTGGGACTCTGAGACCCTTAGCCTATACTAGACCATTTTAGCTGCATTTTGCAACCCTATACTAGACTAAACACCGAAAAACCCTACCCTATCCTAGACCTATTCCAGACTCGCTATTTTCCAGAAACTCGTTCACTATCACAGTTATTAGTTAACAGGGGTCAGTAAAAATGCCGTACTGTCCGCCGTACCGATTTTTAAATGACATTTGCCGTAAACCTTGTCTAGACTAAATTCTTCACGAAACTGATCAGATTCGCGGAAAATGATACCCTCTTCTAGACCAAAAATCTCTGATTTATTACTATACCCTATCCCAGACTAAACTGCCTGCAAAACATACCCTTCACAGCGGCACATACCTGCATACCTATATAGCTCATATATGGGAGTACCCCCCCTCCCCCCGGGATTTCACGGTGAGGTTCGCCATTGTGAACACAGGGTGCCATATTTAGCTAGTCTGCGTGGGAAAAACTATGGGGCCAGAAAATCTATAAGATATTTCCTCCAAATCTTTCGACTTCAAAGTTGAAATGTTTATATCGAGTACGATAGTAACGTTTTCTTGCCTTTTCACCCAGAGTAATTTTTAAGGGCATGCGACAAATGATATACAGGGTGGCAGATTTTTTTGCGTTTTTTTTTTAAACACAGGCAGCCCAAGCTCTCTCTTTGAATCACACAAATAAAGTTGGCGTCAAATTATAAGGGTTTGTATGGGATTTTCTACAAGACATCCATGGAGGTAGTTAAAATTAAAAAATCTCAATAAAAATGGCTTACCTTATTCCATAAGTGTGTTGTTTGCTTCTGGTGTGGTTGGTTTACCGATTTAGCTTGATTTAATCCGGTCTTCCCTGAAGACCGGGATTAAAAAAAAATCACTTAAATCAAGCTAAATCGGTAAAATAACCATACCAGAAGCAAACAACACACGTATGGAATAAGGTAAGCCAATTATTGAGAATTTTTACTTGTAACTACCTCCATGGATATCTTGTAGAAAATCCCATACAAACCCTTATAATTCGACGCCATATTCGTTTGTGTGGTTCAAAGAGAGAGCTTGGGATGCCTGTGGTTTATAATTGTACTCTACACTTGTGTAGAATGTAAACAAAGTGCTTCCTTTCTAACATGTTATATTTTCCTAATGTGATTTTAACAGATCAAGCCCTAACTCCACGTAGATCTCCCAGGATTCGTGAGCGAGCATTTGACATCTATGTACATGAAGTAGGATCAGACATGAAGGTTTCTTGCCATGCTGACATCTTACACAAAGTGTCTTCAAATTCAACATTGGAAGATATTACAGTGCTACTGAAAACTTACGAAGACCACAAGAAATGATATACCCCAGCAAAGGGTTTATATTGGCTCCAAAAAGGAACGAAGCAGCTTGTAAGCCTAAAATCAGAACAAGACTTGCAAACCATCAAAGAATTTTATAAAGGCAATTTACGGCTGGCATGCCACACAGTGAGCCTTGAGTCTCCAGGTATTTGCTTTGTACTTACATGTCTTCCAGATATTGAGCATATGTGTGATTGGCTAGCTGTAAATAAACTACAGCTTCATCCATCAAAAACTAAGCTGATGATTATTGGATCTGCATTTAATCTCAACAATAAAATCGAGGATATATCAAACAATGTTTTTTTATAGAAAACACTAGAGTTGCTCGAGTAAAATCAAATAAATGTCTTGGCGTAGAAATTGATGAAAGACTTAACCTTTCAAAACCACATTGATGGTATTTTTAAGAAAGAAAGTGCAGGGATTGGCTCTTTGCGACGAATTAAGCCGTTTCTCCCAACCTCTTCACTTGAATCAATATACCAAGCCCTAATACAATCATATCTTGATTATTGCTCCCCCTTGTGGGACACATATGGCAAAGGCCTTAAAAACAGAATACAGAGGTTGCAATCTCGTGCGGCCAGAGTAATTACCGGTGCGGGCTATGAGACTCGTTCAAGGGATGTAATCAAGTGTTTAGACTGGAAAACTCTCCAAGATAGGCGAACTCAAATTAAATCAACCTTAATGTACAAAACAATGAATAATCAAACTGCTCCATATTTAAGAGAGTCTTTTACAAGACTATCTGAAAATCAAACTCAATATAATCTACGAAATCTTGATACAGACCTGGTACTTCCAAGGCCGAAAACCAACTATCTAAAGCGTAGTTTCAAATATAGCGGTGCTATGCTCTGAAAAAGCCTACCGATTGAGGCTAAAAAGGCAAACACACTATCTCAGTTTAAACGTAGTGTAGCCTCTATGCCTGCCACTGAGTTATGCTGAATTCAATATTTTCTCCTAATTGTAAATTGTTTTTATTTTATTTTGTAATATACATATTTGTTAAACGCCCCGCTTGGAAACCAGCTATTGTATATAGTTGTAGTGGCTAGCGTTGTAAAATAAAGTGTACGTATGTGTGTATGTATGGTATCATTTAGGAAAAAAATGCATAATTTATGTATATGTATATTTAGAGTGGGATATATTCAACTGATATTATGGAAATCTTGTATATGTTGTAGTTAATTTTTTTTTATTTCAGGTAGTTTTTGTTTTTCCTTTGTTTAAAATTCATTAGCATATATTACCTTACCCAAAAACAATGGAAAAATAAAAATTACCTGAGATAAAAAATTAACTACATATATATTATGTGGATATGTATATATGATGAAAGAAACAGAAGCTTTGCCTTCCAAAGCAAACTTAGATTTTAGAAAGGCGGCAATATTTCTTTGTTAATTTTAAATCTTATGATTAGCCAAAGTTTATCTCTCTGTTGAAAACTTGTAGATGTGCAAGTTTTTTATAGCAGACAAAATTTTCCTCAAAATATTTTTAGCCCTTTTTAGACCTATACAAATTTATTAAATTTTTATCGGTCGCCCAGGTGAAGGAAGTAATTCAGCAAACAACAGGAAAAGAAGACTAGAAATGGGAGGTTCTTGTAATGAGTTATGGAATGACACTCATGTTGCCCTGGTAAAAGACCTTGAGAAGAGGGGGACACTTTGGCGGTATGGCACAAAGCACCTAAAACTGTGGACTGATCAGATTGTAAGTGGTAACTCAGGAGGTGCCAGTGAAGAGCCTGTTTGGTAGGAGCACATCAATGCTGTATCTGCCCCACCAAAAACTAAAAGATTGCCAACCTCTTCAAAGGCACCGGTTGACCCTTCATGCTCAACAAACCAGATGTTACAGATGATGTTTTTGCAACAACAGCAGCGAAGTGAAATGATCCACACAAATTGCTGGCCTGGCTATCCAACAATTCACCAAAATTGCAGGTTATTGTAGTCTTAAATAAAATCTTGCCAACAAATTTATTTGTTGTGTTACAGGAAATGTCATTACCCCTCACAGGATGCCAACCTTAAAAAAAGACTAAACGTGTTAAGCTATACTTACCCCCTTTTTTCCTTTTATGCTTGTTTCAATAACAAATCCAAAGCTGTCTCCTTTGCAGAGGTTTTGATTTCTATTACAAGAAATCTTCCCAGTAATCATTGTTTTGATTCAGGGATAACGATATTCAAGTCAAAAGACAGTAGTCAAATCCAATCAGTTACAAAAGGTGAACTGGCACAGCAAGAGGCTTGAAGATTTCAACTAGTAATAACATTATACACTCACTGCACGAAAAAATGGATTTACATGGGTGACAAAACAGTAGTAAAAATGTAGTAAAGACCAAATTTGCACAACGTTGCCCATATTTGCAGCAAATCAAACTTGATGTTTGCACTTTTTTTGCAAAGAAAGCAAAGATGGTAAATGCCGCATTTTCTTTATGTTTGCTTGGCATGGCGAAGATGAGCAAATATGGGATTTGCTTGGGGTAGCACAGATATAATAAATTTTGCGCATATGTATATTTACACCACATTTGCACATAATTTGCACGTGAGCAAAGATATATGTTTACATTCACTTCACACCCAGTGCAAATTTGGTTCAAATTTAGAGGCCTAAATTTGCTACATATTTGCTCAATGTGCAAACTTGAGTAAATTCATTTTTTCGTCCAGTGACTGTAGCTGGTCTGTTCAAAGTAAAGGATTTAAATTGTTTCCAATCTGGGTCAGATAAATATTTTTTTTCTATTTTATAGCTCTGGGATTATCATGATGCATATTACGCACTATTGCTATTTCAACACTATTGCATATTTTTCAACACTTAAAAATTGCATATTATGTACTATTGCTATTTCAACAGCAGCTGCCTGCAGGAGATTTACCAGCATTTCCTTCACCGCAAACACTAGTGACAGCACAAACCACTGCTCAAGCTAAAGGTAAAGTATTTTTTCATTTGCTTTTAAACAATGCACTCCTTGGGTAAAAATGATGACAAACATTGACATATTAAGAAAGACATTAATTTTTAAAGTGTTATTCTAATTGGTACAATGTCAAGTTTCCCCATGGTTGACTAACAAAATCCTCTTCTTTGTTAGGTTCGTCAGACATCATGTAACATTTCTGGTGGGGTTAAGACCTCCCATGTGAAAAAGACAGGGATGGTCATCTGAAGATGTGAAATTAATTATATTTCCCTAAAGATCAATCTGGATGGCGCTAGAGCTTTTTTTGGCCCCCAAACAATACCTGATAAGTCTAAGCAGTATGAAAGCATTTTTTATTGATGTGCAACCCTAGATGAAAGAACCTTAAAGATCTTGATGGCTAAGAATTCTGTCTTAAACAACTTAAGTGTAGAAGCAAAATTTGTACATTATTCACAGCCCAAAGAATAAAATGAATACCACCAGGGGTTTACACAATAGTCACAGCCATGCCAGTTAAGTACTTTAAAATTTCCATTTGCGGGGCTAAGTCAGCTAACTTGCGAGGAGTGCCTCGATGTTTTGAGGTCTATTGGACTACCACAGCACTGCACCATGTTCACAAGTAACCAAGTTTATGGCCCAATGCTAGAGGCTTTGATTCATCCTCATCTAGGACAGCAAATCATGGTATCCCTTGGAGTAAATGATGCATCAGAGCGTCACCGGCTTGTAACGGAATTGTATAGGTTGAAAGCACATGGTTACAACGATACAAACTCCGCCACTACCTCATCTTAAAATTTTTAAGTCATAAGGATGCCACTTCAGGAGGATAGAATGTTTAAACTAGTTGTTGAATTTTGTTACAAATTATCTCGTCATTTTCAAGCATGCAGAATGACCTTAAATGCACGTTTCATTTTGTTCAGTAGACTTCTGTTTTTAGGGGAGCAGGTTGTTCCCAAAGACAATGCTGGAAAAGGTTTCTTTGTTGGAATCAGTGTTCAAATAAAATAAGCAAAACAGTAATCATAACAAAGTCGTTCAAAAATAAATTTTAATTTGACACCAATATGTTTGTATAAGACGTCACTATATATATGTTGTGGGTGAAAATTTGCCTTGGTTCAAAATTTTATTTTCCTTTGTTTTTGGGTATGAAAATGCATGATAATGTATGATAATGAGTTTTAAACAAAGGAAAATAAAATTTGGATCAAGGCAAATTTTGACCCACAACATATACATTCTGTTGTGTTAATTTGTAACTGTATCAAAATAATTAAAACTTATATGTAGCCACAGTCTTGTACAATGGAGGCACAGACTTCAGCAGATATCTGAAAAAGTAAATTGTCATAAATTATGTTCATTCTTTTCACTTTCCATTGTTGAAAATCAGTCAACCATATGTGTAGTATAACTGTTTCATTATGTACACCAGGGGTGGATCCTGAATTTTTCTTAGTAGGGGGTGCACCACTAAAGGAATGACATAACTGACAGGTTAAGTTAACAAATGCTGCAAAATACGAGAGATACTAATGACCGAGTTACGAGTTGAGTTGAGTTTGAGTTGAGTTTGAGTTAAGTTTGAGTTAAGTTTGAGTTAAGTTTGAGTTAAGTTTGAGTTACCGTTGCTTTCATTTTTTTAAACTTAAAAGTGGTTAATGGAGGATCCAGATCTTTTCTACAGAAAATAGACCATCTTTTCTCTTTTAACGGGTGAAAAAGTGTTAATTTTACATTCCCAAGCGTGAAGCGTTGCATTGTTCTCATTTCACAGCCACAACAATTCAAGTGTTTACTCCCCGTAACTGGTTTTTCACTCATGCTCTTGTTGGACGCGCGAATAACGATCAATTTGAAGTTCCCAGCTGGCTAACTTATAATTTGTTTTCTGTAATTAAAGTAATCAAAGGTTCCTAAGAGCCAACCCGTGAATAAGAAATGCTAACGCGTAACGCAATATTGCGGTAAGCTTATGTTATGTTTTCACACTGACACGGTTTAATATTTTTTTAAAATTAAACGTAAGTTTTTTTGACAAACGCAAAAAGAGAAAAAGAGAAATACAGCAGATCGCTTTCATAATGTTCAGTGTGAAGAAAAAAGGAAAAAAAAAAAGAAATGGACGGCACGAGCGAGCTATGAACCTTGGGCCTTTCGGCTGTCATTCCGCGCTCTACACCATTCGGACACCGTGATCACTGGTTTAGAACGGTACCTTCGGGGGTGTCTCCAGTATAACAGCTCTAGCGTCTTAAGATTACACTTAATATACCTAAACCCAGATGTCAAATTAAAACTTATAGAGCTGGCTATCTAAATATGGAAACCATTTGGTAATAAAATAAATTTTCAAATTTTTTACGACGTCTAAATTCGAACGTCCGAATCAGCTTTAAAACGCTACTGAACTCAAATCGATTATTGTATTTTGCTAATTTGATTTGTTCTCGGGTTTCCGAACACGAAGCGCTATAAAAATGTGTCGGCAATTTCCCATATTCAATTGCAGTGAAAAGTTACAGAATATTTTCGAAAAAGGGAGTAAAAAAATTGGAATGATCGCACGGAAATGGCTCTTGACGAAAAAGTTTTCGGAATTAAGAAATTCGCCGACACGTTTTTGTTTACTATATGTTAGCCTAGCCTCTGTCCAAATTTGAGGAAAATCGAACAAATTCCCTTTGAGTTGTAGCTCTTTAAAGTGTCCCCAACAAGCGAAAAATTAACTTTGAGAAAACAGCGCTTAAAAAAACATATCGCTTCATATAAAACAAACTCCGCCCAGAAAAGTTATACCGTCATTTCTCCGTCAATTTTCGCTATTTTTCGATAATTTTTTTTTGGATGAAAGTTCATTCTGTAAACTTTATTTTGACGCCAAAAAAAATTTTTCAATAAATTTTCGATCTGAAGGTACACTGTAACCTCAATCGTACGGCACCCGTAGGCGGAATTCGATTTGCTAGCTATTCATACGGGAGTCCAAAACGTTCGACAATTTTTTGATGTTATTCTTCGCTTTTGTTGGTCCACAATATTAAATGTTCGTTTAGTTTGACGAAGCGTTTCTGGTAAGCGATGTTGATTTGGCTCAGACTCGTATACTGCGCGAGCAGTGTACATTTCGTGTCATTTCGTGACACTTAGAAATTTTTTGCGTCAAAGAATACTCCCGTACGGCCAACTTCGCCGGATTTGCTATTCGTACGGGAGTCCAAACTTTCGACAACTTGCGATGTTATTCTTCACTTTTGTTGGTCCACAATATTAAATGTTCGTTTAGTTTTACGAAGCGCTTCTGGTAAGCGATGTTGATTTGGCTTAGACTAATTTGCCGAGTCTGTATACAACGCGAGCGATTCATTTCATGACTCGTAGCTGAACAAACATCGCCACAAGAACCGCTTCTTGAATCTAAACAAACGTACAATATTATGGATTGGCAAAAGTGAAGAATAACATCGGAAATTTTCGAAAGTTTTAGACTCCCGCACGAATAGTAAATCCGGCGAAGTTGGCCGTAGGCCCGGGGGGGGGGGGGGAGGTGGAGGGGTACGGCATTTTTACTGACCGCTGTTAACCGGGGGGGTAGGGGGGGTGTTACTCAACAAAGTTTTGTACGGGGATGCTCCGCCCCGAGGTCCGAACCCTTACCCTTTCATATACCGTTTTTGACAGAAAAGGTACCCCTTTCATATACCTTTCATTAAAAATGGTACCCCCTTCATCTCCCTGGTACTCCCTGCATCTGTTTGATATATTTTGAAAGGCCCTTTATATAATACTTAAATGGCCGTTTTCCCTACACTTTTTATACTTCAACTCGTGTTTTCCCTACCGTTTCCTATACTTCGTGAAATCCCAACCCTTTCATATACTTTAACTCGTAAAATCCCTACCCTTTCATATACAGTGAAACCTGTATTAAGTGGACACCCTCGGGACCATCGCTGGTGTCCGTTTAATAGAGGTGTCCGCTGAATACAGATTTGTTTTACAGTAAATATCGGAAGAAAATTTAGGAACCCAAGCAGCTAGTGTCCGCTTAATAGAGGGTGTCCGCTTAATATGGGGTCCGCTTAATACAGGTGTCACTGTACCTCCAGCCTCAAAAAGGTACCCCTTTATAGGGGGTACCTCCACGGGCTTGGTAACTATAACTGTTTGTGAACGAGTTTCTGGAAAATAGCGAGTCTGGAATAGGTCTAGGATATGGTAGGGTTTTTCGGTGTTTTGTCTAGTATAGAGTTTCAAAATGCAGAGTCCCAGCGGCACACCCCCACCCAAAAATTTGCAAAGTACCCCCCTCCCCCGGGATTTATCTTCCCCGGTTTATCGCTGTCGATCAAGCAAGGAAAAACTAACAGCAGGTCTGAGATCTCCAGTCTCAGTTTTCCAGTCTGAGATCTGATCTGAGTTATCCAGGTCTGAGTTTTCCGGGTCTGAGGTCTGATGTCTGAGTTTTCGGGACACCCCCTTAGAGCCACCCAGTTTCGAAGTCACGAACAAGCGCTCATTCAGCCCTGATTTCCTTATCTGAGAAACCTTGTTTAACCCGACCACCCCGTTGATACGACCACATTTTTATGGGCCATCAGAAAAAGTTGTATATGCAGATGCAGAACAAGCACTGCCCTGCTGTCACGCCTCTGTGTATTCCAGTGAATCTGATCAAATCGTCAATGAACAACAACAATAGAACTCTTTAGCTTGTACGTTTTGTTTTCTTTGATTGCCAAAATATTTTTTTTGTAGAAATATGGCTTAAATTTGTTCCCGACACAAAAAATGTGCGAACCGGCCAACGGCCGTATTGTGCGCAAGGTGTGGCTGAAGTGCCTCTTTCGACTAATTTTAGTGAAATCAGCAACTATTTACTGTCTTCTTCAGTCATAGTTGTAATTGTGAAAAGGGCAATCTAAACGGCATTTTGGCTTCCTATAGAACGAAGATAATGTTCACAACCCCGGTATAACGACTGTTCCCTAATTGACTGTACCTTGCTCATTTTGATGGCCTTCTGCAGTGCGTCTTCTTCAATTCGTTCAGTTCCTGCTAATACTTCCTCAGCCAGCTTTGCTCAGTAGAACTACTTGGGCCACTTGAGGAGGCCTCTTCCAGGCGACCCGACACAACATCCAAATATATTTTCTTTTTGACATTCTCCCGAAACGTAAAAGTACCCGCGCACTGCACACAAGATGATGTAATGATCGTTTTAATTAATCACAACTGCAAGTGTGAAGTAATGTGATACAACTCAACAACTCAACTCAACAATTTCGGGAATGATTTTTTCTCATTTTTTGTTTTTCATTTTTTTCCGAACCACTGGTTGTTTGCCTGAACAAGCAAGTGAATTTAAAGACTTTTTTAGTTTATTTTCACAGTTGATAAACGTGAATGATGAAATTTCCCGCTACTCGTGCTGATTTATAAAGCCCGCGGGGATAAAGGAAAAATCTGTTCACTTCTCTACCCCAAGAGACCTTTTTTCGTGACCCTGATTAAGAGTGCGGCCCAAATATAACACCCCCCCCCGGCCCTGTTCAAGATTAAGAACATCAGGATCTCCTTTTTAAAGCGACGGCACTCTAAAGAGCTTTAAGAGAACTGAATTCACACGTGGAGAAGCAAAACTGCGTTTGTTTGTAGGTTATCTGCATTGTTTTTCGTTTCCCATTCAGAATTTTTTTATATACACATCATAGAATTAGATTAAAAAGTTGTTGGTACCACATTGTAGACTTCGCACAGCCAACGTTCACACCCTGTTCATGGCTCCCGGTACGGTTCAGAAAGACACCCTGTTAAAGACGCTAAATAGTGAAATTACTGAAAACCATACCCTGTTGGGCGGCACATACCCGTCTAGGCCAAATAAGGGAGTGCAAACGGATGTAAAATGGTCTATCCAATCACAGTAGTGTCTGTTACTGACACAAAAAATTGCACGCGACAAAGACGCGACAAAGACGTATGTTTGCCTGAAATGCACTGAAATGCAACAAGCACGTGAGACCATCTTCTTATAAGCCTGAATCAACATATCCTATTATTCCTTGATCCATCGGCATTCGGTCACAGCTTTTTAAAGCAAACTTTGATTTTTGTTTTTCGATATTACCTGTTTTTATTTTACACCAAAAATTCCATCCGTTTCTTAAAGTTTTCGCCGGGTCTTTCATGGTCTATGTTTGAAGCCCAGAACCTTACGGCAAAACAATTTTCGAATTTTAGAGCTAAGGAATCGTAAATAAATAAATAAAAGCCTGAATAAATCAGTCCTATTTTAGAAAGCGTGATGGAAGGAAAGAAAATTAAGATTTTATTTATTCATTATCTTTAACTATATTCCCACGTCGTGTGATAGGTTATACTAACCAAACTGAACGGTTGTGCTGGTGGTGGTTGCTAATACACCTTATTCCAAAATGGCAGGCAATTTATTATTCTTTTGTATGCATTTCAATTAGCCCTCTTTGCCTCATTTTCGCGTGAAAATTCTGTTGTATTTTGCTCATGCTGACGAGGCAACAAGGGCTAATTAACATACATAGAATAGAATAATAAATTGACCACCATTTAAGCATAAGGTGTATTTACAGGGATTCTGACAGGATGCGGGAAAAAATTAAAATTGTGCGGGAGTTTTGGGGCAAATTGTGCGGGAATTTAACATCGACTGTGCGGGAAATTGTGCGGGATTGCGCAATCCTATGACTAACCAAATATCCGGGGGGGTACTCCCATATCTGAGCTATATAGGTGTTTAGTCTAGAATATGGTGGCAAAATGCAGCTAAAATTAAGGGTCTCAGAGTCCCAGCGGCACACCCCCACCCAAAAATTTGCAGAGCACCCCCCCCCCCCCCCCGCCGGGCCAAATATTCAATCACCAGTGTTCTAGCCAGGCCAGAAAAATATGACAGGGAGGAAATTCTGCATAAATGAAAAATACAAATAGATGTTTTACCTTGGGGATTAAAATGTACCCAGCAATCGCCAATTTGCGGCTATTTTTCTTCACCAAAGTTAATTTGTCTCAACAAAATCACATTGCGTGACACGATGAACTCGATCCGGTAAAACCGAAATACCACCTCAAAATAAAACATTTCCGATCTGAGCGAGTTCCTTTATGAAAAATCCGTACATTTTATGTAGTGTGAATAATTTCTAGTAAAGGTTCACACAATTTCTTCTAAATTTTGCTGCAAAAACACAACCCTGAGATATATGCAAATTGCGTGCGAAATGTAATTCGAACGGTAGCATGTTTGTTTGCATTTTCCTGAATGAAAACGTCTTTCACTTGATTGAAAAAATTAAATCCAGTATTCTGATCAGAACTTAATAATTTTCTCCTATCAATCCGAAGTTCCAGCTCTTTAATAGTTTGTTTGTCGATTCGCAAACTTGATTGATCAGTTCTTTGCAGAAATAATTCACACAGAGTAACATTCATTTCGGCGCGACGGTACATTTTCTTCGGTGTTTCCTCTTCGGTCCCCGACATATTAAACTGAAAAAGGAAGAGGAAGCGAAAGCGCTCGAAAAAATATCAACAAGCCGCTAAGAAAAACGACATAATGTCTGGAAAACGACAACTAAAAAGCTACGCGAAAAATTCGGTAGGAAGTCGGATAGAGACAATACAGTGCATTAGAATGTAAAATTTTCACTTTATCATCCCTGAAATGCGAAAAGACGGTTTTATTGTCCGTCATACCATCTTTTATCTGTTTTCTTTATATAAAAAAAAAATCTTGTTCTACCATTAACGACGTATTAAGTAAAAACGGTAACTCAAACTTAACTCAAACTTAACTCAAACCTAACTCAAACTTAACTCAAACTCAACTCAAACTCAACTCAACTCTTAACTCGGTAAATAGTCGATCCCGCAAAATACTAATTACATTAGAAAGCTGCAGGTCATCCTCGGGGAGGGGGCGGGGGGGAGGGGTGCGGGGGGAGAGGTGCGGGGGGGGGGAGGTCACCTTGCCCTAGATCCGCCCCTGTATACAAAGTGGACCTTACTTTACTATTAAACATGCCAGTACGTAATTTATTTTCCTTACATGTACTATTATGGTGAGCACAAAATACTTCACTGAAGCTGTGTAAGAATTCAAACATGAACAAGTCAAAAGCTCTGGAGATAAATGCATGTATGCATGTTTATTTGACTTGCCAAACCATTACTTAAATTTGACTACTTTCTTCCTAAAAGGTTTCAAAAATTATCTTGATTCTCTTTGCCTAAAATATTGGTTTTCTATAAACAGTAACATTTTCCATAACCCATACACAAAGGTTTTCTATAGATAGATAGATAGATAGATAGATAGATAGATAATCTTTATTTAAACACGGTAAAAATTCGTCAGCTAAAAATCATTATAATACTTAACACAAAGCAATAAACTAATATTAAAAAATATCTATATATGAAGAATTTAATTAAATAATAAAAAGCTGCTTTCCACGAATGCCGTGCCTTATAGTTCCTCTTTGAGAAGTCGTTTAAATTGCCCAAGGGACTCAGCTTTCCTTACATTATGAGAAAGGCTGTTCCAGAGCATGGCGCCACTATAACTGAAACTATTTTTATAATATTTTGTGCGCGACAATGGAACATTAAGTTTATCCTCAGAGTCCCTTAGGTTGTAACTAATTTCTCGCTTCTCAAATTTAGAACTTAGATAGTTTGGAGCCAACCCGTGTAGAGACCTATAAACCATCGTAGCTCTTTGAATTTGTTGCTGGCAGGTATAATTTTTCCATCCTAGGAGTTCTAATAGATTACCAGCATCTACGTCATAGTTTGAATAGGTCAAAACACGAGCTGCTCTGTTTTGTAGCTTTTGTAGTTTATTCTGCAGAGTTATCCCACAGTTTCCCCAAACAATGTTGCAGTAGTCCAAGTGTGGCTGTATCAATGCTTGATAAATTAAGTATAAGGTCGCTTGAGGAACGAGGTGCCTAATTCGTTTCATGGCCTCAATACCAGAAGCGACTTTCTTTGTGACTTTCCTTGTTGACATGCCCTTGTCCATTCCCAGGGGACATTTTTTTAGAAGCTCATGTAATGGTGCTAGGGTAGTTGCAAGCTCAGGCAGAAATGAGTGATAGTATTGGATCATGCCCAAAAAAGATCTTAACTCACTGACATTACGTGGAACTGGTGCTTTTTTGACAGCATCAATTTTCTCCTCGACCGGATGCAAACCGTCAGCATCTATCTTCAGACCTAGGTAGACAACCTCTGTTTTCAAAAACTCACACTTCGGCAATTTCAAATGTACATTATGTCGGTGTAGTCTCTCCAATACTTCAGCTAAGATTTTGAGATTCTCTTGCCAATTTTCACCACCAATTAGTATGTCGTCCTGTTTGCATACACATTTTTCTACACCTTGCAAAATCTGGTCCATTTTCCCTTGGAAAATTTTGGGTGCCGACTTGACCCCATATGGCAATTTAGTGTAGGAATAGAGGCCTTTGTGAGTGCTTATTGTTAGGTACTCCAAACTCTCTTTGTCAACACTTAGCTGCGCATACGCATGCGATAAATCAAGTTTACTGAAAACTTTGGATCCTGCAAGGGCAGCAAACAAATCCTGTTGAGTAGGAAGTGGATATTGCTCATCCTCTACAGCAGAGTTGATGGTTGTTTTGTAATCCCCACATATTCTCACTGAGTTGTCAGCTTTTGGTACCACTACTATAGGGCTCGCCCAATTTGATTTCTCAGTTTTGACTATCACGCCATGCTTCTCTAGCTTATCCAGTTCTTTTTCTACTTCATCTTTAAGTGCATAAGGGACTCTACGTGGCTTAATAAATATGGGCCTTGCACCATCTTTCACAGTGATGTGTGCTTCAAAACCTGTCATACCTTCATAGCTCTCCTCAAACAACTCACTATGTTTTGACAGTAGGTCATCGAGTTGACCTTTGGCACTGCTTGGTTCATATTTTGTTACACTAAAAATCTCCCCCCATTCTAGTTTGATGTGGCTAAGCCAATTTCTACCCAACAAGGTAGGTTTATTCTCATAATCAGCTACAAGAATTGGCAATGCATACTTATGACCCTTGTGCATGATATCACATTGCATCTCGCCACACACTGTGAGGGATTCACCAGTATAGGTTTTCAGCTTAACCTGGGATGAACGAAGTGGTAAATCACTGAATTTTTGCATGTACGTGCTCTTACTCATTACCGAGTAATCTGCGGCAGTATCTACTTCTAATTCGCACAGGGAGCCATTGATATACATTTCCACAGTGTAGCTTTTGTGGGTGGGAGCATCTGTACCAACTGCGTACAGGGAGTAAATACCTAACTCATCATCATCAGTTTCACCCTCATCGGGTATCTCTGACAGAATATTAACATTACCTTTAGCTGCATATTTTGTACTAGACCCAGGATCTTTGTTTCGACAGACTGATGCCAAGTGACCTACTTTTCCACAGTGGTAGCATTTGGCTGATCGAAATTTCGCTTTTGTGCCGCATGATTACCACCACACCGATAACATGATTGTTCCTTATTGTTCATAGTTCCCAATTTATTCACGGTTCCTTGACTGTCATCACCTGCATTGGTAGGACGAAATCCTTGCGTATTCTTCTCTGCCATCTCCATCGACTTTGCAATCCGGCAGGCTTTGTCAAATGTTAGGTCATCTGTGTTCAACAGCTTGTTCTGGATTTTTGGGTTGTTTAGTCCGCACACAAACCGATCTCTCAAAGCTCGATTCAGAAATTCGCCGTAATTACAATGTATTGAGAGTTTCTTTAATGCCACGACAAAATCGCTGATCGATTCACTCGGTTTCTGATGGCGAGTTCCGAAATGGAAACTTTCTGCAATCTCCAGTGGCGCTGGATGGTAGTGTCGCTCAAGTGCTCTCACAATATCTGTAAAAGTAGTGTCTCTTGGATTTGCTGGTGCCAACAAATTTCTGAGAGTAGAATATGCTTCAGGGCCGATCTCAGTTAGGAAAATAGCCCGTTTTCGTTCTGCAACCAGAAGATTGGCTGCCTCAGCTCCCTCGCCTGTTCCTTCTCGAATGTTATTGGCCAGGAAAAACATTTCGATTCGTTCCACGTAGGAGCGAAAAGGTTCTCGTTCAGGATTGAATTCTCGCACACGACCGAACAATCCAGTTGTCGCCATTTTGGTTCTCAGAAAAGAAAAACACGTGTTTACCAGACCTGAACTTTCTTCGCCGACTGTGGTGTAAAAGCTTCACCTTGTTCTCACACAGAGGACTTCAAAACACTTGTTAGGGTTTCTCATGCGTCTTAGTGCATGTAGAAAGTCCCATCCTCGTCGCCAAAATGTAACATATCACCTTTAAGTTTGAAGGTATACGAAGACACGAGACTCAACATGGCTGAAACAACGCAACACTTTATTACCCTAAGCATTCTGGGTACATGGAATGATGCAACTCATACAACTTCCGGTTATAAATATCAATGTATTACAGGTATCGTCAGCATACATCCTCGGCTCGCAGTTTAAGAGACAATTTGGAAGATCGTTAATATATAACAGAAATAGTAGTGGTCCTAGGATCGTCCCCTGGGGAACACCACAACTTAAAAGACAACTTTTTGAGAGCGATCCGTTAATAGAGCACATTTGGGTACGATTCTCTAAATATGACTTAAACCATCGATGTGCATTATCATATATGCCATAATTGCTTAATTTTGATAAAAGTAGCCCGTGGTCAACTGTGTCAAAAGCCTTTTTTAGATCTAAGAAAACAACGGCATTGACTTTACCACGATCGATATTATACGCCCAAGCGTCAGTGGCTTCAAGGAGAGCCGTGACAGTTGAGTGAATAGTACGAAAACCTGATTGATATTTACAGATGATTTCGTTTTCATCTAGATAGGCATATAATTGATCATAGACGATTCTTTCGAAGACTTTGGCAACAACTGAGATAACCGAAATTGGACGATAATTGTTTAGATCGTCCCGATCGCCCTGTTTAAAAAGTGGGGTAACCTTTGCGCATTTCCAATCATCTGGAAATATACCTTGACTTATTGATTGGTTAAAAATATCACAGATAGGTATACAAATGAGATCAGCACATTCACGAATGAGCCTAGCAGATATCTTGTCAAGGCCAGCTGCCTTTGACTTATTTAGTTGATTTAAAAGTGAAAGAACTTTTTCGATACTAGTTGGACGTAGCTGGAACCGTTTATCTGTGCCTGTAAGATATCTCTGAAAGCCATCACTATCTGAGGAATCAATATTGCTAGCAAGGGTTGGACCGATAGTAGCAAAATGATTATTAAAATGGTCAGACAGCACAGTTGGATTTGTTATTGATACTCCATTTACTTTCAGGGATGTTACCGATTTTTTCCTAGATTTCCGCGATGTAAGTTCGTTAATAGTCTGCCAGGTCTTTTTAGAATCGCCTACATACTCGTTAAAACTATTTTGATAATAGGCTTCCTTAGCTAATCTAATTTCGTTATTTACTAAATTACGCTGCTTTTTAAAAAGCGCCCAATCATTTGAATCATTGGAATTACATGCTTTTATTTTCAGAACATCTCGATCATGCATTCGCTTCTTAAGTTCATGAGTAATCCATGGAGAGCTACGAGTGCGAACACGTATAGTTCTCAAGGGAGCATGTTTGTCAACAATAGATAAAAACAAACATTTCCAATTTAGCCACATTTCATTTGGATCAGTTGAATTGTATACTTGGTCCCAACATTGAGACATGATGTCGTCCCGAAAATTTGTTCGATCGAATTTTCGAAAATTTCTATAGGTAATAGCATTATGCCCGTTAGATATTCCATTTGTGGATAATTTTCGATAGGCAAAGACTATGCTATGATCGCTAATACTAATATGACGGACTCCTGAGCACACAACGTTATCGGGACAATTAGTATAGATTACATCAATTAAAGTTTTAGACGTAGGAGTTATTCTAGTTGGCTCAGTTACAAGTTGCTGCAATCCATATATATCAGTAATATTCTTTAGTCTGCATGTATTATTGTCATATCGAGTAGCAATCATATCGCAGTTGAGGTCTCCCATTAGAAAGTATTCAATATTTTCGGAATCGAGTTTCCCAATTAAGGTTTCGAAGGGAGAGAAAATACCAATAGGGGAATCAGGTGGTCTGTACCACGTGGCAACAACAAACGGTTTAGATCTTGGTTTTTGAATTTCCAAGCATAAATTTTCAAGAGTATCCATGTTTAAATCATTTCGTATTGTAAAATTTATTGAATTTCTCACGTAGAAACATACTCCTCCTCCACCATTTGAAATTCTGTCACGTCGAATAATATCATAACCAATAATATTCACCTCATTGTCACTAATAGTTTCATTAAGCTTAGTTTCGTTAACCGACAAAATATCTATGTCGTTATGCGCTAGAAGAATTCTAAGCTCACCTATATGAGTGATTAATTTATTAATATTTGAAAAGGCTAATTTAAAGCCACGTAAAGATGGTAACATTGAGTTATCCCTTACCAAACCAAGTGTATTTTAAAAGTGATTTAAAGGTACTTTTAATGTATTTGAACGATTTGAACTATATTTTGAGCTCATCATGGTGTATTTTTATTATATTTTAACAAAAATTCTAAAATAGTGGTAAGAGCTTGAAATGTATTTGAGGTATAGTTAAATGCTATTTAATAAACCGAATAGGTTTTTCCATGTATTTGTAAGCTATTTGTCGCCAAAACTACATTTCAAATACAGTATTTGAACACTATTTTGACAACATGACTGACGAAGTGTTACTCTAAATTGTTTTAAATAGACTATTTGAACACTGTTTGGAAAAAAATCATAAAATGTTGTCGATTTATAATGTAGTTGTAACAAGTAAAACATAAAAATACGTTTTAAATATGATGTTTAAATACTATTTGAAATGGACATTCATTACTACGCTTCTAAACAGCTCATAAATAGTCTATTTAAAACATGTTTGAAGTTGAATTCACAAGTCACAGCTATTTGAAAGGCGATTTTAAAATTCTGAAACCAGGAGCTGTTTCCAAACAGACTTTAAACAGACTATTTTCTTAGTATTTTGATAGAAAAACACTTTGTTACAGGTATGTACACAAAATATATTTAAAGTTCACCTCCCCCTCCATAAGTCAGTAAAACTGTTTTAAACGTATTTATGACAAACTCACAGAACAAAATAAGAGCAATATCGGTTTTCCTTTTTATTGCAGCAGCAATGAAAACGTTTATAGAGTTTTATAGACACATACCCGTAGCCACCCTCCCCCCCCCCCCTCCCGATTCGATCCTTTACTACAGAATCCGGTGCTTCTATTCGTTATGGTGGTCTTTGCAAATACAGTTCCTTGTTTATCATCATGACAGTATATACGGAGGCCGAAGTTAATTATCAACCTCACACGTGTAGCCGAACGCCGACTTGCGGGCCGGGACTTGAACCGGAATTGAATAGCAAGGCGATATCGAATGGCGCGTCAAAATACATTTTACTTTACATTTATCCCGACATATTCATTTTCTGAAAAGGTATTATTAAATGCAGTAGCTCGCTGTCAAATCAAACCATGGTATAGTTCCTCGCTTAACACTGGATTCAGTAATAATATCGGTGTGTCCGAACGCGTTGTAGATCGAAGCATAAATGTTATGACGATCGATACGGCAATGCTTTATTATTATTATTCTGCGAAATGCAAATACCTGAGTGACCTCAGCGTATGTTGTATTCTATTTCGCTCTATAAAGCTTGTGTTTAGAGTAGCGAGGCCTATCGCTCGTATATATTTAGCTTACATGTAAGCTATATACGAGAGCACACATTATTTTGTAAACAGACAATTTATGGAGCGCTCCGAAAAGGAAACATTAAGTTATACACGAATGATGATTACAGTAAAGTCTCTTCTTAAGAATGAAAAGCCATACATGTACCTTATATCTGTTTTGGGCCCTCTTATCATGGAATCCTGCACTTTTTCACTTGAAGAACGAGGAATTCAGTCCTAAAGCATTGTGAAATTCCCGCTCAGTCTCGCGCGCTAATCTCGTTCCCAGTGTCCTCTCTATCAGCGTCACATATCACGTGAGATATCTCACGTGAGCACAAACAAAGGTCGTTTGAATTTTGTGCGCGGCCATTATAGCAACCGTTTAGAGATTTCGATTTTGTGGACGTTGTTTTATCCAAGAATGGGCTGATCAACAATTTATCAGCAGAAGAGATGAATATCTGAGACGACAGTCAACATCGGGACGTTTCAAATGTGAGTACAATCATTTGTTTAATCATTTTAGTCATGTACGAAGCTTGATGTGGCGTTCGATTGAACGTATTCCGGAATATTAAAGAAACCTGAAAGCTGTCGAATTATAACCATGTTTTGCCAGATTTACATGTGTATAGTGCAAATGTGTCTCAACAAACTATAAAGAAAGCGCTGTAGTGTTTATTTTTATTCCGGAATGCGGTTATTTAGTTAATCGAACGAAGCATATAGCGTACGGTAAGCTACATTTAAGAGATTAAATACTGTAACGCTTCGACTTTATGCAATGTACGATTAGAAGACGTGATTATTTCTTGACAACAGTGAGTGGTTTAGTGTTATTATATAGTTTGTTGGGGTGAAACAGCATTCGTTCTCCTGCCAAATTAAATTCAAAATATATTAACCTCGATCGGTCCTCGATAGTACATGCAATTTATTATATCAAAGGGCTCTTAAAGCCATCTCGTTAATGCGAGAGAATGTAAGGTTAATAAACAACAACAACAACAACAACAACAACAAGAATTGGAAAAGTTGGGTGCCTTTGATAGGTAAATGTAGTAAAGACGTGATAGGTAATATGTGTAAAGCTGCTAAATGGTTTATTGAAGTTGAAAGATTGAAAATACCTGTAGGTCTAATCGTAGAGTTAGACATTGCAGTCATAGAGGACTTAAGGGCTCTTTTACGAGCCACCAAATCAATAAAAGTCATGAGCAACAAAATAATCACGAGTATGAATGTAAATAATTTTCATGTTAATTTAGCGTATTTGTTCAAAATAGTCTTCATTTTACAGCTGAGGGGAAACTTCAACTTGATTATATTAAGCGAATGAGCCGAGGCCAATTTGGTTGCTACGGGGGGAAATTATGAGGAGGGATGGGGGTGGCAAAACTACTTAGATTCAATCTATCTTTAGAGAGCCCTTTTACTTAGTTAATTTTCTTTGTTTTGTATCAGTCACAGTATTTTAGAAGCAATGACTTGTATGGCATTACAATGGCGATTTTCTTATCAATCGAAATTTGGGAAAGATGTTCGAAGGTTAAAAAATATTTACTATCTTTATTTATTGATATTTAAACAAAACTAAAACATATTGCAACGATTTTCATTTGGGATTAAAATTGATTTACTAGCAATGTTTTTAAACAGCCAATTAATATGTGCAGTGTATATGTGGATGTATGAGACAAAACAAGAACTTTGTGCATGTGAATAAGTTCAGTAAAAAGACTTCAGTAAAAAAGGAATGTTTTATCTAAATACTTCACTAAGGTAGACTATTGTAAAAAAGGCAAATGAAAATATTTTACTTGTCGCTTTTTCCGTCAACTAAAAAATTGTGTACCTTCGGGCAGAATGGTGTCTCTTGTAGGAATAGAGCTGGCGATTAGATTTCGTTTCCTTTTATAGCCGAAGCTGTTTTCAAAACATCTCGGCTTAAAGAAGCCTTGGTAAAAACGACAAGCGACGTGGCCCCGAAAATTGCCGACATGAGACGTTCTGAACAGCGAGAAACGGCTCGATTCCGCTTCAAAAATACGACAAATTACTACAGCGACTTTTGAAGGTTGTGCAATTTACCAATAAAAATTAAACATTATTGACCATATCGTTCATATCAACACCCGACGGCCAACGGTCTGTTTTACATGTAACGATCAATTTGTTATTGAAACGTCTACCAACCTCGTTCCCAAGGCCCCTATCTTCCTCTCTCTTGGATCGGACGTGCAGTTAGAGTACACCCTAGACTCCCGGTAAACACATACATATCCGTGACCTTTGATTTTTGATTTTTTTGGCGCAAATTGGTTTTAACAAGCTTAATAATTTTCCTTCGAGCATTTTTATTTTAAAAAGAGACTTTTCTTTTGATCTTGATGAAAAATTGCACTTTATCAAATAAAGACAAATAAGTGACAGGTCACGCGTGTGGTTTCCGTTCGAATTACACGCACCGGCTCCCCCGACGGTGTCAATTTGCGCGAGGGCAAAAGTAACGACCCTCCCCTCGGGTGAATGTCATTTTGTCTCTGTGACGCGGTCGCTAAGCTTTAGTATTCGAATTTCGTGGTACAGCCGTTTGGATCGCGGACAATGGCGAAGCGAAGATGGCCAGAATCGCTCCAAAACGGAGCCCTTTTAGAGACCGTGAAAGGGAATTTGGAAGCTAGCACGAATCGCACGGGTAGACATTTAACCTGCGGCCTCACTGGTGGCAATTCGGGGAGCTTGAGTTGAATTGTTTAGAATTTATTGGCTTTCGCGTGGCGAGGGTTCGCTCAGAGGTCTCCAGCCTTCCCGTCTTTTATAGTGGATAGTGGGGCGAGTGACAAAAGTTGTAAAAATGCATTTAAACCGGTCAGGATACATCAAGAGACAATAAAGTAAAGGTGAGAAGACTTTAGTGTGTAATATTTTCGATTTTTCTATCGCTTATCAATTCCGTGACAAATCGTATTATTACCTAGTATATTTCATTACTGTGTACTGGCTTCGAGTCACTCACATCACGATTGGTCTGCCTGTAAGATCATCCAATTTAAATCTTTTTTTGTGTGCCACAACGCATCGGATAAATGTTTACGCTTATCCGCGTTTGTAGATCTTTATATATATAAGATATAAACATCTAAGAATTTTACGGAGATTTTAAAGAAGAAAAGAACTGATCCATGACCTATGGTCGCTACAATGTCTGTCATTGATCGATCAGATTCCGTTCACGCATATTCATTGCTATTTTAAGACTTAAATTCAGTCAGGAAGTCAAGACAAAAAAGTGCATATCCTTAGAATTCCTCTATTCGTCAAAGAAAGAATTGAGCAAATATATATTTTTCCAACCTTAATTTCATTTTTAAGACAGTTTTGAGATTCGCTCTTTCCTGTTCTTTATAATCTTCCGGAAACCGGACATTCCACAAAGATAACAAGTAACGCAGAACATTCATAATCCATCGGACAAAATTATCAACAAAAGCCAGAGAAACTTTTGATAAGTCAGACGTCAGATGTGGGTGGGCTGAAATATCTGTTTTCCGCTTAGTTGTCAATGCTTGTTAAAGGAAATATTTCACGCAGTTGTGTATGTTGTTATCGATATCGATATGAAATGTTTTGGAAAGTGAAGCGGACATTGATTTTTCTTTTGTGGAGAGTTGAAAAAGAAATGGCTGCATAAGTTAATGTTATACATGAATGGGTTATTTGCGAATATATAGTAGTTCTGTCTTTTTTTATTCGAAAGTCGAGAGCTTTCTATTTCCGGTATCATGTGTTTAATAACTATGGCTGTGTTTTCACTAGGTCGATTAACTAGCTGAACATTCTTCCTAGGTGTTTGCTTACAGACCGACATTAGCTGTTTTTACTGGGAAATTATAAGCCACTAATAACTTGGAAGATTCAAATTACAAATCCCCGCAACTTTCAAAAATGGCGGGAGAGGAAGCGCTTTAGGGCTTTAAATTGTAAAACGGCGAAAGAATTGGGAAGTGTTTTGCAATTCGTCAGCGATGTTAACAAGCATACAAGGTTTTGTTGCGAAAGAACCACGAGGCGAGCGTCTGGAAAATAATTTTGCCAGATTGTTTGGCAGGCATCTGTCACTACACGCGATGCGATTGGCTGCGGTATTTGTCGGGACAAGTTAAACCATCTTGCGAGGTAGTATAACTCTGCGTGAGTTTCCCGTTGTAAAGGCGAGAAAACCCGTTGTTTTTCCTTGTGAAAACAGTTTGCATTGTTAACTCGCTAAAAACTAGACAAAGTGTTTTCACTGTATTTCCGGACTTTTCTGACTTTATCTAGCTAAAATTGTCCTAGTGAAATCACAGCCTATTAGAGATTAAATGGGTCTGCTTTAAACCTCAAAATATAGTGTTGACAGTGTCTTCTTGACGACCCCCGGGGTCACGACCGCAGTAAAATTTCGTAAAATATTCTATTAAGATCCAAGTCTTATGCGATAGTCATATATTGAAATAGTGGGATCTTGCAATTGTTTTTTAATAGCTCCTCAGAGTTTATTCCGCGTGTAAGTGTAATGTGTTTCTCGGAGCTAGGCAGTATCTCCATTACATCCAGTTTGAAATATTTGAATCTCCAGCATAATAGCTGTACACTCTTTATCAAGTTTCCCGGAAAGTGACATCATGAAACTTAGCGCCCCAATTTCTCAAATTATAAAATTTGTACTAAAGTAATCAAACATGCGGGATTCCTGACCGCAGTATTTTCAAAACCTTTTTCTGATCTGCCGGAGATACAGGCAAAGGTTGTCCGTCGTTGCATTATTATGCAGTATTACTTTATTTTGTATTAAATTTTCCACCGCAGAAATATACTCGCGCAGAAAAAATTACTTGTTTTAATGATGTATATCGGCTTAACAAGAACTTTTCAACAGTGAATATATTGCTATCATAACTCCGAGGCGACCGGCACAACAGTCATCTGTATTCCCGATTCAACTCCACACACGTCCTCAAAAGAACCAGAGACTGTTATCATAATACTGATACATATTTACAACAACGTACAATAATTCACTCACTAGTTTTCTCGTTGTTTATGCTCATATTGGCGCCAGAACAGCAACCATATAACTTGGAGAACTATAAAAACCTCCGGTCAGGAAGTGAAATTGTTTCATACCGATGCCTTGGATTTAATTTATACTTGACCAGAAATCCGCAAACATTTCCTCCCAGCAGAAATTTAAGGTGTCCCGACGCGCAAAAATTTCCTCCCGCAAAACAAATTCAGTCAAAATTTCCTTGTGCACGGTAGCTAAACTAATAAAACTATGACGTCTTTCCCATACTATTGCATACAAACGCAAAGTTCATGCTATTTTGCTCTGCCATATCGCTCATATTAAAACACAAACTTTCCCGTCCAATAACGTCTCCATTCGTAAAAATAGACCGTGAAATTCTCAAACTACGTTTCCCAAGAAAACGTATTTGACCTATTTTTACCATTCTCGAAAGCAGCTTGAATGGCTTTACGACAAATGATTGAAAATTTTAAATATTGATGCGTAACGTGAGATATCGAAACTAAGAATTTTAATATCTTTGCAGTGACGTAATGTGAAATATGACAAGTTCATGACAAGTTCTGACATCCCAATACCCTAGGGAAATTAACAATAGGACCGGGGGTGTTCCTCAAATTTTTTAGTGACGGTATGTGAAGCCCTTCTTGAAATCCTAACCGCTTTAACCAACCATATCCTCAATGCCCTAATATAGCTTCTATGAAGAAGAAAGAAGAAACTCCCCCCCCCCGGACAAAAGTCCACAAAAATTTGTTAACAGCTTTTGCCCCTTTTTTCGTGGTAATTTCGAAATCTCGCTTAATGCGCATGCGCATTAACGAGATAAAAATGGTATCTTTTAGAGGTAAAATTCTGGTTGATGACGGCCACTTTGATATCTTTCAGGGTTTCACTTTTTTTCCTGACGAGCACCTCCTCTTGACGACTTATAGGAGTCCCCCCCCCCCCCCTCCGGGAGCAGAATATTCTTACCAATTTTCCTTTTCACGATATTTCCGGTTGTCACTCGCTAAGCGACTTAAAAGGCAGAGCAAAATAGCATGTTCTTTTGAGAACAAGTCATATCTAGAATATTTGATGTCACTTTTAACGTGATTAGTAATAAGAGTGGTGTTAATTAGCTCCACGCAGCTATCAAATGTACTGAATAGGACAGCCTCTGACTAAGTTAAATTTCCCATATGACTAAAAAAAAAATTGCCGGATTGACCCCTTTCATAAAATAGAAGTCCGTATAAAGGTGAATATTTTAAGTTCGTTTACCTACAGGTTGCAACTAATTTGATTGAACCTGCACTTGGCACCGGTAGCATACGTGTTGTAGTATTGGCTGACCCGTGTACTTTCGCTTTTGTGCTATTTTAAAACAATTAATAATTGCTATTACAGTTTCATTATGTAACAGTACGCAAAAGACGCAAAAATTTAAGCCATTGAAGGCTTGCCGCAATTCCATTCAACCGTCATCATTATAAGCCAAAAAATCAACACAACTATGACATGTTTACCATACTATTGCACAATCAAACCGCTTGGCCAATCATAATGCAGAACGTAGCTAATACAGGAAATCGCCTGCTGCTGAGTTGACCTCTGATACGCTTGGTTAATTGCACGCTTACTTGTAACTCTAAAATTTTCTTTCCACCAGTGATCGAGTGCATTGTTATTTAGAAGTTGCTGAAACCAATTCTGTGGTCGTGGAAATACCCAAGCCCTCCTTGGCGACGAGCAAGTTCGTGGCGAGCTCCTAAATGTAAATAAAACGCCGACAAACCTTGAAGATAGCGTAGTTGAAGGCGTCTTCTTCGGTGTCTTCTCGCAAAAAAAAAAAAATGCCGGATTGTTATATTTATCAAATGATAAGCAGGAGAATGACTGAAATTAAACTTACAAGATCTCGATTCGTGTCATCCATGTCGATCTGTACGTTTTCGCGCGTAAACTGCAGTGTCAGTGAACTCATATCTTATTATATTTTACCCTGGGGAGTCTTTTACTGTGTAACCGCATCCCCAAGGGTAAGATGAAACCTGAGATAAACCGAACCCAAGCCATTAACCCTTGGGAAGGCCCCAAACCCAAGGTGTGTGTAACCACAACTCAATAGAAAAAAACGCAAAGTTCATGCTATTTTGCTCTGCCATACCGCTCATATTAACACACAAACTTTCCTGTCCCATTTAACTTTCTTATAACCTCTCCATTAGTAAAATACACCGTGAAATTCTCAAACTACGTTTCCCAAGAAAACGCATTTAACCTATTTTTACCCTTTTAAAGTAGCTATAATGGTTTTACGACAAATGATAGGTAACGTGAGATATCGAAATTTAAGAAGAACTAATACCTTTGCGGTAACGTAATGTGAGATATGACAAGTTCATCACAAGTTCTGACATCCCAATACCCTAGGGAAATTAACAATAGGTCCGGGGGTGCTCCCCAAACATTTTAGTGGCAGTATGTGACGCCCTTCTTGAAATCCTAACCGATTTAACCAACCATATCCTCAATGCCCTAATATAGCTTCTATAAAGAAGGAACAAGAAACCCCCCCGGACAAAAGTCCACAAAATTTTGTTAACAACTTTTGTCCCTTTTTAGTACTCGACTTCGAAATCTCGCTTAATGCGCAAGCGCATTAACGAGATAAAAGTGAGACTACATTCGATATTTGTCTTGGTACAATTTAAGCTTAACTTAAGCTTACATGAAAGTTAAAACATTTCGGTTTTTGCTTTGAAATTAACTGGTCATGATACAGATTACATGTATGAGCTCCAGAATTTACGTTTAACATACAATCGTCATAAAACGCTGAGACTTTAATAGATCGAAGCTTGTACATGAAAGATCATCTGTAGTCTTGCTTCGTTTTGATGTTTCAGATTTAAAAGAAAGTAAAAACATTACTTGACAAAATGTTGTGTTTACACTTAAACGTTTACCAAGGTTTCAATTTCCTGAGTTCAAGTTACTTTACCTTCGCTAGTACTCGAATCACCAGTGCAACAAATTGAATTGGCTTGAATTTCTAAAAACATGCCTGCTATTAGAAGTGAAGCGGTGGCTTTCGTGTTCATTGCCTTTTATTTTCTAGTTCTTGAGCGGCAAACAGTAGCCTTGAGATTTCAGCAGCTGTTAACTGCTACAGCACCTCACTAAACTAAAGGGAAAATGGATAGTTTTAACTCAAATTGCATTATGAAATACAAGGCCTGCTAGACATGCATGGCCATGGCCAATGTACCTTTCAGATTGTCTGCCATAAGGATCAAAGGCTTTACCAGGATTGTTTTGTGAAGGATTATTTTGTACCACAGCTAAAAAGCTGTGAACATGCAGTCAAATAAAGTGATCTGAACACCACAGGAAGTGAAATAGTATGCCACCCCAAGGGGATGTGTCTGTCATTTTGACCTCAGTTACTGACCTAAATCAGGGATGTAGATTCAGTTTTTAACTGGCGGGAATATACATGTACATGTAGAACTGACAGATGGGTAAAAAATAGAAAAATGTAGTCCTTTTAAAGCTGCACTAGGCTTTAAGGACGTTTGCGCTTTGATGGTCGGTGACCCCCAATTTTTTTCTTTGCCACTTCTCGACAGATTGTAAAAAAATGAACAAAAAGTCAATGTAGGAAATTTAATTTTTTTCCATTTTTCTACCCGCGCAACATCGAATCCTGCCAATTTGCTGCTGTCAGAGTTTGCAAATGCTGTTGTTTAAAGATTAAATTTACTTTAAAAAATGTCACCAGTTGAATGAATTTGCTGAACAGACCTACTCGCATAAAATTTGGGAAAGAAAGTTGCATTTTAGAGATTTATTTGCAATATTTTTAGATTAACAGACATTGGGGTCTCATCCCGTAAGGAAGACCAATTTTTCAAAATTAGAGTCGCCTTTCAGATATCTTATCTCAGAAACGAAGTCCGTTACCCCCTCATTTTTTTTTTTTTTTTGCATTTCTGACACGCACATCTCATAACCTAGCTGTAGTAAACATTTTATATAAAAAAAAATCAATGTTAGAAGATTTTCGCGCGAACGTCCTTAACAGCCGGAAAAATGAAGTTCACAGCCGGGTAATTTCCCCGACTTCCCGCTATTATCTACATCCCTGCTAAATACCATCTGTACAAATGTAGGTCTCATGTAAAGTATGTTATTTATATCTTATAATCAGGGTTCTCCCCAAATTTCAGCTTAGCAGGTAAGGGATTTTTGCTAAGCGGTAAAGGGAAAACCGTGTGTCTTAAAAATTTTCCGTGGGCAAGCGGTTACAGACGGTAATAAGTGCTGCTTCAAGCGGTAAATTTTACCGGTTACCGCCTGATAAGGAGAACCCTGTATAATGTAGATACATGTATGATTTGTAATTTAGTATATCTCATAAAAGTCTTCTCAGCTCAATAGTTGGTACCTGTACATGTAATTTGTGATTGTGGTATATAAAAATTATTTCTTGAAGATTGAAATACATGTAATGTTTTGTGTATCCTACATGTTGATGTAGGTTAAAAAAAAATAGTATTTAAGAGATATAGAGACATGTTTATAATTTAAACATACAGTGTAAACATTATGTTTCATGAACTGCATAAAAAATAGATGAAGTTGGCAATCTTATCAAAAGTGTTAATAAATACATGTACATGTACAGTATAATCAAGTTTTTACAAACCATACTTGAGTGTCTCAATCAAATCAATAAGTACATGGCTACTTTACATTCAAAATTTCTATTTGACACTTTTTTTTTGTCGATGTTGGTCTCTCAAACACAAGTCAGCAATACTTGTATGTACATGTACATGTAGGGCATTTCCTATTTTTGAGTTGGCTAACAGGAGCCTTTGACTCTACTTGAACAAGAAAATACATGTAGACGTGTGAAAAGAGATTTCCTTTGGTTGATTGTACATGTACTATTTTTTGATAAGTGCCTCCTTACTGTGGTGATAATTAACTGGTTACCGGTCGTAGCCTGCTAGCAGAGTTTCCTATTCAGTTGCATTTTCAGGTGGGAAGAAAAGGATTACATTGGACTATCAACCTGACTATTGATAGTGCAAACCCTGCTCTTTGTTGTTTGTATATACAATGTAAATATAGTGCATGTGTATACACTTTTGATTTACTCGAATAAATCCTCAAATGCCTCAACTCATTTAAATTTCCCCTTGAGTCCTCTTCCTAAAAAAAAACACTCCTTACTTTAATTTTAATTTAATGTTTATTAAGAAAGGTCAGTTATTGTTCTTGCTGGCATATTTCTTAGCTTGCTTGTGTCATTCGTAGAAAATTAATATGTATACATGTATATGTTGTGATTCAATGTTTTCTATAGTTTAAAAATTTTCAAACCAGTTTGATTTTTGTTTTTCTTTGTCTCATATTATGATAATGAATCTGAGACAAAGAAAAATAAAAACTAAACTGGTTGAAAAATTTTAAACCAAAGAAAAATTTGAACCACAACATACATAACAAATTGATAGGAGGATTTCATGCTGTCCAGAGTGTCGTTAGAATTATTTTCTTTCTTTATGCCGGTGTTTGGTGCTATAGTAGCTCTATTGGCATACATTGCAGTTTCTTTGGCTCACTTTTGTTGCACGATAAATGCTTATAGGTTAAAGTTTGCTATCGCTTTGGAAATGCTAGGGTCGTTAAATTTCTGAGGTCGTCAAAAGTCTGTGATGTGCAAGACTTGTGAGAAAGTGTTGTCCATCACAGATATACAGTTTAGGCATCTTAGATCTGAGTCTCAAAAGTGCAACCAACTAATGTCAATGCTCCTCCACATGATTGTACAGTACATGTAAGTGTATAACATAAAATTCCCATCTCAAAAAATTAAGTAAGCAACCTAATTCTTGAGCTTCTCAATTGGAATACATGTAAGTGCCTAGACACTTAGGGCATGTTTACATGGAGGGAGGGTGCCCTGGTTAACTGAGCTACCCTGTGAGAGCCAACTTTTCATGTTTGTTAAGAAAATGCATTGAAACGTTTACATGTTAGAAAGGGTAACCCACCTTCCCAAGGCACCCTAATAGGAGGGCTACCTTTTTGCCATGTAAACGGTTCATGCCGGGTTACCCGGCTAGCCAAGGTGAGAAGACCGCGAAAAATGGTGGTATAAAATTACCATCCTGGGGAATTGTTTCATTGTTATCCCTTACCAGTGATATCTGCTGAACAGAATGAATTAGTAGAGTGCAAAATAATAGCCCCAGACACTAAAAAGCAGCCGCTTGCAGAACGAATGATAAAAAAATTAAACTTGCCGCCAAAACATTTCTTTTGTGCGGCATCTTGTTTGTTGTGCTTAGCGCCACTCAAAAGATAGCCCACTGACTTTGAAGTACTAACATTACCTTTCAAAAGCAAGTAGCATAGAACTGTTGGTATAGTTTGAGGCAAAACTACTTTGAGTGGCCTAGTGTCAGTGTTGTGTACCAGGTTAAAAAATGACCCGCAATATTGTTTATTATTGTGCATTCTTTTTTTTTTTTCAATTAACTTTGATTAATAAGTACATTCTATTATTGTTTTTCAGCAGAAAAGTGCAAATGAAGGGGAAAAATGGCCCAGCAGGTACAGGATGCATAACAGGGCTGACTCACAAGGATAAGGGTACGTCCGATTGACTGATTCCTGAGTAGGAATATGCAGAATGGTCACAAAAAAATCACATTCTTTGAGATTTGGGAGCCATAAGAACACTTAACTTCTGCTACTGTCATATCATAAACATGTTTTAATAGATTTGCAAAGCAAGTGTGCCTGAACAACCAATTCTCAGAGACTATTCTGTTTACACTTATTCTGAAAAATGGTGAATTGAATGTGCCCTACATTATTGCATTACAAATTCAAATATTTTGATTTGACAATGCCAGTGTTCCTTCTTACTGCACAAAATATCTGAATGATACATGTGGATTTGTGAGTGTACTGTAGGTTGTTTGCAACTAAACTTGAATGTGATGCTGAGTATGTGCTCGGTTTTCCTTTAATATTTGGATTACATCTGAGAGGTGCACAGTAACTTTCATTTCCACAAAAAAAAATACAAGATGTCAAGTTGTATACACCAAATTGAAGAAACGTTGACCCGTGAAAAGCATAAACCATGAACGATGAAACCGAATGGGATTCTGGGTAGGCAGCATTGGCAAGCTAGTAACATTCTATTTCTTGATAATGAAGATGTTTTCTTTGTTTGAGGCATTTAAGAGCATGATTTATGCATCCTGTGTTAATATATTGTGTATTCTGTCACAGACAAAGATTAAATTTTCTAACTTCCCAGTAAACCTTTGGGTCGCATCAATCATGGTTTATGCTTTTCACCCGACAACGTTTCTTCAATTTGGTGTATCATTTTAATACTTGACTGCTTAAACACAAAGCATATTTATCAAGGTGCCAAAAAAATATCTTCAAGCATCGTAATTTTCGTATTGAACAAAAATCGAAATGTAGAATCAAGGAATGGGATTCGTGAATCAAATTGAATGGTCATGATTGTGAATAATTGCATAATCAAGAATTTAGACCAGTAATAAGTTCACAGATTTGGTTTTCATGTTGATAAAAATTATCAATATATTAATTTTCAGAGGACCAAAATATTATTTTATACTTAAATTTTGACTTTAAAATGTGACCGTGAAAGGCAGAACGGACACTAACGGTTATCCGTTCCAAAAGCTAAAGCGTTCGTTTTCCGTTCGTTATCCGTTCGAACGTTTCAAAAAATCCGTTCGAAGTGTTCAACGACCCTTTCAAACGGTTTTCCTATCCGTTCGAACGGTTTGTCTATCCGTTCGAAAAATATTTACATCCGTTCGACTGATTGCGACATTTTGCATCCGTTCGCAAACTAGAAGTTTGTTCGAGGAATTATCACATCTGTTTGAACGGTTTCGAGATCCCTTCTTGCTACTTTCCTAGCAGCGAATGAAGTTGGATGAGTTCATGATTCTTGTAGCATGTGAACAGGCTTCTGTTTCAGCCGCCAAGCGGACGAGTGGTTGTCAACATGATTGATTTGTGTATGCGAAATTTTTAGTTTGCCGGACGCATTCCCGTTATTTCAGTGACATCTTGGCTAAAATACACGAAGAAAAACAAATGTTTTCACAGCAGTGGCGTAGATTTTAAAGCAGTAAAGTATGAATCATAAAAATTATTGGAGGTTTATAATTAATCAACCAACGCCGTGAATTCTCACTTAGATGGAGATCACGCGGATGGATCACACTCCAAACTTTGTGATGTTTTAGCGCGGTGGAATACTTGAAAATGAAGAAAGAAAACAGAGAATTTGTAGACGTTTATATAAATACTTGAAACTTTCGCTTGTGCCAGCATGTTTTCAAGTTTCAAATTACCGTTTTGACATATGCAAATTCGGTGCACTTTTACCACTTTTCCCACGGGACCAAGCACTTTTTTTTTACCGACAACTACAACAAACTTCAAAGGGTTTAATTTTTATTTTCTGCTACCAAACTTTCCCTACCGTCTTTAATTTCGATTATAATTTTTAGTTCCATTCAAGATTTATTTTAACAATAAGTAAACATGAAGTGCAGAAATAATTTTACACATGAATTTTGAATTATAAGGAGGGAAACTACAACATATTTCTCGAAAATACGTGGTATAAAGTTTGTTCCTGTAGTGTTTTGCCATGAGCCTGAATTCAGCGCTATTAAAAGTGGTACAGTAATTTACTTCTGTTCAGCTATTTTGCGTTCAGCGATTCCGTTGTGAATGGCTTCGCAAACTGTGCTGTAAGCAATTAATTTTATTCATCCATTCAAATGGAAAACCAAACCGTTCGACTTATTGATTCATCCGTTCGACATTATTGTCTTACCCGTTCGAACAGATAACCAAAGCGTTCGAATAATTAATTCATCCGCTCGAACGGTTTGCCAATCCGTTCGGCATTTTGACTCACCCGTTCGAACGGATAACCAAACCGTTCGAATAATTTATTCGTCCGTTCGAACGGTTAATCAACCGTTCGAACGCTTTGAGAACCGTTCGTTATCCGTTCGTCATCCGTGCATTTTTGCCGTTCGAACGGTTTTCCGTTAGTGTCCGTTTTGCCTTTCACGGTCACAAATACTGAAATGTTGACCCTTTTTGGGGTCAGCAAATTACATGCATACAGTTGTCATCTGTTTTATCGAATTTTTTTTATATTAAGAAAGAATTAGTAAATTCGAATTGTATTTAACAACTATTCACCAAAGTGGAGGTGGGTAGTGGTGGGTAGTTGCTGTGAGGTGAATAGCACTTGCTATTCTGAGTTTCAGTAGCCAATCCGAGTGCGCCAACAATGCTATCCACTGTTTCATTATATACTAAATTTATATATTGTTATAGGGTTTGAACCATGTTTTAAAATTATTTGTAAGGAATTTAGAAAGTATTTCAAATATATTTTTATTGTATTTTGACAGACATAATTATGAATAAACCATTTATTGCAAATGCTACTCCATGTTGTTTTTAAAATCTTTTAAAATCTATGTTCAGTGTATTTTCAGGTAGTTTGAAAGGCTCTTAAACCTGATTCAAATACTATTTATAATATATTTTGAAACGTCACCCGTTTTCTCCATTCAAGAAATATAGAGGCCTTTCAAAATACGTCGCAATAGTGTTTTAAACAGGTTTAAACATCGTTAAAATAAGTCAAAAACTACTTAAAAACTATATTTCAAGCACGAATTTTCAATGTAGTTTGAATACAAATACATTCAAAATAGCTTTCCAAACAGTTTGCAAATAGTTTAAGAATTGTTTTTTTAAAAAGTTGTAAACTGTTTTGATGCTAAATTTCCACTATTTCAAATACGTTTCAATATCGTTTTAAACAGGTTTAAACATCGTTAAAATAAGTCAAAAACTACTTAAAAACTACATTTAAAGCACGAATTTTAAACGTATTTTGAATACAAATACATTCAAAATAGCCTTCCAAACAGTTTGCAAATAGTTGGAGAATTTATAATGTATTTTTAAAAGATTTGTGAACTGTTTTTAAAACTATTTTTTAAGGTGTTGAAACGTATTTGAAATATATTTTAAAACGTATATGCTGATCTGAATTCATCGAAACTACACTCTGAAAAGGTTTTAAAAATATATTTCAATATCGTTATAAACAGGTTTAAACATCGTTAAAATAAGTCAAAAACTACTTAAAAAACATGATTCAAATACATATTTTTCATATATTTTTCAAAAATATATTAAAAATAGTTTTTCAAAATACATTAAAAACAGTTTTAAAATAGTGTTTGGTTTGGTAAGGGATACTTGTGAGATTCTGCAGTATTGCGTTCCGTACGTTTATCAGGCACGGCATTGGTGGATAGCGCGTCATTTCAACTTAAACTCATTTGAAAGTTCTTAAAAAAATTGCTGATTACCTTTAAAATGAACATACATATATACATTAATTTCATAACAAGGAAAATAATTCTAACTTACACTGTCAAGTGCAATCTCAAAACACCTTTGTGGATATGTTGCACACAAACCTTTGTGCCTGAGAAGCCATGCGTTTCCAATACTAAAACATTCCTCAATTGGGTTTAAGTCAGGGGAGTAGGTTCTAAAAAAAGGAAGACACAAAAATCCTTTTTCAGATTTTTATTCAGCACACTGAAGCCACTTATTTTAGGCTCTTCTTTAGTAAATGTACTTTTTATCTATTCTTTATACAACAGTATAAACAAGGAGGTCAACAACATGTAAATGAAAGAAGGTTATTACATCTCTTTTCTTAATTTTTCTCTTAATATTGGGCTGCTGGGTGAATCTGTTAGAGATTGTGAAATCCCTACTGTTTTGTTTACATCCAGGCTGAAAATACCATTTTTGGGTGGAGCCTCCCTGAATACCCTCCTGGGATATTGATTTGAAAAGTAAGTTTTGTAAATAAAAATTGTAGGATGGGAAACCTGAGGGGAACGTTCTATAACAATGATACAGTACGGGAAAAAAAGGCAGAACAGCTGGTTAAATATTCTGCTTCCTGCATCTTAGGTAGGTATAAGTAGTTAACTTTAGTGAGCTCATTTGTTGAAGTTTTGCTGTTGGAAAAGTATTGACAATATACATTTCAAATTAACTTACGGAAGGAAAACAAGAATTCCTCCTTTGGCTCATCATTTCAAACACAGCTTGTGAATGATGAATGCGGCAGTTATCAAGAACAACAACTGAAAATGGTTCTCCCAGTGCTACTGAACCAACATGGGGAACCATAAACTGTTCCATTGCAAACTCAAAGTTGTACTTATCAAATGCACCAACAAAAGAATGTGCAGCTTGGACACCTTGTGTTGACATAGCAGCAAGGACACTGTAGCGGGTCCCCCGAGTAAAGTTTTCTTTCCTTGACACTCTGGTATTTACAAGACTACGTCCATATTTCCTCTAAGGCAAATTATAATATCAATCAGCTATTTGTGACTAAAGTTAAGTCGATAATTAATAGAAACAAAAATGTTTCATAACAATGTGTAGCCATGACAAGGTTCATATATTTTAGATAGGTGTGTGCCACTGTGAAGGGTAGGGTTTTTGGGCTGTTTAGTCTAGAATAGGGTATATAAATCAGAGAAGTTTGGTCTAGAATAAGGTATCATTATTTGATTTACCATATAAGCAACTGACTGTGACAGAAATTAAATTCCTGGAGACTAGCAAGTCTGGATCAGGGTAGGAATTTTTCGTACCTAGTCTACAATGGGGTACCCCCTAGAGTCCCCCCCCCCACCCCCTAGATCAAAACCCAGTTTGAATTCACTTTTTATATTCAGTATTCTGTTTTAGGATGAATTTATATATTACTTTATTTTACATTAAAAGGGGCATTCAATTGCAGAGGTCGTGATACATGTTAAAGAAGGAAGTAAACTAGACATCTCATTAGCTTGTACTTGTGAGGCATCAGTGACCGAGAAATTACAATAGATTATTCATCTCGTGTAACATGTGAATATTAAATGTTGAATAATGCCATATCCATTAGGCGGGTACCTGAATTGTTCTTTCGTCTTTACTAGATTCGTCTACATACAGAAATTGCTCTGGTTTAAACTGAGAAGTAAATCGTCTAAACTCTGCACGTCTTTGTTCATCTCGTTCACGGGCAATGACTTGCAACTACAGACATAAGACACATAAGCGTACATCAATTCACACGTAAGAACTTGCAGGACATGAAAAATACAATTGCTTTATCTTGTAATAAATTGCAAATACTGCTGCTCTCGAAGTCTCAGTACCTTCTTTACTGTCAATCCCATTTGGCGCAAACATTTGTTGGGGGTTGTAATTGAAAACACTTCACCTGTTTGTTACTCCAACCACGCTTGTAACTCGTCGAGATAGAGCTCTGGATTATCTTCTAAAGCACGACGAACAAGAAGAATTTCTGCAGCTAAAATAATTCATAAGTCATACTCTACAAATCGCTTCTTACCGGTATATTGCATGCCACATTTGTCTCCTACCTGACAACAACCGTTTCTTTGACTTTCTCCTTGGTGGGTCGTTCACTGCTCCCGTATTTTCGTACAATCGAATTACCTTCTTCACGAACGTTCTGCTAACAAAAAGTGTTTCTGCTATTTCATCCAATGTCAGACCACGCTGTCTTGACATAAGGACCCTCCAACGCATTGAAATAGGAAACGACTTTGTCATAACTGCTCATAACTCGTTCGTAACTGTAAACAAAAGTTAGGCTTTGCGTCGTCTCGTCGATGACGGTTTGGCCATGAACCGGCAAATTGAAACTGGCGCGAAGAAGCGATCATTGTCATGGAAACGGATGATTGACTCCATACTTTTTCAAACAAGAAAAAATCGTTGGGGGGCGCGTGTGATCGGTAACAGCTGTAATAGGGTGCTGGTCAGCTCTTGGCCTCTGAACGGCAGGTAGTGGTTGTTGTGGTGCGTCAGCCATGGCGCGACGAAAACAGCACACCGCGTGTAAATGATTCTTGAGAACCGAACAACAAGACGTGTACAGGACACTGGTGTGCGAGAAAAGAGGGCGAATTTATAATGGGTCTCCTTATATACGCTACGGTGAGACCGCTGGCAATAGCTTTCAAAGTTTGGCTGTTATGAGTATGTCGTTAAGTGATTTACGTCTTGTATGATATGTTAGGCGGCGTTTTGTAAATAGTTTTCAGGAATGGTTGGTTTTGAACGAAACTCCATTTTTCATCAGTATTTGTTGAAGTTTTTTCAGTCGTGGGTGAAATGTTGTGACAAAAGGCATTATTATCTCGTGATTTTTTTTTCGTTTTGTTTTTTAATGCCAATTGCGTTCCGGCAAAAGTGAAATTCAGAATACCAGTGCATTTAGGAGGGTGCTAATGGGGTTAACAGTTAACTGACAATTGCCCAAAAATATAGTAGTTAACTGATAAATGAAACGTTACCGTATTTTCTCTATCAAACGCCCTCGGCGTTTATTTCAAACTTGGCCTAGTGGACCCGGCGTTTCTTTGTATCAGCAGTTTTTTCTCGCCCGCCATTTTTTATCTCGTTAATGCCCATGCACATTAAACGAGATTTCGGAATCAGTAAGCTAAAAACGGGAAAAAAAGTTGTTAACGAAGGTTTCTTTGTGAAATTTTGTGTACTTTTGTCCGGGGGGGGGGTTTCTTCTTTCTTCTTTTTAGAAGCTATATTAGGGCATTGAGGATATGGTTGGTTAAACCGGTTAGGATTTCAAGAACGGCGTCACATACTGGCACTATAATTTTTGGGGAGCACCCCCGGACCTATTGTTAATTTCCCTAGGGTATTGGGATGTCAGAACTTGTCATGACCTTGCCATTTCGTCACCGCAAAGGTATTAAAGTTCTTATTAAGTTTCGATATCTCACGTTACCTATCAGTGCTTGTTCTATTTTGGTATACTGAATAATAGCTATTACGGTTTTATTATGCAATAGTATGGGAAAGACGTTATAGTTTTGTTGATTTAGCTACTGTGCACAAGAAAATTTTGCAGATTGTCGGAGTGAATTTGTTTTGCGGGAAGAAATTTTTGCGGGTCGAGACAGCTAAAATTTTTGTTTGCCGATTTCTGGTCAAGTATAAATAAAATCCAAGGCATAGGTATCAAACTGCAATTTTACTTCCTGACCGGAGGTTTGTATAGTTCTTATAGTTGTGGTTGCTGTTGTAGCTTCAATATGAACATAAACAACGAGACAGCTAGTGAGTGAATTATTGTACGTTATTGTAAAAACGTATCAGTATCATGATGACAGTCTCTGGTTCTTTTGAGGACGTGTCTGGAGTTGAATCGGGAATGTAGATGACTGTTGTGCCGGTGGCCTCGGAGTTATGAGAGCAATATGTTTGTTCACTGTTTAAAAGTTTCTGTTAAGCCGATATACATCATTAAAACAAGTATTTTTTTCTGCGGGAGTATATTTCTGCGGTGGAAAATTTAATACAAAATAAAATAATACTGAATTATAATGCAACAACGGACAACCTTGTCTAACTCCCTGTTCGAGCGAAAAGGCCGACGAGAGCTATCCATTGTTTATTGTTTTAGTGATCCTGTAGTTCATATAACGTACACACGAACGTTGGAGGAAATGTTTTTTTCAAGTTATATTTTCATATCTACTTAAGCTTTATGCTTTTTGTTTCCTGTGTGGATGTGCCGGAGAACTAATCGTCTGACAGATTAGGGCCATTTATACGACAGAAAATAAGACGCGTCTTATTTAAGATGCGACTTAAATAAGACGCGAACCGATCGTATAAACAGTACAAAATAAGCATTCGTATCTTATTTTAGACGCGACTTAAATAAGACGCGTCTTATCTTAGAACAGGGTTATGTCCATTGAATTGTGCTTTGTCATGTCAAACGGTATGCGACTTATGTGTCATTCGAATGCCGACCTTTGTCATCATCTCGATAAAAACTCAGAATAACTTTGACCACGCCACTCGACGCCATCACGGAGATCAAGGTCAACGCTCTACGACCCTGGTACCTTTCGCATATAATATCGGTTAATATGTCACCTGGTCTCGCAACGAGGCAGGTAAAAGTCACAAAATAGCTTTGCTGGTAGGAAAAAACTATGTTGCTTTTATTTTATGTTGCAAATATGTAACTAATACACCTCGAGGAAAATTATTTTGTTGTTTTGTGGATTTCAGGAATTGATTCCATTTGGCATCCTGGCTTACTAAAGCGTTTACTCGATTATGGTATAGGTGGACAATTTTTCAACCTTATTGCTAACATGTATTCCAAGTCGCAATGCTGTGTCAAAGCTGATACTATGAGATCTGAATATTTTAATTATAACAGAGGAGTGCGCCAAGGTTGTATCTTATCACCCCTCTTATTCAACCTCTATTTAAACGATATTCCTTCGAGATTAAAAAATACCCAAGGTTTAGACCCCATTATTTTGCCTAACGGCTCACGGCTAAATTTGCCTTTATATGCTGATGACTTAGTACTAATTTCTACTAGTGCCGTTGGTCTGCAAAGAAGTATCAACTCTCTACAACAATTTTGCAAAGAATCCTTGATGTCTGTCAATACTAAAAAAACCAAAGTAATGATCTTTCAGAAACAATGTAGAAAGTCCATTTTAGAAAAACATTCTTTCTTCTTAGACGACTCACAAATAGACAATGTCCCTAGTTATACGTATCTAGGATCTACGATATCTAGTAACGGTAGCTTCACAATTTCTAAACAAAAATCTATTGAAAAAGCAAGACGTTCTATATTTGCGACGAAGCGTTTTTTAGACCATTGTAAGTTTCCGCTCAAGATTTGTAACAAATTATTCGATAGCCTTTTTTCACCTATCTTACTTTATAATTCAGAAGTCTGGGGAGCCTATGATAATATGAATCTTCAAAAATGGGAAAAAGATCCAGTTGAACGACTTCATTTACAATTTTTCAAATATTATCTTGGACTTAACAAACGGGCACCAAATGTGGCGGCACGAAATGAAGTAGGAAGATTATTTCTGAAATCGCGAATTTATCGTAATGTATTACATTTTTGGTTACACCTTAAAGCCTTGCCCGAGGATAATATAGCTAAGCAATGTCTATATATCTCGGAAAATCTTGCCATATCAAACGATCAAAGCTTTATGAACTCAATAAATACGCTATTGATAAAATATGATCAAACCACAAGTACTAGTTTTTCTATTTTTAACAAAAACCCCAACTCATTAAAACAATATGTATCCACTAGTAAAGAAGTATTTTTCGTTTGTCTCACGATGTAGTCACTTCCGATGTGGATCGCGACGTTTCGACTGCATACTGCTAGTCTTCTTCAGGCGATGAGGTCGACTGGTTACGCGTCACCTTATGAAGCACGATGCTCTGCTGTGATTGGTTATCTCCAAGGAGAAAAAAACATCTGTCATCTGTTCTTGTTTCTAATGGTTATCCTTTTTCTTTCTTGCAGAAACTTACCAAGACCAGAAAACCCAACACCAGTGCTGAGCCCACGACCGAGTTCAAATCTACTGCGGTTTTACCTTATGTCAAAGGTCTGTCCGAACAACTTCGCCGCTGCCTACAACAACAAGGCGTACGCGCTGTTTTCAAGTCGGAGACTACACTTAGATCACACCTAGTACGGCCTAAAGACGCTGTTGACCCGACTAAACAAGATGGCGTGGTTTACAGAATTCCCTGTGAATGCGGTAAAGTTTATATCGGCGAGACTGGAAGACCTATGCAAGACAGAATGAAAGAGCATGACCGAGACATCCGATTCGCCCGTACCCAGACCTCCGCCGTTTCAGAGCACGCCAACAACACCGGACACCACCCGCTTTGGAATGAAGTAACGTTTATTGATCGTGATCCTCATTGGTACACACGCAGGGTCAAAGAGGCGATCCACATAAGACTTAACCCTAACAACAACAGGGACAGTGGAATAGAAATTCCAGAAGCATGGATGCCCACGATCAAGAAACACAACAACAGGAGAGCCGTACGACTACGGACCGCCGAGGGAACAATTCGCCTAAACAACGAGGATAAAAAAAATGCGCCAGTCACAGCTGTTGAAAAAACCAACCAATCACAGCAGAGCATCGTGCTTCATAAGGTGACGCGTAAACAGTCGACCCCATCGCCTGAAGAAGACTAGCAGTATGCAGTCGAAACGTCGCGATCCACATCGGAATTGACTACATCGTGAGACAAACGAAAAATACTTCTTTACTAGTGTGTTCACCACGATGAACAACAACAACCCTTTTTACGAATATGTATCCACTCTTTCTTCGAATATAGAGAAAGACTCTATAGCGCACCAAATGAAACTTATTAAAATGAATACTAAACTAAATTTTTATTGCAAATTTAAAAATAATACCAATAGTTCTGTTTGTTATGACCTACTCAAGAATATGAGACACAGGAGAATTCTTGCCAAATTTAGAGTTAGAGTTGGAAACCATAACCTTAAACACAGGGAGCCCAAACGCTTTATCGGCTGTAACATAATCATTTAATAAAATATTGTTATTTACCTGTTTTCCTGTGTCTTTTTGAGTCGTTTTGGAAGGGATTTGAATCACAGCGAAGACGGTTGACCTTGCACGTTTCAAATATTATCTTGTCTGCCGCTTCGTAATTACGTCTCAAGTTTCCATTATTATAACTCGTGTTCCCGTTATTATTAACTATTAACTCTCCAGAAAGAGAGAAAGAGAGCAAGAGATGAAACTAAAATGAGGGCAGTTTTATTTTGAAGCATAATTCTCTTGTTACTGATCAATTTCGGCTAGAACTTCACACCTCGATTAATTAAAGGGTGAATAATCATGTGAGGCATGATTTGTTTGTTGGGACGCCCGTTTCCCTGCATAGTTTTGGGTTGTTTTTAGATGGGCTTTTCGTCCGATCTGTGACTACACTTGACTTGACCGGAAGTGATTTTATACTTGTGAGCATGTCTTTCATCAAAGTGGTTTTATTGTTCTCGTGACAGACGCTTTTGTTTTCATTTGACAACCGCATATGTCGGAAATATAGAACAGAACATTCCACGCCGAATACACGGTCTTGACGCGAGATAAATCTATAGCCTGTGAACAGGCTTCCTTTGGGGGAATTTGGTTAGGTTAAAATCGGCGAGCGAAGCGAGCCAAGCGCGGACTGGGAAAGAGGGAAGGGTCATGTATCGCTCGTGTATCAGTGTTTGATCTAGATTGCTCGGTATAAATACACGGCATACACGGCAAATGGAGAAATATTTATTCACTGATTTATTTTCTATAATCGCGGCCGGGACCAAAAGCTGAGCGATCCCTTGGCTAAAATATGTTCTGGTTGTCCACATGAATTTGTGTTCTTATGTACGAACCGTAAAGCCAAAATTCACATTTTAAAAAATTCAATTTGTTACGGCAAAAGGAGAAATATTTATTTACTGATTTCTTTTCTATAATCGCGGCCGGGACCAAAAACTGAGCGATCCCTTGGCTAAAATATGTTCTGGTTGTCCACATGAATTTGTGTTCTTAACTGGCAAAGAACCGAGCAAAACAAAATGGAAATATTATTTGACTCACCAGTAAACAACATTAAAATTGCCCGGCACTGGACCTTGATTTGAGCGGAAATCGCTTGTCCTAAAAATTGTAGTCAAAGGCTGCCGGCCGTTGGCTCGTGTTTCCTCGCGCATATCCACGCGCGAGACTGGTCACCTCAACTGTAGTCACAGATTGTACGAACGCTCTCAGTGAATTTCACCCCTTGTTCTCTTCTCTCTTCTCGCGGCCGTTAAATTGAAACCCGAGATTCTCCCCCGAGGAGAGTTAATAGTTAAAATAATGGGAGCTCGAGTTAATAATAATGGAAACTTGAGACGTAATAGGCGCGTCGTCGGCAGACAAGATAATATTTGAAACGTGCAAGGTCAACCGTCTTCGCTCTGATTCAAATCCTTTCCAAAACGACTCAAAAAGACACAGGGAAACAGGTAAATAACAATATTTTATTAAATGATTATGTTACAGCCGATAAAGCGTTTGAGCTTCCTGTGCCTTAAAATTGAAAAAGGAAGACATACAAAGCCCTTAACACCAAGAGACCTAAGGAGCTGCGAATGCTGCCATACAAAAAATGTAGAAGACGAGTGTCATTTCCTCTTCAACTGCGTCTCATATGTTGATTTACGGAACAACTTATTTTACGATATTAGGGAATATTGTGCAAGTTTTAAGCATTTAACAGACGAAGACCTTATTGTATTTTTCTTCAATAGCATAGATCCCGTGATTTGTAAAAAAGTGAGCTATTTTATATATGAAGCGTCCTTGAGGCGTGATGATTTGTTAATCCGTAATTAGTAACTATTATATTCATCATTGTTATTGCAATACCATTAATGTTATATGGGAATGCCAATAAAATATGTGGTTGTTGTTGTTGTTGTTGTTGTTGTTATTAACAACAACAATCGTTAATTTAGTATAATTAATAGAATGTCACTTAACTGTTACCGTATTTTCTCGATTAAACGCCGGGCCCCGAATAAACGCCGAGTATAATAGAGGAAGTTGTAAGTAAGCTCCTCAAACGTTTGTTTGTGGTATAATAAACTTAAGATTTAAGGGCAAGGTACAAGGCTGCCAAGAAAAACGAATAATAATCCTTTCTTAAAAAATGGCGGGCGAGAAAAAACTGCTGATACAAAGAAACGCCGGGTCCACAAGGCCAAGTTTGAAATAAACGCCGGGGGCATTTAATAGAGAAAATACGGTAACTTTTCATTTATCAGTTAACTACTATATTTTTGGGCAATTGTCAGTTAACTGTTAACCCCATTAGCACCCTCCTAAATGCACTGGTATTCTGAATTTCACTTTTGCCGGAACGCAATTGGCATTAAAAAACAAAACGAAAAAAACTCACGAGATAATAATGCTTTTTGTCACAACATTTCACCCACGACTGAAAAACCTTAAACAAATACTGATGGAAAATGGAGTTTCGTTCAAAACCAACCATTCCTGAAAACTATTTACATAACGCCGCCTAACATATCATACAAGACGTAAATCACTTAACGACATACTCATAACAGCCAAACTTTGAAAGCTAATATAAATGCATCGCAACCGCAAAACCACATAGCGGAGTCGGTGCAGGCCTGTCACGAAACTCATTTCGATCTAAGGGAAACTAAAAAAGTGACTGCCAGGAGTGGTGTCCTGTTTACCCGCTCCAGACCCAATATTTTCTATATAAGTGCGTCCATAGCAGACGTGACCGAAAAATGACCACGTGGTCACCATTTTCCCGCCATTTTTCACGTCAAAATATATAAAACAGCAGACTTGATACTTTAGCTAACTACAAAACTTTCCTTTTCATTATGCAAGAGTAGGAACAGCAAAATACCATAAATTTTGACTTTCGTTCTATTTTCGAATACTGCTGGAGAGTTGAAAAAGAAACGGCTGATGGCGCGATGTCTGCTAAACTATAGCTCAAATTGTCCTGGCATGGGGACGGGCAGCTCTAGAGAAATGACATGTTGTTACGGTCTCCTTCCATTAGATTCGGCACATGTGAAGTTCAATGTTTGAACCGGGACTTATTTGAAAGAATATTAAAGATTCAGTCACCATTTGTTGTGTCAATTGATATTTTGATAATTAATATTAATATGTCATCTGATCAGATATAAAGTCATTGCACGTGACGTATTATCGATCACTTGATAGGTTTGTGGGCTTTTAATTGTTTTGAAATTGCGGCAATCTATTTTCTATTGTCAAATATCCCAACAGAAAATAGACAATGAATAACTGAAAATGCACTGTGTAAATTGAACCAACAACACATTTTCATCGTCAATTACTAGCTAGCAAGGCGGGAAAAGTCTTTCACTTTCACTTCACTAACATCAAAATTATTTACATTCACACTCGTGATTCTTTGTTACTCATATTGACTTGCACCAACAAGAATTTTCAAACTTTCTCTCAATCTTCTCTATCCTGCCAAGAACCATATCCAGTTGACCGTGACTGCACCTCGCATTTTCTACATAATGTCTGATTCTACAACGCCATCTTTGCCATATTTATTTTATATTTATTTAAGATTCTTCTTTTTTTAACCTCAAGTTCCAACGCATTAACGAGATGGCTTTAAGAGCCCTTTGATTAAGAAAGGGTTATTATTCGTTTTTCTTGGCAGCCTTGTACCTTGCCCTTAAATCTTAAGTTTATTATACCACAAACAAACGTTTGAAGAGCTTACTTACAACTTCCTCTATTATACCCGGCGTTTATTCGGGGCCCGGCGTTTAATCGAGAAAATACGGTAACAGTTAAGTGACATTCTATTAATTATACTAAATTAACGATTGTTGTTGTTAATAAAAGCAACATAGTTTTTTCCTAACAGCAAAGCTATTTTGTGACTTTTACCTGCCTCGCTGCGTGACCAGGTGACATATTAACCGATATTATATGCCAAAGGTACCAGGGTCGTAGAGCGTTGACCTTGATCTCCGTGATGGCGTCGATTGGCGTGGTCAAAGTTATTCTGAGTTTTTATCGAGATGATGACAAAGTATCGGCATTCGAATGACACATAAGTCGCATACCGTTTGACATGACAAAGCACAATTCAATGGACATATAATCAAACAATAAGCGGAAAGTTTGGACTCGGTGTGTTTGATTTAAAGTTGTTCCGATTAGAGAATATCGACGGGAAAACTGTTACAAAGGCTCAGTTGGAAATGGAGCTACCTTTCCTAATGGAAAGTGCGACAAGTGAGATACATGGTGTGTATTTTGTTTTGTCTTTTCGTTAAGAATTTTGTCCGAGCACGCGAACGCGGTTTGACCCCGGGGTTGACCACACGAGCCCTTTTCAGTGTTAGATTAAATGAGTAAGATTTCTGATTACAGTAAAACCTGTATTAAGCAGACTCCAAAGTAAGTGGACACACCGTATTTTATTGGACACAAGCATCAGTTAAATTCGATTTTTTTCCTTCCCATACTCTCTGTGTACGATCCTGTATCAAACAGACATCTTAACGATCCTTATTACGGTTTTGGAAGCTATCTTGACAGGTGAGAAATTATGGTTTTTGTATGAGAATCTAATATCGAATAATTTTCGTAAAGCGGCTGTTCTAAAAAAATATAAACTAAAGCTACACGGCAAAGAGTTCTACTGACAAATTTTGGGGGCCTGTTGCTTGTTTTAGTTTTTCATACATGTCTCTGTCTGGTTTTATGTAAACAAAACAAGGCTTATGTCACGCAAAATTCGTTGAGAGGGAAGGGGTGCGTTGTCGCGAACGCCTCTGTTTGGCACAAGAAGTCCATGACAATTCTCAAGAAAGAATTATTTAAGGTTACAGTGTACCTTCGTGGGTGTCTCCAGTATAACAGCTCTAGCGTCTTAAGATTACACTTAATATACCTACACCCAGATATCAAATTAAAGCTTATAGAGCTGGCTATCTAAATATGGAAGCCATTTGATAATAAAATGAATTGTCGAATTTTTTACGACATCTAAATTCGAACGTCCGAATCAGCTTTAAAACGCTGTAACTCAAAGCGATTATTATATTTTCTTAATTTGATTTGTTCTCGGGTTTCCGGAGACGAAGCGCTAAAAAAAACGTGTCGGCGATTTTCCATATTCAATTGCAGTGAAAAGTTACAGAATATTTTCGAAAAGGGGAGAAAAAATTGGAATGATCGCACGGAAATGCCTCTTGACGAAAAAGTTTTCGGAATTAAGAAATTCGCCGACACATTTTTGTTGATTATATGTTAGCCTAGTTTCTGTCCAAAGTTAAGGAAAATCGAACAAATTTCCTTTGAGTTGTAGCTCTTTAAAGTGTCCCCAACAAGCGAAAAATTAACTTTGAGAAAACGGCGCTTAAAAAAAACATATCGCTTAATAGCGGAGCTCTGCGGGCCGAAGGCCCGCGCGGAGCGCCATACTCATAGAACCCATGCCGTCATTTTTCATGGTCATGACCAGCGGAATGTTTCGCGGGCGCGTGTCCGTCCGCCCGCCGCCCCCCGTGTTGGGCATTTTGAAACGAAAGCGAGGCTTTGATTTTCGCGCCTTCGCGCAGCTACATGGTGAATGTCACGTCAGCTCGGTAAACACGTTAGTTGGAGCTGTGTTTAGCGGAGAAAACTGAGAAAACCGTTTAAAAGTCGTTATTTCCCTGCATTTTCGCGGTTTGCTACTTAAGACAGGTTTCACAATTTCTCGAACAGTGGTCAAGACCGCATTTGAGGCTGTGTGACTCTGCAAATCAAGCGTTTTTGGAGGAATATAGAGCTTAAAGTGTTTTTTATATTACGGAATCCAGTACCACAGGAGCGGAGAAAACGGACACTAAAACTCTCGAACGTTATGAATATGACGGCGAACAACCTTTGCCGGAGAAGAGAAACACTGGACATAGGACAAACAAACATAAGCAGAAAAGCAAGTAACGTCTAAATGTGATTTGCAAAAATTGTTTCGTTTAATAATAAGACTTAAGCTTGAGCTTAAGTTAAATGTGTTAATTTTACCAGAAGAATTTTCTCCAAGTTTTTGCATTCAGAGCTAAATTTACAACTTTGAATATCCGTGGTTTTGGCAATGAAGCGAAACAACGCTCTGTTTTTGATTTTGCGAAAAATTCCCGTTCTGATTTTATTTGTTTACAAGAACCTTTAGCGACAAGACAAAATGCGATAAATTCTCTGACAGCTATAAATGAAATGGCGCGGTAAAAGTTTCTGGTCGCCCGCTCTTGGTAAACAAGGCGGCGTTGCCATTCTTGTCGCTGAAAAGTTTACAATGGAAAAAAGATTCTTCTGGTAGAATTGTTATTGTTTTAACTGAACTCGACGACACGAAAATTAATTTGGTTTTATACTTATGCACCCACGAATCCAAGTGAACGTACTTTTATGACACAATTCATGAATATTTTTTCCGAACTCTTTTAAAATTATTGCTGGCGATTTTAACTGCATTGAAAACGTTTCTGATAAGCTTGGAGGAAATCCTACAATTTCCATGGATTTGAAAGATCTGCACAGTGTTCTCTGGCGCAAAAAAACACGGCCGACTGAAAAATACAATGCACATGGTAATAATGCGGATAAAACTATCGGTACACGTTTGGATAATTTTTTTATTGCTCAGGACTTGTATGATTCCTTTTTAAAATGTGAAATTTTGCCTTGTGTTTTTTCCGATCATGATTCCATTGATTTAAGCCGCAATTTGCATAATGCATTTTCCCGTGGACCAGGACTTTGGAGGCTAAATTTAGAATTTGATATTTGCGATATGATCTCAGAAATTATTAAGAAACATGCATTGTACTGGAAAGCATTTACTTCCATTCAAGCTTTGTAGGATTTTCTTAAAGAATCTATAAAATTAGTTGCTATAGATTTTGGTCGAAGTAAACAACGCATATTAAGTTAAATCGCGATATTAAAAGGCCACGCAACTATAAATTCTTTGATCGAAGCTAAACGGGCTCTTATTGAAGGAGATAGCTCAGCGAAAACCACCATAGAAACGCTTGAAAGAGAAATTCGGGCCATTAATTTATCCCAAATGAGAGGAAGCCAAATTCGTAGCAGAGTCAAAAGGCTTGAAGAAGGTGAAAAACTTACCAAATTCACGTGCTCAGAAAAATACTGTTCAATCTATTTATAACTCCGCCGGTGTTGAAGTCTTTTCACAAGATTCCGGCCCATTTCGATTTTTACCGTAATTTGTACTTGCAAGAACCTGTTAATTTAACAGTCCAAACCGAATTTTTGAACAAACTTGTAAACAGATTAAGTGAGAGCGAAATTTTATCCTGCGAAGGATTTTTATCTTTGGCTGAAATTACCCACGCAATGCGTGGACTTTCTTCAGGGAAAACCCCCGGTTCAGACGGATTACCTCAACAATTTTTCGCTAAATTCTGGGATCTTTTAGGCCCTATTCTGTTCGAAATTATAAATTTAGTTTGGAAAATAATTCTCTCAGTGATTCAATGCAAGGAAGCGTGACTAGATTACTTTACAAGAAAGATGATAAGAAAAACCTCAAACAATGGTGACCCCGCCATTTCGCTACTCAATGTTGATTACAAAATTTGTTCAAAAGCTCTTACAAACAGACTTTCAAAATTGTTACCCTCGATTATTTTAAGAAGATCAAACTTGTTCCGTCCCAGGTAGGACGATTTTTGAGAATTTATTTCTCTTGCGTGACACTCTAAAATATTATATAAATATTACCAATGAAACTGGTATCTTGCTGAATATTGATCAAGAGAAAGCCTTTGACAATTGACATGGTAGAAAAACATTGGAAAACTTTTTACCAATGTTTTAAGTCGTTTTGGATTTGGCCCTAATTTCCAGCGGTGGATTTCTACATTATACTGTCAAGCAAATATGAAAATTATAGTTAATGTGTTTTTGACCAAAGAAATTCCACTCGAGTGGGGGGTGAGGCAGGGAGATCCCCGGTCTCCACTTTTGTACATTTTATGCGCAGTTTTGGCGACCAGTATAAGAAAGGATGATACTATTGAAGGTTTTCTCATTCCAGAAGCCTGAGGAAAGCGTTTTAAAATTCGCCAATAAGCGAATGACTCCACATGTTTTGTAAAGGACATTTTTTTCTTTAGACAAATTGTTTACTTTTATACTTCACAAATACGAGACAGGTACAGGGACTAAATTAAACGTGGCAAAGAGTACAGAAGCCATGAGGTGCTCACGCCTTTCCAAGCTAGTAGATTAAAATTTGAACCTGTGAAAGGTTGTGGGGTGTTTTCACTACCACCCTATCGGCACTACTCATTACTAGGTTTTTAGTTAATGTTAAGACTATTTTCTTTTTCATTAAGACCATACTTTATGGTATATGGGTTTTCGAAATAAAGCGACTTAAATTTTCACAATGGCACCGAGAACTCTTGGGACACTGTAAGGGACATAAGGAATAACATCACAACACAGTTGCAAAGGGGGGGGGGGGGGCTGGGACTCTGAGACCCTTAACCTATACTAGACCATTTTGGCTGCATTTTGCAACCCTATTCTAGAATAAACACCGAAAAATCCTACCCTATCCTAGACCTTTTCTAGACTCGCTATTTTGCAGAAACTTGTTCACTATCACAGTCTAAGATACCAGGGGTCAGTAAAAATGTCGTACAGCACACCTTAAAATTTTTCCATTTGCCAGTAAACCTCGTCTAGACTAAATTCTTCATGCAACTGATCAGTTTTGTGGAAAATGATACCCTATTCTAGACCAAAAATTTCGGATTACTATACCCTATCCCAGACTAAACTGCTTGAAAACCATACCCTTGACAGCGGCACATACCTATATAGCTCATATATGGGAGTACCCCCTCCCCCCGGGCAAATTGATTTCTCCCGAATGACCAAATAGAAATTTTCTGCTTTGTGGTGTCATCCGAATATTTGTGAAATACAACAGTCAAAGCTTGTGACTCTATAAATAATTTAGCTACTGGCAACTCATCATTCAATACCAGAAATGACTAAAGTAATCATGTGCAAACCAGAAAGGACTTTCAAGTGGACCAAACGACCGGAAATGAACTTTATAAATAATCCCTTATGGACTATAGACTTTCAAGTGACTCATGTAAACCGGAACTGACCTTGTATTATTGTAACCGGAAATGACTAGCTTTATAACGCAGGATGCCTTGTAACCGGAAATGACTAGCCTCTCAGGATAATATTCTAAACTATAGGGATTTGTTATTGATGAATAAAACATTTTAAAAGGAAAAAACACTTTTGTTGTGTTTAGCGGAGAAAACGGTTTGCAAAATCGTTTTCCCCTGCTTTTTTTCGTGGTTTGCTACTCAAGAGAGGTTTCACATTTCAGAAACAGTGAGCTTTTGTGGAATTTGTTCAGTCTAAATGCACTGTGCAGACGGTAGCGTAATAAGCTTACTGTTTTTGAGAATTGCTAAAATTGAAAAATAGCCTGGTCGTCAATCTTAATTCTAATTATTCTTGTGCTTCCGACCTTTCACCTAGTTAAGCTTATCATCATCGTTTCTGTTCAGAGAGCTCCGCTGTTAGGCTAAGCCTATCTATATATATTAAACAAACTCCGCCCACAAAAGTTATACCGTCATTTCTCCGTCAATTTTTACTATTTTTCGATACTGTTTCTTTTGGATGAAAGTTCATTCTGTAGACTTTATTTTAACGCCAAAAAAAAATTTCAATAAATTTTCGATCTGAAGGTACACTGTAACCTTAATCGCAAAGTCCCTAGATCTTTAGTCACAGTGTTCACCGATCCCGAAAGCGCATTCACTCTGGTCATTCACATGGCCTGTAAAGTAACCTTATCCGGCTTAACTTTGCAAATTTAAAAGCCTTACTGATATACGTAATTTCCTACTTGTCAAGCTAAATCACTTGATAAGATCAATGAATGAAAATATTGAAATGAACTGATTTCCGACAGCGTGACCCAGTTAAAAAAGAAAAACGTAAAACTTTCTTATACAAGCGCATGAGTATAGGCTACCAGTGTAGCCTCTTGTTAACTGACAATTGGCCGAAGAAATAGTAGTTACCTGACAATTGGGTACCCCCATTAGCACCCTCATTTAGCAGTGCTAGATTAATTTGTCGTGTGTTTGGCCTTGTTTACAAAATGGTAAAGTAAGCTCACTGTAGCTGTCTTGGTGTTTCGTAATTGACTCCAAGACATTTAGTCTTTCCTTTTGACTGGTTCCATTTTCAGGTCATCTTTCTTTGGCTTTTGATAGTAGTCATTTTGTGATTCCACGCTCTTTCGTATCAACAACGCTTTGAGTTTCTCTACTAGGTTTTCGATGTGTGACCATAACAAAGCAAGGTGTGTTTTTCCTGTCTTGTTTACAAACAGCTGCAGCTCCAACTGAGCAATACGATCTTGAAGGGTTATCCATATCGCTACAATCAGCATCCAGAAGCGTCTGGCGTAAAAAAAACAAGGAGTGACGGAACAAACAGGCACTCAAAGAGTGAGCGTGGTTTCTTACTGCCTTGAAACATTCAGCAAGAAACTCTATATTTAACTCGGGTTCGTCTAATAGTTGAGTGAGACTTTGAAAATCAGATGTCAGTTCATTCCAAGCTTTCTCTACACAACTTCCTAAGCATAGCATTCCAATACAATTCACATCATCGTCTTTGCACTGGAGTTTTTGCCTTTCGTCTGTCGTCAGGAGAGGTTTAGGTCTCGATTCGATGTCTTGGATGAGCATGTCAAGCATCGCAAACGCCAACGGAACAAAATTCTCTGGGATTTTAACGCCTTTCGTCAACATCTCCCAATCGCGGACAGTTAAACAAGCGCTCAAAGCAGCTTGAATATCAACAACGTTGGTAAAATAAGCCATTTTCAACGGAATAAACGTTTCGAATTAACCGAACAAGAACAAAGTTTTCCAATCAAGAGTAAACCTCTAGTTGTAGGAATGACGCTTTCAAAAATTTTGCGCTTTTTATTCACAGACAATACAAATCTTAAGATCCAATCAGGGAAGGTATAGAGCAGGCAAGTTTGGGCATGTCTATTGTCCTATTGTTTTAAGAAGGCCGTGGAAGATAATTATGTACATATCAATGATTTACCTAGGCACTATCCCTAGTCATTTATTAACACAAAAGGTATAGGCAGTTGATAATACATATTAATAAGTTACCTATACCAAACCAAGGCACCTAGGCACCTAGTCCAAATTAGTATGCGGGAAATCCAAATTAGTATGCAGCAAAGCATATTGTGACGTCATTGACTGGGCATAGCTAATGGGGGAACGCAAACGAAACGCAAAGGGAACGCAGTAACAAGGCTTATCTTTTAACATAGTATACTAAGTATACTACTGCTCGCCCCCACTATCTGACAACATACAACAAGCTAAAACAGTTCATACCAAACTACATAAAACAAATAACATGTTTTCCATATTCACAATCAATTCATCTTTTTTATTATTAACCCTGACGTTCTATCGCATTAACGAGATGGCTTTAAGAGCCCTTTGATTGACGTTCTGCTTTTAAAAATTCTAGCTGTTTTCTTTGTAGTTTTGCTGGACAAAATTAAGACTAAGCTTTTCCAAACTCCCTGCTTTCATTTCCAAATATCTTTTCGGCAATAGAATGACTACGTACTCTGGAGGTGATTCTCTTTTGAACGCGTGTTTATAATTCCGTGAATAGCGAGATGTTTATATCCAAAAGGTTTCAAAAAACTTTTGACATATGCAAATGACGTGGTGAGCGAACGAAAACAAAAGACTAATCGTTTGTCTAAACAGATACTAACATTAGCCGTTCGAACGGATGAATATTTTTTTCCGAACGGAAAGCCCTAGCCGTTCGAACGGCTGAAGATTTTTTTTTTTGAACGGCTGAATATCTTATCCGAACGGAAAACCCAAGCCGTTCGAACGGCTGAATAAATTTTTTGAGCGGCTAGCAGCAACTGTTCGAACGGCTGAAGATTTTTCTTTTGAACGGCTAGTTAACGGATGTAGAATGATATTAATTATTGGAAGTTAACGTAAAAATACATTTGCGGACTGTCTTAAGGCGAAACTCGTCAAGTTCACTCTGAGTTTGCGGCACGACTGCTCAACGTCTGCTTTTCGCATTGTTCACTATTTTCTTCTCCCTGGCTTCGAATATGCATCCCTTTGAACCCTCACACAGCCATAAAAAGAAGCAGGAAGAAACCGTCTCGAATACAGCTGGCCGGTTCAACCATAGATTTCCTTCGCGTAGTCTTTTGCTGATTTTTTTGTTCTAAACGTTGATTGCATGGCTCAAACGATTTTGGTTGGAAGGTATTGTTCGTTTCCCGTAATCTGATTGGTTAGTTTAGTTTAGGTGGCCCTAAAACAAACCGGCTCACGAATTTCAGGTCGAATTGGAATTGGAGTTGTATGCGTGAAAACATAAAACTCGCTTTTATTTTTTGAACAAAATAAATGTTTTAAAACGTACATAATAACAAACGACATATTCGAACTATTACAAAAACACTAAGTATCAATGGAGAGATCTTTAAAAAACGTACTTATGTATATCATTACGCCGTTGATCTGTTTTTAGTCACTAACAATGACAAAGGAAATGTTAAACACTTACAAGAGTTCCAAATTTTGCTGATTAGAGAATATCCCTGAAGGCAATTGCTCAAGTCTATTTGATGACAAATCTCTACAAGTAATTAAGACATCACTAGTTTAATTTGTATATGTTATCGCATGGGCCCGTGTAAAATTAAGGATTAATATCACGCGTGTTTCCAGAAGCTGCAGAAATTGCCCGAGTCGCGAACACAAGTAATATTAATCCTTAATTTTACGAGGGAACATGCGATTACTTGCAGGGGCAAAATAGCGGGCAAAATTATACGGAAAGTTTTCAGACTTTTAAGAGGGTGTCTATAATAACCACCCACTCAATTTCCCGTGAAAAATAATTTTGCCTGAAACTCTAGCAAATGAAAGACTTTATCGAGGCTAGAAATAAACCAGGTTTGGTTTGGTTCAAAAGAATTTTCTTCTCGCGCAAGGAGCCGTTGAATGTTTTGTTCCAAGGGTTCGATTCATGTCTGGGTCTCGGGTTTTTTCTTTGTTCAACACTCTTGTCAAGATAATCACCACATCTTTTCCATTTCATTGCCGAGCTGGAAATTTACCATCTTTTTAATTCGTGAATACGCGAATTGTTGATCGAGTTCTAGCATTTAGGTAAAGATTTCACTCGACCGCTCGATCGCTCGATCGCTCGATCGCTCGATCACTCGATCACTCGATCGCTCGATCGCTCGATCGCTCGATCGTTCAAACTTCAGTATGAAAAATTAAAACCGATCTGCGGACTTCAAATAGATTTTTTAAGACTTAGTTAAACGCTGCGGCACGGTAAATGTTGTTTTTAAATGTGTAGCCTGCGAGCAAGCTCTCGGGCTCGGCGGCATAAAACACATTTTGTTTTTAAAACGATTTCAAATTAAAAAAAAAACATGTCTTTGCGTGACACAAATACGCATTGGGAACTGGCTGACGTTTACGCATCAATTGTTTGATACCCTGGGTGCCAGAGACTTTTCTCGTGCTCTTATCTCTCTTACGTTACACGACATTTACGTCTCATATCTTCGCCGCGAAAAAAGCCGGCCCCGACTTGTCACGAAAGCGTGCCCGAGAGAACGTCTGGTCCCCAGGGTACTTATTTCCCGGCGTTACCAATCGATGAAATCGATGATCGGAAATCCAATCGATAAATTGATATCAATTGATGAAATTAGTTAATTGATATCGATTGGTATCGGCCAATCGATGACCAATCGATAGTCACAAAAATAGTTCATCGATTGATATCGATTGGCAAGTACTTTCATGACAGATGTTCCAAGTGAAATTGAGCCACAAAGCGGCGACAAACGAGTCACGAAACAGTGAGTTTTCGCCGCTTCGTGCGTGTCTCGCTTTTCGCCGCTTTGCGACTCACTTTCACTTGAGTTTAGAAGCAAGAAGAAACTAAGAAAACGTGTGCGCTCTCATCGAATTTGGCCCACGCTTGCTGAGAGTTGTATAAACCTCTCGTGCAACTGAACTCTCATCCTTCAACTCTCGGTGACTCTCATTCTCGTTTGGCTAAAAGTCATGTTTTCAAAATAAATGTGTCGAATTTTCATATTTAAAGAGTAAGAAAACTGCATTGTGATAATCGATAACAATCGATGACAATCGATAGTAATCGATGACAGTCGATGACAATCGATGCCAATCGATGCCAATCGATAAGGTCACAAAAATCTTCTTCATCGATTGGTCATCGATTATCAATATCAATCGATTAATTGATATCGATTGTCATCGATTGATATCGATTTTAATCGATGATCGATTTCATCGATTGGTAACGCCGGGTTTTTTCACCGCTCTGTGAACAACAAAAAGCTTGGACCGATCATAGGGAGCCCACACGCGTATTTGTAAACTGAATATACTTATTTGTAAACTACAAATGTAATTAAAATGGCAAGTTAACATCTACCATTTTAATTCCATTTGCAAATTAAAAATATAATAAGCGTGTGGGTTCGCTACGCCTAAATCAAAGATCACAACAACTTTAAAGCGTTGTGTCATACAGTAGTCACTTTTTACACAATGCATATTTATGTCACTCTAAGCTAGATGCTTTCATCGTTTTCGAAACAAAATTTGTTTTATTTGAATTTTTACAAAAGGGCCCCCTGTCCTCCATTCACTCAGTATAGAAAGAGTATTTCATGTTCACGAATTGGCTCATAGGAGCCTTTGAATTTATTTGTCACCACACACCACACGGATGGTCATCGTTGTAGTCGACGAAGCTATAGTTCTCCGTCAACGAAATGTAAAAAAGGTGCTGAAGCATTAAATCCTCATGATAAAAGCGACCGAAAGTGAGTACAATAAAATGAAATAAAATTATTTAATAGCTTCAGGAATGTAATCATATAATCGAGTGGAAGAAAATTTATCGTTGCAAAACTCATTAAGCTCATTGATCGCAGATCAGATGATCGCAGATGAAAACCCTTAAGATATTGATCTGGTAATTCACTGGGTATCAATACTTGTCTATCTGACCCAAATGGACGTTATTTATTAGCTGGCCACCTCATAAGTAATTGATGAATTCGAGATCTCAGGAGGTTGTTTCGTTTCCTCGACGTTTATCTTGGGGTTATGATAGTTTGCGTCATCCAATTTATTAGTGTTAGCTAGAGTAAAGATATTGTTGGCCAGTGAACAAGCTCAGTCAATACAGCACACTGTCTATTACATTTATAAGAGTAGCCAAGAGGAAAAAACATAATGCCTATAATATTTTTCCACGGTATTCATTGTTGCTTCATCAGAATTTTGGTCAAAGTGATTAACCCTCGGACGTACACGCAACCTTATACGTCCACCTGGTACCAGGGGGGGTGGGTTGTTGCATCCTCCTCTCCTCCTTGAATTTTTGCGATGTTGCAATATTTTGGAAATATTTTACATCTAATGGATAACGCGTGATGTGCTGTACAAGATAAGGTAAATATTATGGGTTGTGGCGCTGCTGGGGTCCGTGCTGTCATCCAAAATTGCCGCCAAGATGGCCGCCATCTTGGATTTTACTAAAAATTCAAAATTTTTCGAAAAATGCGGAAATTTCAAATATTGTTTGCGAGAGTTGCAAAATAACATACAACTAAACATTTTGATGGTTTTGGTAGCATTTTATGTCTTTTTTCATTGAAAAAAGCTAAAAAACACGCATTTTTGTTTAAAAATGGCTTGACATCATGTTACTTTTGACGTCATATCTCGTTACCGTAGCAACTGGTTGCCGCCAAACTTTATCAAAAAGTGTTTTAAGGATAAGCCAACATCTACTGAAAACGGCATATGCTAATCTTAAATTATCTTGAAAATATGCGAGAAAAACCTTGAAATATTACTGTTTTCACGTGACTTAAGAGTAGTTCTCTGAGAAAGTGGTGCAAAGTTTAACCCTCATACCCCCCTCATTTTTTGTGTAGAGGTAGGTTACCTGGGAGGATGAACAAAAACAACCATATTAGGGTCAGCGGGTGTATCGTTGCCATGGTAACCGTGATTGATCATGCCGGCCTCAGGCCAATGTTTTGATCAAAAATTTCACTCTCAAGTAGGACATTTTTTTGGAGTCTCGTTCTCGGATGCGTGGAAACTAATTCAAATTAAATTCCATCAGAGAAAAGAGCTATCCTCCTACTAACATATTTTGTCTTATACTAACAAGAAGAAAATGGTCGCTCTACGATGTTGCATGTCCGCGGCCATTTTGTCAAACGGCAAAATCAATGACAACTATTTTCGCAATTTCTCTCAAAGTGCTCTTTTTCCAGAGACCAAATTAGCAGCAGAGCTTACAAACATGTTGAAGTTTCTAAATATCATAAAATCTTTTTGGGGAAAACTATTCTATAGCCATGGGAGTTAAACACATATGAGTCATATTTGACAAAACTACAAAATTGGCCATTTTGAAGAATAATTATTCAGCAGATTATTTCGCCCAAAAAGACGTTAGAGAGACCGCTTAAGCGCCAAAAGTATTTATCACTATCTTGTCTGTTAACTATGTTTGATAAATAAGGTTTCGTCCACTAAATTTATTGAATTTTAAATTGATAAAGCCTACCTTGTAAGGTTTGGTAATTTCTACAGCGTGCTTTTATCGCGCAAGTCTCTCGGTCGGTCGCTCCGTTTTCTTGGCCAAATATAGCAGACTCTAGCTGACAGACCACAACCATTTCCCCCATCGAACATCCACTTCAGAGACAGACGATGAATCGTTAGTCCGCATATAATTTTTGCGGAGCGAGCGCAGCGAGCGAGCAGCAACATAATCAGGATTTAAGAGAGATATATATGGTGGGACGAATTTTCGAATTCGTCACTTTTTACCAGAATGCATTGCATTTAACCACACTTTTTACCAGAATGCATTGCATTTAACCACACTTTTTACCAGAGTTCTCTGCGGCCTTTTTGACATGTGCTAAACCAGGAGCTTATATTGGCTAAACAAATTTTCTTTGGTTTTCGACAGTTTCTTCGATGCAATAATTTAACGCGTTTTGCTCTTGAGACTAAACTAATAGATATTTGAATAAAACTTTCAACTAAGAGAATTCGTTGACCTATTTCCTGGGTAAAGGCAAAGTGCGATTAAACTTGTTCGAATGTTTTCTTCAAGAAGCCAATAATTTCTGAAATAAAGTTTGCTTTCAAGATTTTTTGGTTGGCGAAAACATTATGCAAATCATCATTACGGATAAGAATGGCATTCTGATCTATATACACAGGAAAAATCGGAAATTTTAGAAAACACTAGACATAAAGCAGGTTGCTGAATTTAAATATTATTTTGTTATGTTTATAATATAATTCGCCCACGGTTGCGCTTTGCGCTGCAATTAGGATAAATAAATCGCCAAGTCTTCCGGAAGCAGAAAATCACTGAATTCCAGGAGCCCATTACCAGGAGCCTCCATACGCACTATATCCTTGAGTCAACCTTTGCTCGTATCTTTTTTTTATTTTCTGAACAGTCTCAAGTTTCTATTTCTCGCGTAATTGGGCTGTTTTCGCCTGCGTCAGCACGTAAAACAAACAAAACTGACAATAACTTTGTTCTGATGCGTCAGTACGTGAAACAAAAAAATTACAATAACTTTGTTCTGATTGACGGCATAAAGCGCTCGCGGGAATTCGAGCGTCTAAAAATAAAAATATACGGGCAAAGGTTGTCTCCATGGGTTGATATGGGAGATTAAGGCTCTGGGTAATGGGCTCCTGCTGAATTCTGATAAGCGTTTAACTCTTTTATTCAAGGGAAAGACACTTTCATTCAAAAAAATATGAGTTTCATTAAAACGTTTTGACCTTTAGAACAAATATTTTGGATTCATAAACATGAAAAAACAGCGCGCGATCGAATTACACTCCACACGAAATTTGCATATATGAAAGAAGTGTATTTGCGAGAACACTTTGAAGAAACTGTGAAGCCTGTGAAGTCATGATGCGTCACGCAATATTTCTTTTTATTAAAATGTTTCACTAATTTATAGCACTCATCACCACAGTTTTGACATTATGAAAGCATAATCTCCTGAATCCGATTACATGTATTGTTTTTTCATTACCTGTAAATTTAGGGCTTCCAAAAATTTATCGGAAACCTGGCAGGAGAAGGGTCAAACAATCTTGCCATCCGTCGGTAGGGTGGGGGGGGGAGTGGATTCTTTCTGGAATAACCCAATGTAATAGAAATAATTCACGGTTAACGTTTGGGAAGTATTACACTAGTGTGGGTTTGATCGGGAATCAATAAATTAATATTCAAAAGCGAGTACAGAAAAATTGGTAGCTTCAATCAACGCGTCTTAGAGTCTCATGCGCATAAGTATATATATGTGTAGAGTAAATACAGCATGGTTATGTTTTCCAATAATAATACCCCCCCCAAAAAAAGCAACAACAACAACAACAACAACGATATATCGAATTCACCTATATAAAAATAACACTAAGTAAACAAATCAAATGTTGACACTGAATATCATTTGATAAATTAGACCTAGTACGATTATAATTTATCTTCCTACTTCGACAAATGTGAATTTTTTTGCCTGGGGGTGAGGGTGGTCTTAGTTTTAAAAACAGTTCACAATTTGTGACTATTTTCAGAGTCTCACGTAAGCTAGCCTGCGAGCAGGCTCACTTGTTTGGGGTATCGCGCGAGTATCTTGGCGGCGGAGCCGGCGGAGCCGGCGAAGCCAGCGAGAAGTACATTTCTCGCTCGTAATTGGCAGCTTCGCTGCTCGCATAGCACTCGCGCGCGAAACCCAAATAGTAGAGCCTGCAGGCAGGCTACACGCAAGCAGATGGATCACTGCCTAGCTAATGTCAACATCAACAGAATGAGCCGCAGCATTGCTATCTTTTAGATATCCTAGTCTGATATATAATGGAAGAAGAATTCACTCGATCAAAACACAGTCGCGCTTTTCGTGGTTTCTGCATTCCATGGAATAAAATTAATCAGTACAATCCATCCAAAAAGTAAACTAAATGCACCACTAACACTGCACTAAGTAAATACTAGTCTGTAACCAATCCAGAATAAAATAAGCGGCTTTAATCGACTCGTGGATAGACTTTGTTGAGAAGCCAGGAAGTTGTTATCGAGTAAACGTACGGACCGGAAATACAAGGAGCAATTTATTACTGCTGACCGGATGTAACGCAAACATAAATTTAATTTCACAAATTTAAGTTTTTGTGACGTCACACTAGTACGCTATTATGTCGGTCTATTCACTGAAATGCAGTCATACCAAAAGCCGAATTTCCCGGGCGGGCGGACACCCATATAAAAATGATGGCGGTGCTTGTCGTAAATTTTCGAAAAATACCCTATAAGATACCAGAATTACAAAGTGATTTTCCGGTTCCAAGGTTTAATACTGTTAAGTATGGTAAGCACAGTACCAGATATTTAGGCATACATATGGAGCAAGATAAGCCAGGAACTACGCAGTAAGACCAGTCTTCAGGCATTCAGGAGAGGGGTGCGTGCTCTCAATGTGCTTGGCTTGCTGGACGGTACGTGTGGCTGCTGTGCATGCTCATCTTAGAGTGGTGGGTATGCACAGTGGCTTCTGCTGTCTGGCTTCCTGGTGTATTGGGAGTGTTCTCGTCTGTTTATTTGATTGTTTGTTTTGTCTGGTCGTTAGTTTGTCTTTGTTTGTCCCCTGCTTGCTGTTTTTGTTTGTAATAATTTTATATATTCATGTTATTTTTATAATTGATAATATTTTAAGACTATATTTTTATATATTAATTATATTCTAAGACTACATTTTTAATTTTTTTACATATATTTGAATTGTATTCATATTATTTATTTATAGTGTCCATAATTAGCTATATATTAATTATATTCTAAGACTATATTTTTTAATATCTTTTTTACATATACTTGAATTGTATTCATATTAATTATTTATAGTGTCCACAATTAGCTTTTAGCTAAATACCTTGACACTTTAATAAACTTAATGTATGTATGTATGTATGTATGTAGAATCTTGTTTGATGGGTGTGGCTCACAGATTTGTTACCCTAGGAGGTACCAATTTTAAAACAACACATCTCATATTCTGCCATATATTTCAGCTGAATTCTGACGGGTCATTTTAGATTTTAGCATTTTAAGCGGTCCCATCTACCAATTTTAACCTCTAACAGGTGCGACGAGGACTCCCGTCATTTTTATACTGGAGTCCCCCGCCAGCGTGCGTTGTTATGCGCGCATGCGTATCATGCTCTCTCTCTCGCCCTCGTGTTCTCGGCCGCCATTTTGTCGAGTTGTTGTTATGGTTGTTTAATAAACCGTTTGGAGTTACGTTCGCTGTATCGGGTTGTCCTTTCCTCATTACTGGCGTGGTGGCAGCGGTGCATCGTATCCACGTCTCGAACGAAGAGAGAGCCAGCATAGTGGTGGATTTTTCACCCGAATTCCACACGAGGAGATACAGAAGCAGCTCACTCTATAGCTGTTCATTCCGGGCTCCAAGACTCAAAGCTGAGCAAACTTCGTTTATTCTTAACTTCAACGGAACACCATAATGAACACAAGAGCACCAAAACAATGGTCCCTGACCAAATACGAATCCATAACTTCCTTTGAAGCTTGGCGACCAAACCTTTTGCATGTTTTCTAGCTGACAACGTGACATGGCTGAAGAAATCAACCGCTTCTCCCTCTCGTGGCTTTCAAGATGACGGTGAATCTATACGTGCATATGCCCGCAGAACAGCTCGACAAAAGTGCACCAGCTTTGAGCTAATGCTAGGTCAGATCGCAAACTATTGCCCCGTGATTTCTCGCAACACTATCGTTAAGAACTCGACCTCTATGAATTCTATCTGGCAAGCTATTCGACTTCACTACGGTTTTCAATCAACCGGCGCTCACCTTCTGGACTTCAACAACATAAAGCTTGCACAGACGAACGCCCCGAAAACTTGTATCAACGCCTTATTTCATTTATCGAAGACAACCTATTACCTGGGAACAGTCATATTTCACATCACGGCGAAACCCCCACAACAGACGAGGAAATGTCACCGACCTTGGAAAACCTAACTGTACTAACCTGGCTAAGGTTAGTCCACAATTAGCTACCAAACCTTGTAAAACAACGCTATGGCACCGAGCTAAGGTCGAAGTCCCTCACATCCCTTAAACCAGAAATCTCCCAAGCTTTGGATTCGCTCCTCGAAGAAATCCGCACCTCGGCCGATGCCAAGATCCTCCGGGCATCTACATCAACATTCAGACCCTCTACGAGAGCTCCTTACAATACACGCCCACAGCTCGTCACTAAGCGCCCCGTCAGGTCCTGCCCCTTGTGCAAGCAGGCCGGCCGCAACAATTACTACTTCCTGAGTAAATGTACCTACCTGCCAGCCGATGATCGCACATTTCTCACTAAAGCACGCCTCACAAGCTCCCTGTACGAAGATGTTGAAACCGAAGACCCCGATTTATTCCATCCGCTCCAGGCAGAGGACACAGTGACCCCACCCTGTCCCTCAGCCAGGATCGTTTCACGCCGTGTGAGCACAAAACAATCTCCACATTTTAACACCTTCTATCGTCAACACCCGCTCAAGCTTACTTTAGACACTGGCGATGAAACATGCACGATAAAAGCTTCCGTCGCTCGTTCCATTGATGCTTCCATCGTCAATCATCTTAACAGGCCCTACAAGCAGACGGAGTCACACCACTCGCTGTTGTCGGTGAAACTCACCTCACCCTCTCAGGAGCTCATCTCACCCTCACACTCAATGCCCTTGTGGTGGAAGATTTGGACGTCGACATTTTAGCTGGAACACCGTTCATGATCGCCAATGTCATATCTGTTTGCCCTGCCAAATTTCTGATTCAAGGCTCCGAAGTTATCCTTTACACTGCGGATGCAAATATCAGTCCCAGGCCCACGCGGTTCGCCGCACCCAAATTTACCTTCTGCACTCGTCAGCGCCTACCACCGTTGTGTTTCCAGGTGAATTCCTCGAAATGGACGTCCCCCCCTGACTTTGGCCGTGACTGTACCTTGGCTATAGAGGCACGCATCGACGCTCCATCCCACCAGTGTTCCAACTTGACCAACATGCATACGTGGACTCGGCACAACAATATCCGGTTCAACGCTTCTAAATGCAAGGCGCTAACCATCACTCGAAAAAAGAGCCCGCTAGACTTCATTTACAAGCTTGATAATTTACAGCTCGAGCGTGTGTCCACGGAGAAAGACGTTGGAGTTAATATCACCAACTCCCTCACCTGAAACCAACACATCCATGCCATTACTGCTAAGGCCAACAAGTTACTTGGACTTTTAAAACGCACGTGTCCACTATTAAATGATGTCTCTGCTCGACGCTCACTTTATCTTGCACTTGTGAAGTCTTGTGAAGTTATCCTATGCGACCCAAGTCTGGTCTCCAGACAAGATTGAATTAAAAACTCAAATTGAATGGGTTCAAAGGAGGGCCACAAGGTGGATCCTCAAACAACGTGTAGGTGTGATGTCATTCAGAGACAGACTTTTAACTTTGAAACTTCTTCCTCTGACATTTGACCGTGAACTCAAAGAAGTAGTAGGATAGGCACAGCAGCTACCTTTTTTTGCGGGGGAATCTAATTAATTGCGGGGGAATACATTAACGTAGATGACGTCATAAGCTCTTGTCTTTTATCTCATGAATAAAATGCTGTGGTTTCTCATTAACGTGCGGAGGTATACATTAACGACCGTTATTGCTGTGGTATTCCATTACCTACAATAACCAGTTCCAAAAACCGGGTTAGCAAGGATACCCCCTTTCATCACAATGGCGCAATGAACTTGCCCAGACTTGCCCTATTGTTTCCACCTAATTTTCTACGTTGATTGGTTTATCCGGAGATCTATTGTTGTTTTGTTATAAAAATACCAGAGACCGTGAAGCAGCCTCATTCTTACAACTCGCTTTTGCCTTGAGATTTTTTCGAGTTTATTGCTTCGTGCCACAAATCGTTCAACTTATTTCGTTTGAAAATGGCGTTTACCAGCGTTTCAGATATTGAATCTGCCTTGAGTGCTTGTACATCGGTTCAAGAATGGGATATTGTGACAGAATCGATTCAAATCCCGGAAAATTGTGTTCCGTTGGCTTTTGCGAGGTTGGCTGAGCTTACAGTTCAAGAACTCGAGGTACGTTTATGTTCAGTTCATAAAGACGTTATGATTGCTCTTTATTGTAAACTTCGCGCTTTCTTTTTTATTCCATTAACCTTCAGCGCACTTTTTTTTTACTCTTTGATCAGTACAGTAATTCAAACATTGCTTTCATTGAATTGAATCGTTCGACTATTCTATTCCCACTTTGACCGTATTTTATTTTTATTTATTACGTACCACAGGTCTCAAACAACGAGATCCCAACAACAAACGTAGAAGAAGAGTCAGTTGATTTGAATGATCTGGTAAGTTAACAGAGAAGAGAATAAACTTTCATAGTTCTTTTATTAACTTCACGCACCGCTTACCAGTTCATTATGCTAACAGACTTGACCGAATTTGCATGTAAAATTAACACCTCTTTGTTCAGCGATTTAGTAATTTAAAAAAACAATGAGATGTCAGAGAATGTAATATCAGAATAAGCACGATCTCAATTTATCTTTTGAGATTTTGGAGGCTTTATAACTAAGTGAAAATAATTCTGTGCTAAGTTTATGTATCATATTTCTAGTGCTCATAAGACTTCTGCTATTTAAAACTGAATGGACATTTTAATGAAATTTCCGATGCTCTACAGCATGCTTTTTGTGCTGATTATTTACGGATTAAGTTGTTGCTAAATTGAAGATTAATTAGATTGTTTCTCCTCTTATCAGTCTTCTAAACATCATTTATTATTTTCTATTCTGTAAGGATAATGTGGACGATAGTCTACTCATACCAACGGAAATGTTAGAACCATGGGGTGATTGGGAAAACGAGTTTCAAACTTCAGCGCAGGTAATTAAGTGTGTTTATTCTGTGAGATTGTTACTATTTAATCGCAAAACGTTTATTTATTATTCGTCTCATCGGATTCAATTTCTCAGGATCCGCAAGAACCTATGCCGGACCAATTACAGAGTGGAACTGGCGGGAAACGAAAAACCGAGGTATGTATTATAATAGTGGTGTAATTGTGTAATTGTTTATCGAGGTGCTAACACGATTTATTTAATTTTTCTTTTAGGACGAAGTAAATATGCATCCAGCCAAAAAGACTCGCCACGAATGCGAGACGTGTGGAAAAGTGTTTACTCGAGCAGATAAATTGAAACGTCATCAACAAACTCACGTCAACGAAAAACAACACGAATGTTCCAAGTGTGACAAGAAATTCAGAAGAAAATCGGACTTGCAACGCCACGAGAAACAAGTCCACGAGCGCCGGGCCACTCAGCGCGAGTATCGTTGTGGTATCTGCGAAGAAACCTTCAATAATATGGCGCCGTTTCGAGCTCATCAAAAGACGGCTCACCCCACTCAATCTACCAGTAGGAAACGTCCAGCCAAGAACAACACCTCAGGTAAACTTTAAATTAGTAACTGTTTTAGCTAGGGGTTAGTTAGATTTGTACTTTTATTCACTTGTACTTACGTGGAGCTGTATTTTTCAGTGTTTGTTATTGAAGTGAAATATATTTAATTCATTCATTCAACTAATCTATTTCTTTAGTTAGTTAATAATTAAACGCCCCGTTATTTCATCATTAGAATCCCTCTCTAAGAAAGCAAGGACTACTCCTGGCGAGAGAACACCACCACAGCCACAGTCAACTCAACCACAGTCCACTCCAATGTCGAGCTGGCAGGAAGACCCAAGAGCCTTAACTGACCTTTCCGAAGACCGGCAAAGTCCCGTTTCCGAGTATCGGCGCAACTGGTATCAAATCCGTACTCGATTCAACCGTCAAAATAGACTCTTGGACTGGTACAACTTCCGCCTATCTTCCCTCCAACCCCAAGAGCTTATAAACCACCTGGACCAGATATTTACAGATCAGTCCACTGTCTTTAAGTTAAACGTTTCTTTTGGTTTTATTCTGAGAAACAACGAAACCGGTGAACTTCAATATCATTACGCTTCCCGAAACAACAACCTCCTCTTTGAGTCCCCATTCCAGATTACAACCGCAGCCGATCTCCAGCAAGTTCGCGACACGCTCCGGAATATTGACATACTAAACTGGGTACGCCAGCAACGCCCAAACTCCAAATGGGTGGTGGATCAGGTGACCAATATCACTTTCTTCGTCAGTAAGATCCGAGGGCATCCCATTGGACGGGGTACCGATTTGCCAGACTACCTTACCAAGAATCGTGGTTTAGTACCCTTGGATCGCAATGCACAGACTGGTAAAGTCTACAACGATAATCTTTGCTTCTTTCGGGTCCTGGCTGTCCATAACGGTTGTCACCCTAAAAATCTGGAGCGAGATACGAAGCATTACTACCAGAGATACCGGGAAACTAGACTTGATGAAAAGAAGTTTTGTGGTGTGAAGCCCAAAGAACTCCATGATCTGGAACATCTCTTTGAAGTAAACATCTTTGTGTACTCGTTAGAGCCTACCAAACCGGATGGAGAGGAAGACAATAATGAGACAGAGATCGCTGCTCAACTGATTCACCGATCCCTTTGCCACTACGCCAGTACTCTCTATCTCAACCTGTATCAGCATCACTTTTCCTACATTAAAGATATGAACACATTCGCCAAATCATACAGCTGCTCTCGATGTGGCAAATTCTGGAAACACGTGGGTATGCTTCATCGCCACGAGCGAAGCTGTGAAGCTAAAGTCCAGTATACGTTTCCTGGTGGTGCTTACAAGACTCCACCCACCATCTTTCAATTGCTAGAAGACGAAGGCTTCACGATTCCTGAACACTTAAAGTACTTCCCTTACAGAGCTACCTTCGACTTTGAATGTATGTTCAACCCGCACACGAGTCTTAACGATACAAAAAAACTTACCTGGAACGCCAAGCACATCCCGTTGAGTGTAAGCGTCTGCTCGAATGTTCCGGCCTATGACCAACCCAAGTGCTTTGTGTCTGATGGAGATTCTAAACAGCTTGTCAAAGACATGGTTGAGTACCTGGTAAAAATCAGCGAAGAAAGTTATCGCCTGCTGAAGGAGGATTTTTCCTTTCTGTATGAAGCTTTTGAACAGAATTTACAAGAAAATACATCGGAACGTGCCGGATCAACAAGACCAAGCAACATCAGTTTTCAAGAAGACAGTGACGATGAAGGAGAAGATCTGCTAGAAACAGATGATGAAGATGAAGACATCGAATCTGAAACGGAAGAAGATCGTGCGTTCCTAGATGATGAAGTGGAGGAGCAAGGTCCTTCTTTTTACCGAGCTTTTGAGCGAGAGCGGGAGGAACAGAGCAATGATGATCATCGTGCTAACCAACCACAAGTGAGTACTGTAGAACCCGAGACGAAAAACGTAAAGCCTCTGAAGAAATTGAGAGACAGATTTGATGAATACCTGAAAGAGCTTCCTGTCCTTGGTTTTAACTCCGGAAAATATGACTTGAACGCTGTAAAAGAATTCCTCTTTCCAGTCCTGTTGCAGAACGAGGAAGTCCTGTTCACCATTAAACGAAACAACAACTTCATGTGTTTAAAGACGGAACACCTTCGTTTCTTGGATGTCACAAACTTTCTTGCTCCAGGTTTCAGCTACGACAACAAGTTCCTAAAGGCATATGAGTGTCCACAAACCAAAGGCTTCTTCCCATATGAATGGATGGATTCTCTCGATAAGTTAGAGCACTCTTCTCTTCCCCCGCACGAAGCCTTCTTCTCCACTCTGAAAAATGAAAACATCTCCAAAGAAGAGTACCAGTATTGTCAACAAGTCTGGCCAGCAACAACATGACCACGTTTAAAGATTTTCTTATCTGGTACAATAACCTTGACGTACAACCCTTCTGCGATGCTCTCGAAAAGATGTGTGCCTTTTGGAAAAACAAAAAGCTTGACATGTTGAGACAAGGAATCTCCATCCCCGGTATCACCTTAACCTACCTGTTTACCACCTTAGAAACTGGCATTTTCTTCTCTCTCTTTGACGACAAAAACAAAGATCTGTACTCCTTGTTCAAGAAAAATATGGTGGGAGGACCTAGCATCATCTTCCACCGCTATCACGAGGCAGGGAAGACAAAGATCAGGGAACAAGAAATGCAAGATCAAGGCCAGGAACCAAAGGTGTGTCGAAAGATCGTGGGCTACGATGCGAATGCACTCTATCTCTGGGCCATCATGCAAGACATGCCCACTGGATCATTTACCAGACGAAGAGAAGAAACAGGCTTCAAGAGAGAAAGTTCCTCCAAGATGGCCACGGAGTGGTTGGAATGGAAAGCGCAGGAGGGAGGCATTCACATACGACATCAGATGAACGATACAGAAAAACGTATTGGAGAGAGACGACTTCCCGTCGATGGTTTTCATGGCCCTTCTCAAACAGTCTTTCAGTTCCATGAATGCTGGTGGCATGGCCATAACTGCTACCTGACCAAGGGAAAGGAAATGAATGATGTCAGGACAAAACCTATGAAAGAGTTACTGGAAGAAACCAAAACTAACTCCAAGTATATCAGAAATGAAGGATACAGACTCGTGGAGATGTGGGAATGTCAGTGGCGCCGACTCAAAAGAACCAACCCCGCAGTACAAAATTTCTTAAGAAAGAAGTTTCAGCGGCCGCTTGACAATCACAAGAACCTGACTCATGACGAAATCCTGACTGCAATTCAAAACGAGTCCCTCTTTGGGGTTGTGGAGTGTGATATTCGAGTTCCTGACCACTTGAAACCCAAGTTCTCCGAAATGTGTCCCATTTTCAAGAACACAGATATTTCAAGAGAAGATATTGGGGAATACATGAAATCCTTCGCAGAGGAGCAAAACATCATGCCGCGGCCTCGTAGAAGCCTCATTGGTAGCTTTTTTGGGGAGAAGATCTTGTTGGCAACTCCACTCATCAAATGGTACCTGGATCACTGGCTGGAAGTAACCCATATCTACCAAGTGGTGGAGTATACACCCGTTCCTTGCTTCCAACCCTTTGGGGAAGCTGTCTCGGAGGCACGACGGGCAGGAGACGTGGACCCCAACAAAGCTATCATCGCGGATATCATGAAATTGGTAAGTTTTATTTTTTACGATTTTTTTTCTCTATAAGTAAAATACATTTTTAATTTCATATGCAAATTTTGCTAACTGCATGTGTTTGCACATTATTGTACAGGTGGGGAATTCCAGCTATGGCAAGACGATAACTGATCAAGAACGTCATCGAGAAGTTAAGTTCTGTGAAGAAACTAAGGCCTCCAGACTTATCAACACACCCTTCTTCAGGCAGATTGATTCCATAGACGAGAATACATACGAAGTTCAATCGTGCAAGAAAACCATCAAGTTAAACCTTCCCATGCATATTGGTTTCTTTGTTTACCAATACGCCAAGTTGCGTATGCTTCAGTTCTATTTTGATTTCATGGATAAATATAATCTTGATCGTAGTGATTTTCAGTACTGTGAAATGGACACCGATTCAGCTTACATTGCGATTTCGGGGCCATCGGTGGAAAGTTTAGTGAAACCAGAACTGAAAGAAGAATTTGAAACGGACAAGGCCAACTGGTTCCCAAGAACCGATACTCCAGAACATAAAGCGTATGACAAGAGAACACCTGGGCTGTTTAAGGAAGAGTGGTCAGGGGAATGAATCATTGGATTAAGTAGCAAGACCTACTATTGTTTTGGAGACGATGATAAGTTCAGCTGTAATGGGTCAATAAGAAAACGAATGACATTAACAAAGAGAAATATCTTAAAGTTTTGTTGACCAAACAGAGTAGTGCAGGATTGAACAAGGGTTTCCGAGTAGTCAACAACAGCATGTATACTTATGAACAAGTACGGGATGGCTTTGCCTACTTTTACCCCAAACGAAAAGTCTTGGAAGATGGGGTCACCACCCTTCCTCTAAATATTTAAGTTTAATTTGTAAATATAGTAGTTTTGTAAATATAGATTGTATATAGATCTTTTCATTCTCTTTTTATAGATTTTTATTTCTTATAATGGTCGATATATATTTATAGATTTTAGTTGTAAAAAGTATTTTTCATAGCTTTTGATATAGCTGTTTTGTACACAGGAAAATAGTTTGTAAATAAACAAAGTTGGCAGAATTTTAATCATGGCTTGTTTCCTGACTCAACGCGCGCGCGCGCGACCTTCACGCGCAATCCCAGGTAAAAATACAACGTTAAAAAGTGTCCCTTTTGTCCCTTGTGGCCCTTAATTGCTTGATGAATTAGCGATAAATTTCGTGTTTCAAACAGATTTGTTCATTTGAAATCAAACTTTCATAGAGTTAACATGGTACGAAGGAAATGTAAACATTGTCCCATTCCTGATTGTCATGCGAAATTTTTAGTGAAATTAGCAAATCATTTAGCTCAAGTACATGACTTAGCTGAACTCGAACGGAGATATTGGCTCCAATTTGCTAAATTAAAGAATACCAACATGGTTCGTGTGTATGGGAAAGAGGTTGAACCTAAAACGATTTTTCTTTAAATCAAAGTGTTCGCAGTTTGATCAGTCAGTTATGATCATGGATCCGAGGTGGAAACATCCCTTCCCCGCGCTTGTGGCCGGACCAACGTGTTGCGGAAAAAGTCAATTTGTTAAACGTTTATTAGAATCAGGAGAAGACGTGATTGATGGGGCGCCTGAAAATATTATCTGGTGTTATGGAATGTATCAACCAGCCTACGATGAAATGCAAGGAAGTATTCCAAACATTACGTTTGTCGAAGGAGTGCCTGGCGATTTAGAATCCATGATAGATCCGTCGTTTCGAAACCTTGTCGTTATTGACGATTTGATGCAAGAACTTAGTAATGATCAGCGAATTACAAATCTATCGCAATCTCAGCGTTATTTTTATTCTCCAAAACATTTTTCACCGCGGAAAAGAATTGAGAGATATGAGTTTGAACTGTCATTACCTAGTGGTGTTCAAAAGCCCGCGTGACAGTAGTCAGATCAATCATTTAGCAAAACAGATGTTTCCCGGTCATACAAAATATATGCAAGAAGCTTTTGAGGATGCGACCAAAAGACCTTATGGGTACTTGTTATGCGACCTAAAACCGGAAACCCCTACCGACTTCCGGCTGCGAACAAATATTTTCCCTGGGGAGACTCAGTACGCTTACGTCAGAAAACTATAAAACGCGTGAACCACATCAAATTTCGTCAGTTGAGCATGGCCCAGCGACTGAGAAAGAACCACGATTTTCTGAAGCTCCTTGCCAAGTGTACTCCAGCTCAACGTAAAGCCATTTTGAAAGTAGCCGACGACGCTTTAGTAAGAATCATTTGTGAGTGTGTTCTCAACGTACTTAAAGGAACAGTGCCTGTCAGTAAGCCAGCCAAGAAAAAGCTTTTACCTCACAAGAAATCTTTGATCGCTTTAGCCGAAAAAAGTACACCGCTTACTAAGAAAAAGAAAGTGTTGGTACAACACGGGGGAAATTTTCTAAGTGTTTTGTTACCTCCTGTGCTTCGTGTATTAAGTTCGATTCTTTCCTAAAATGAATCACACAAAGCGTATGGTTCTCGTGCCTGAAAATACACTAGAGCGCTTACAGCAACTCCAGCAGATATTAACTCCACCAGTGACACAAACTCTAAAAAACTTAGACAGTGAAATGGGTCAGATTTTATCCAGTAAAGAGCTCGACGATGACGAAAAAGCGAGACTGTACAACCAAGTGTTACAGCGGTACTTGACTTATTACGATCAGAGAAAAGGTCAACCACTTCAAGTGAAATTAACAACCCCCAAAACTATAGAAACTCCTAAACCAGAAGAGAATGAACAACCTACGGAAGAAACAGCCACCGAGGTAGAAACTATACCCACAGCGATAGAAGAAGAAGTCATGAAAAGTGTACCCAAGATGTACAGAGCTGGGGCTAGACAACTCTTGGATAAAATAAAAGAAAACTGAGATGTGTTGCAGTGGAATGAAAAGGGAGAATTGCTGTATGAAAACAAACCGATACCCGGGTCTCACGTGGTGGATTTAGTCAATGATATAGTACGTCACAGAAAAGGCTTTGAGCCTGTTGGATGGTCAGTGTTTGCGAGAGGTCTGGCGCGAATGAACGTACCCGAAAACCTAGTGCGCAATCCCCAGAGGCAGAGCACCATCCGGGAGTTTAAAACAAGAATTAGAGAAGAAACACCTGGCAGTCCCTCTCGTTGACTTCCTACCCCACCTCCTACCTCATCACCCGTGAAAAAACAAAAGCGAAGGGTCGCAAGTCCACGCCTCCAAGCTGTCCGTTGGTTGCGATTATAAATCATGACAAGAGACATTTTTTCATTGTAATCACTTCTTTATTTTTGATCACTCAATAAAATACATTGAAAGGAAATTACATGTTGTCTTTACTGAACTTTGTGCTGTGCTTTTGATCCTTGTTTGTTTACATGGGTATGATATTTTTTTAGACTTAAAGGGAAATGTTTTTCGATAAAGCGTTTTACAAGAAAATCATTTCGACGTTTATTGTTAGAAAATCTATGTACAATGGTGTTCATACTAACATGGCGACAGCGAAATAAGGCATAGTATAAGCTCAAGAAATTAGTAAATGTTCCAGTATAATTGCTTGGTGGTAATCCGTAAGAGTCGAAAAATTCTCCCTCGCGGTCTTTGGTGAAATAAAACGCAACCCAATGCGATCCGGGCTTGTCACTCGTATCCACATTGGCAATGAACAGGGCTGGGTAGGATGAAACACTGTTTGGCAGTTTATCTGAAGGATACACTCCTTGAAACACGCCTCGGGCATATTTATCCTTTCTCAAAATAAGCGTCAGTTGAACGGTATCCATTCTAGTTTGTGAAGTCGAACAAAACGTTTCGATTAGCGTCAATCTCAATCACGTTTTGAAACTCGGCGTAGACGATGAGGTTCACTGTGTTGGCAAGTGGCTGATTAAAATGAAGCTCGACTCGAAGGTTGCCTTGTTTTATAAGCTCAAAATGTTCACCCGCGCAGTGATCTGGGGATAAGTCAAAACAGAAAGCGGTGTAACCAGAACCATAATCGCTTCTATTTATCTGATTGCCTGTATCCTGGGCTAGCTTTCCACTTCCGGAAAAAAGGCTTTGATATCCAGCTATAAAATTCTGACCACCGGCCTCGTCAAATTTGAGAAACAAGGGTTTTCGAGGAATTTGTTCCCCATCCACGTACACACCCACTTGAGTTAAGTTGTGATGTTTGAAGTTAAAGAGATTGGAGGTGAAAGTACCGTTAAATGCTTCTGTGTCCACCAATACTAGTACTAGGCGCTTCGGAATGTGACCCAGGAAAAGATTATCTGGGGTGAAATTACTGAATGCTTGTGGTATGGAAAGAACTTTGCAGTCAACTCGGCGAATCGGATATTTGGCAGTTGTTTGCTTTAGCGCAGCGGCATGTCCCAAACTAATGGAAGAGGCTACTTTAACTTTGCGAACGTACAGGATTGCTTCTGTGATAACCACCTTGAAGTTGGCACCGCCAGCTGATGACAGCAAGCAGAACGAATTCTTGGCTCTGTTGAGCTTGATTCTCAGATTGACTCCGTTCAGTATTAACCGGTCTTGAAAGAAAATATCGCTGTGTATCGGTCCCATCATGTCCACCGTGTTACTCTGTTTTGTGAATTCATAGCGAGCCTTTAAACCCATGTTTGCATCGGCATCTTCAGCCACTGGATTAACTACATCCATCTTTCCAGGGGTATCTGTAAAACATAGCCATGGACAGTTGACTTGTTTTGGCTTCTTCACCGTAGTTCAGCAACGTTTCAATCATGGCGCGATAAGGGTAGGTATTGGTTGATGGGGAAATAAGTCGCTCGTTCAAAGACACATCCACTTGTGAAAACAAGGAATGGAGAAAGAGGTTCACGGGTCCTACTTCTGTGTTTGGGTCTAAAGCGGCACCGTCTGCTTTAGTGATCTTTGCCTTGACAAACAACTGGGTTCGTGCTAGGTCTAGATATTCTTCTCCAGTTCCAGAGATATTAAATTCAATAGGGCCACTGTCAGTAATGTTACTGAGGGGATGATATTCAATCCATTGTCCCTTGGTGATGTTTGTGTAGCCGGAATCGTAAAAAGATCGAGTTCCGATTTCGTACACTCTTGAGATTCGTGATGAACAAAAGCCATGCTTACTTTGATTTAGTTTAAAAAATATATTCCAAATTTTGTCTCGGCTTCCTCTGCTGCGGAGATGTTTTCCGTTTCTTGCCTGGTGGCGAACTGTTTTTTCTAGGCTGTGCTTTCCTTTTTGTAGCTTTTTGACCCCCACCTGACTGCGCTTGCGAGGGATTCTGGGAAGCAAGTTCACTGATAGCTTGTTTGGCTCGTTTGCCAACCACCGTTTTTAATTGTTTTCCATCCATCACATCTTGAGCAATATTGACACCGGTTTGCAACGCTTTTTTACCAAGTATTCTAGCACCCTGTTTCAGGTGAGGCACCGCCCAGCGAAAAAGACCTCTAAATATGGAACCTAAGCCATAGTAGTGGTGTGCGCTACTATCCTACCACTTTTCGCACCTTGAACAATGGAAACAATAGATCTATTGTTCTCGAGAACAATGGGCTATTGTTTAGAGAACAATAGGTTCTATTGTCTTAACCCTAGGCCTATTGTCCTAACCCTAACCCTATTAACATATTAACCCTAAGAATTACAGCTGCGCATGTCCTAATAACCCTAACCCTATTAGCATATTAACCCTAAGAATTACAGCTGCGCATGTCCGAATAACCCTATTAGCATATTAACCCTAAGAATTACAGCTGCGCATGTCCTAATAACCCTAATTCAAAATGGCGGATCTCATTGTTTATTCAAAATGGCGAAATTGAGATAAATATTCAAAATGGCGGAACTTATGAAATATTCAAAATGGCGGAATTGAGTAAAGTATTCAAAATGGAGGATCTCATGATGTATTCATCAAAGTCAGGGGGGCCCATCCAGTTCAAGGCGGGCCCCCGCCAGTGCAAAATCGACCGAAGTCGTGTATTTGCTTACCTAACCCCGAATTCTAAGATCCCTTTATAGTGACACAAGTTCTCTTCCATGTGGGACAACATGGTTGGGACCCTTTGGATTTTTCAACCAGTACGCATGCGCAGTAGGGTATTTTTGGTCTAAATGGGTTCAAATTCAATTACAAACATGATTGTCACCCAAGATCTCTTCCATGTGGGACACATGTAGTAAACTCAACGGATTTTTAGCGACAGCGCATGCGCAGTATCATTTCTTAGTTTAATGTTAAGGGTTTTAGCTCAAATTCTGCAAAGTCTCACACATGTTTGTAACAAATTCAACTATACGTTTAATAAAAATAAGATCTAAGATACATGCCTCGGGTCTTAGAGACTGCAACTGTGAAAAGAAATTACATATGATCAATTTGTCAGGGAAAGTTTTTGAATGCCATTCATGACAGAGTCTATGTCCATCGGTGTTTCCTCTTTTCTTTCTGGACATTCTATATCAGAGCTCCCCTTGATTCTATTTGGCCCATCGTAGATAGCGTGAATGATTCGATTCTGAAGATTACCGTCAAAGAAGGAAAGGATGTTTTGGATCAAAAAACAAAGAAAGATGACCTTAAAAATGGAACCAGTCAAAAGCAAGGGCTAAATGTCTTGGAGTCATAACCAAACGTCAAGTCAAACCGAAAAAGCGAAAGCTGTCAGCTTTGAAAGTTGAGATTCCCAAACGACCAAAACTTCACAGACAACACGGAGTTTTATATTTGTGTGTGCTTTAAGTTTTGATAACAAGACTTTCCGGTAGCTTCAAAGTTCAAACGTTTAATTATGCGAATTCTGAACTATAAATTTGCATGGAAAATTAGCACCTCGGTCAAAAAACAAAGCAGCAGACAACAAAGCCACACGTTTAATGTTAACAAACCTCATCAAAGTTAAGTCAACCAAAGCGGTTTTTATTTACAACCATTCAAATCCACGCACAGCAAAGCACAGTCAAATGATAAGGAAATCAAACTTAACGATGGAACTGATCGTCTTCTTTCTTGAAATACTTTTATAACGTTCGGCCATATCAATCAGTGAAGCCGAGTTCGCACTTTTACGTTTATCATTCGATAAATGAACTTGTTGGATTCGAGGCTGTTTTCGGAAATCCTTTACTATATTTATTTATAATAAAGTAACCAGATAACCAAAGCAAAGTTGCATGTCCAAGCATTAATTTATATTAAATTTAACAACTTTACTCGAAAGAAAAGTAACTGGGCTGCGATAGTTTAAAGCGTGACGAATGAACGTTCAATTAGCGATAACAGTTTAGGAACGAATTAACAATGCTTTTCTTGAAGTCAAGGATTGTTTGAATGCGCAGCGCTATTCGCGTACCAACGAACCTTTTCTGTCATTTGAATTTAAGCGGCCATTTATAAAAACATAATGAACTAAAACAACTTCTGTTTAAACAACGTTTAAACGCAACCGTTGCTTCAAACATGGCGAAAGCATGTTTGCATGGAATGGAAAAAATATAAGCTACATGAAGTGATATTATACGCAGCGAAACCTTGCGAGTGTTCTGCTGTTTATTTGTGGAACTTCTTTAGACAAGTTAAACAATAAACTTAAAAGCCATTGTAATTATCAATTGCCAACTTTGAGGGTGACTGACATGCAGAGGAAACTTTTAGGAAACGCGAGGCTTGTTATTGGGAAAGCACGACAATTTTTTTTTATTTGGTTTCACAGGGAGATATTTTCTTTAGAACGTGATTGACCATAACAACAACACTATGTATTTGAGCAAACGCTAAAATGTTCTCTATTTTAACAAGCTTTAATAAGCACTGAAACAAAGTTAACAATGTCTTTAAAGTAATTTACTGTGAATACTATTTACAACAACCGAAACGGCCATTCATCATTCGAAAAGTCTGCTTTCCAACTAAAAGCCTTTTTCTGCGATACGATTAGAGAATCAAAAAACGTAAGGCAAAGTTACATGTTCAAACGAATAACAGCAAACAATGTACCCGCTTTATAATTTACCAACATACATATCACAAGTTTACTTTACGCAACAGAAAAGTAACTGGGCTGTGATTCTTTTGCGGTAACGAATTAAGGGTCAATTAATGATAACAGTTTAGGGACGAATAAGTCAAGGATTGTTTGGATGCACAGCCCTATCCGCGTGCTAAAGAGAAACGACACGAGTTCAAAATACTCTTTTTAATTACAATTAAGCTGTCTCAAGGGTAATGGAACTATTCATTTGTATTTGCATACTGTTGAAAACACGAGATTGTAATAAGACATTAGGTAATGTTTTCGTAAAAATATGTGATTTTGTTGGTCCGTATAACCGTTCGCACTAAATTTTTGCGGGTTCTAATTTTTCTAATATATATATTCCCGCAACATTTTCTCCTTAAAAACGTTCGGCTCGGCTGTTGAAACTATATACAAACTGTTCATTATTTAGTAATTAACGTAATGTAAAATCGTGTTGGTGCCCATTTACTAAATAAACGTCTCTTTCGTTAAGAAAATGCCACTGATAACTCAGGTGATAATGTATGAAATGGTTCCGTTGTTATTGCTGATCGATCCATTGCCAAAGAATGAAGTCGGGCACAAAAGTACGTTTCTGCAAAACATCAAAATTTAAGTTACTGAAACGACAAACAATAGATTGGAGTCATTCAGCGCGAATTCAAGAGCAACTTAGACCGACCCCTGGAGTAGCTCATTGTAACTCAGAGCAACTCAGAGCATTTGAGTAAGAAACTCAGAGCAACTCAGAGCAACTCAGACCATACAACTTAGACCAACCCCCTAGAGTAGCTCATTGTAACTCAGAGCAACTCAGAGCACTTGAGCAAGCAACTCAGACCATTCGATTGAGCAACTTAGAGCAACTCGGAGCAACTCAGAGCAACTCAGAGCAACTCAGACCATTTGATTGAGCAACTCGGAGCAATTCACACGATGATACAGGGTCGATAACAGATGAATTTGACCTCCTTGTCGATCTGTTTAGTCAGTTTGAGCAGAGGTCAAAGATTATAATCAGCAGAGGTCACAGCAGAGGTCAAAGACTACAATACTCAATATTTCAAGAATGACATTTATTAAAGACAATTGCAAAATAATGCATTACAGAAAATCACGTTGTATAAAAACTATCGTAATATTTTCTCTTTTTTGCTGTGTTAGTCAAGTCTTCATCTTCATTCGTCATTTCTTTAGGTACTAGATCCTCCTGGTCAAACAGTCTGTTCAATAAATATTTTCGTGTATTGACTGCTGCTTCAGCGGCCTCCGCATAATCCATGTCATCATCTTCCATAAAGCTATGTAATGTTTTCATGACCTTTTTATGCAGTGGGTCAGTTCTAAGATCACGATACCACTTTAGATAGTTCAGATACAACCATCGTAGCCTCTTTCTGTAAACAGGGAGTAGAAGATTGGATGCTTGAACCTCCGCAACGTCTTGTGGCAAACCCTGCATCGTGTTCTCTTTCACCTGCTCTTCCCAGGTTGAGCTAAGGTCATTAATAACTTGCTCACGTAACTTATCCCAAGGATCAGTATCATCATTTTCAGCGTCACTAGCTATGCTTTTCTGGTCTTCGTCTTCGTCATCGTCACTATTGCCATCATCATCATCATCATCATCATCATCATCATCATCTTTCTCTTCTTTTTCTTCTTCTTCTTCTTTCTCCATCCGACGTATTGCCTTTTCATATTCTTCAAATGGGTTTTCATCATTACAAGTATCTGGAGAATTCTCTCCCGTTCTATACTGGTTGGTCATCTCTTCTTGTTGTTGCTCTGAACGTTTATTACAACATTGTTCCTCGTGCCTATCCCTGTTGTATTTTCGGCTAAATACTCTTTCACAGAATTGACAAGAATGCATATTGATCCACGATGGTTACTCGATGATGACTTGTTGTAAAATGAGCACAGACACATCACCTTGCTTATTTATATAGTTGAGTCACTCAAAAGGGTTTTGTAAATTGAGCATGTCCTTTTGTTACAAAAAGAGGTTTTACTTGACCTTAAGCCAAATTAAACAAATAAAAACTATACATACAACGCGTTCCAAAATAATAAATAAACAAATAAAAATTAACAATTATCACACGGGATGGAAGGCATGTGAAGCATCAGGGTGAGTAGATGCCCAACATTTTTCAAGCCTTGCTACTGTCTTCCCCTTGCATTCCCAGTCTTCCCTACATTATCAATGCTTTACAATTTGGTCTTCCTGCATTTTTACTTCGATTTCCTCCTCCTTTCAAAACATTAGAAAAAATGGGCTTGCCCCGTGTCAGAATGCCCACACGGACTAGTTTCGCTTTGCTTCAAAACAAAACACAGTTACTAAGATCAAAACAATAATTATGCCTTGACAAGGATTCGAACCTGGGTTACTACGGCCACAACGCAGTGTATTAACCACTAGCCATCAAAGCGGTGGCTACTATAGCTGGTTAATTTAAAAATATTTATAAGTTTAAATAATTTATTGAACAGACTGTTTGACCAGGAGGATCTAGTACCTAAAGAAATGACGAATGAAGATGAAGACTTGACTAACACAGCAAAAAAGAGAAAATATTACGATAGTTTTTATACAACGTGATTTTCTGTAATGCATTATTTTGCAATTGTCTTTAATAAATGTCATTCTTGAAATATTGAGTATTGTAGTCTTTGACCTCTGCTGTGACCTCTGCTGATTATAATCTTTGACCTCTGCTCAAACTGACTAAACAGATCGACAAGGAGGTCAAATTCATCTGTTATCGACCCTGTATCATCGTGTGAATTGCTCCGAGTTGCTCAATCAAATGGTCTGAGTTGCTCTGAGTTGCTCTGAGTTGCTCCGAGTTGCTCTAAGTTGCTCAATCGAATGGTCTGAGTTGCTTGCTCAAGTGCTCTGAGTTGCTCTGAGTTACAATGAGCTACTCTAGGGGGTTGGTCTAAGTTGTATGGTCTGAGTTGCTCTGAGTTGCTCTGAGTTTCTTACTCAAATGCTCTGAGTTGCTCTGAGTTACAATGAGCTACTCCAGGGGTCGGTCTAAGTTGCTCTTGAATTCGCGCTGAATGACTCCAATCTATTGTTTGTCGTTTCAGTAACTTAAATTTTGATGTTTTGCAGAAACGTACTTTTGTGCCCGACTTCATTCTCTGGCAATGGATCGATCAGCAATAACAACGGAACCATTTCATACATTATCACCTGAGTTATCAGTGGCATTTTCTTAACGAAAGAGACGTTTATTTAGTAAATGGGCACCAACACGATTTTACATTACGTTAATTACTAAATAATGAACAGTTTGTATATAGTTTCAACAGCCGAGCCGAACGTTTTTAAGGAGAAAATGTTGCGGGAATATATATATTAGAAAAATTAGAACCCGCAAAAATTTAGTGCGAACGGTTATACGGACCAACAAAATCACATATTTTTACGAAAACATTACCTAATGTCTTATTACAATCTCGTGTTTTCAACAGTATGCAAATACAAATGAATAGTTCCATTACCCTTGAGACAGCTTAATTGTAATTAAAAAGAGTATTTTGAACTCGTGTCGTTTCTCTTTAGCACGCGGATAGGGCTGTGCATCCAAACAATCCTTGACTTATTCGTCCCTAAACTGTTATCATTAATTGACCCTTAATTCGTTACCGCAAAAGAATCACAGCCCAGTTACTTTTCTGTTGCGTAAAGTAAACTTGTGATATGTATGTTGGTAAATTATAAAGCGGGTACATTGTTTGCTGTTATTCGTTTGAACATGTAACTTTGCCTTACGTTTTTTGATTCTCTAATCGTACCGCAGAAAAAGGCTTTTAGTTGGAAAGCAGACTTTTCGAATGATGAATGGCCGTTTCGGTTGTTGTAAATAGTATTCACAGTAAATTACTTTAAAGACATTGTTAACTTTGTTTCAGTGCTTATTAAAGCTTGTTAAAATAGAGAACATTTTAGCGTTTGCTCAAATACATAGTGTTGTTGTTATGGTCAATCACGTTCTAAAGAAAATATCTCCCTGTGAAACCAAATAAAAAAAAATTGTCGTGCTTTCCCAATAACAAGCCTCGCGTTTCCTAAAAGTTTCCTCTGCATGTCAGTCACCCTCAAAGTTGGCAATTGATAATTACAATGGCTTTTAAGTTTATTGTTTAACTTGTCTAAAGAAGTTCCACAAATAAACAGCAGAACACTCGCAAGGTTTCGCTGCGTATAATATCACTTCATGTAGCTTATATTTTTTCCATTCCATGCAAACATGCTTTCGCCATGTTTGAAGCAACGGTTGCGTTTAAACGTTGTTTAAACAGAAGTTGTTTTAGTTCATTATGTTTTTATAAATGGCCGCTTAAATTCAAATGACAGAAAAGGTTCGTTGGTACGCGAATAGCGCTGCGCATTCAAACAATCCTTGACTTCAAGAAAAGCATTGTTAATTCGTTCCTAAACTGTTATCGCTAATTGAACGTTCATTCGTCACGCTTTAAACTATCGCAGCCCAGTTACTTTTCTTTCGAGTAAAGTTGTTAAATTTAATATAAATTAATGTTTGGACATGCAACTTTGCTTTGGTTATCTGGTTACTTTATTATAAATAAATATAGTAAAGGATTTCCGAAAACAGCCTCGAATCCAACAAGTTCATTTATCGAATGATAAACGTAAAAGTGCGAACTCGGCTTCACTGATTGATATGGCCGAACGTTATAAAAGTATTTCAAGAAAGAAGACGATCAGTTCCATCGTTAAGTTTGATTTCCTTATCATTTGACTGTGCTTTGCTGTGCGTGGATTTGAATGGTTGTAAATAAAAACCGCTTTGGTTGACTTAACTTTGATGAGGTTTGTTAACATTAAACGTGTGGCTTTGTTGTCTGCTGCTTTGTTTTTTGACCGAGGTGCTAATTTTCCATGCAAATTTATAGTTCAGAATTCGCATAATTAAACGTTTGAACTTTGAAGCTACCGGAAAGTCTTGTTATCAAAACTTAAAGCACACACAAATATAAAACTCCGTGTTGTCTGTGAAGTTTTGGTCGTTTGGGAATCTCAACTTTCAAAGTTGACAGCTTTCGCTTTTTCGGTTTGACTTGACGTTTGGTTATGACTCCAAGACATTTAGCCCTTGCTTTTGACTGGTTCCATTTTTAAGGTCATCTTTCTTTGTTTTTTGATCCAAAACATCCTTTCCTTCTTTGACGGTAATCTTCAGAATCGAATCATTCACGCTATCTACGATGGGCCAAATAGAATCAAGGGGAGCTCTGATATAGAATGTCCAGAAAGAAAAGAGGAAACACCGATGGACATAGACTCTGTCATGAATGGCATTCAAAAACTTTCCCTGACAAATTGATCATATGTAATTTCTTTTCACAGTTGCAGTCTCTAAGACCCGAGGCATGTATCTTAGATCTTATTTTTATTAAACGTATAGTTGAATTTGTTACAAACATGTGTGAGACTTTGCAGAATTTGAGCTAAAACCCTTAACATTAAACTAAGAAATGATACTGCGCATGCGCTGTCGCTAAAAATCCGTTGAGTTTACTACATGTGTCCCACATGGAAGAGATCTTGGGTGACAATCATGTTTGTAATTGAATTTGAACCCATTTAGACCAAAAAAACCCTACTGCGCATGCGTACTGGTTGAAAAATCCAAAGTGTCCCAACCATGTTGTCCCACATGGAAGAGAACTTGTGTCACTATAAAGGGATCTTAGAATTCGGGGTTAGGTAAGCAAATACACGACTTCGGTCGTTTTTGCACTGGCGGGGGGCCCGCCTTGAACTGGATGGGCCCCCCTGACTTTGATGAATAAATTATGAGATCCTCCATTTTGAATACTTTACTCAATTCCGCCATTTTGAATATTTCATAAGTTCCGCCATTTTGAATATTTATCTCAATTTCGCCATTTTGAATAAACAATGAGATCCGCCATTTTGAATTAGGGTTATTAGGACATGCGCAGCTGTAATTCTTAGGGTTAATATGCTAATAGGGTTATTCGGACATGCGCAGCTGTAATTCTTAGGGTTAATATGCTAATAGGGTTAGGGTTATTAGGACATGCGCAGCTGTAATTCTTAGGGTTAATATGTTAATAGGGTTAGGGTTAGAACAATAGGCCTAGGGTTAAGACAATAGAACCTATTGTTCTCTAAACAATAGCCCATTGTTCTCGAGAACAATAGATCTATTGTTTCCATTGTTCAAGGTGCGAAAAGTGGTAGGATAGTAGCGCACACCACTACTAGCCATATCCTCGTTGAAATCGAGCTCCATGAAAGGCTGGTAAATTTCCACCTTTTTGTTTGGCTTGATCTAAATAATATTGTTCGTACAACTTGTGATTTGGCGTATGAATTTTCTTCATGTCACTCTTTAAAAGTACGGAGGTTGACTCTGACGAAAATGAAGTGTTAGCAACACTCTCCCAAACTCAAATGGTACAGACTCTCCGGTGTCCGCTTTATATTGACTTCGATCGTCTCGAACTGCTTTCTGCTGACAGGTACGTATTGCGGGCGCACGAATGATTTGCTGATTCGTTCCCCATCTTTCCCTTCCACGGGAATAATTCGAAGCAAGGGAACTAGTGTGTTTCCGACATATTGCGGTTGAATAATATCGCAATAAATGTAAAGATCGTGAAAACCGTGTTCCAAATCCACTTCTCTAGGACCCTTGGTTGTCTTTGAAATCACTTGTTCCGGTGAAAATCCCTGCATATATCCGAATTTGTCAAAATTCACTTCGGAGTTATTTTGCACATGAACGGTCACCTTTCTACTGATAGTATCATAGGAAAATGACACATCATTGTTGTAACGGTGTTCGTTATCGATCGCCTCTTTCATTTTTGCAAGGATATCTTGAATGGTAGGATAATGGCCTGATGAAATTATTAGGGTATCCCACATACCGTGGAGTTTTTCATTCCGAACGAAAAATCTAAAGTCTTGAACATTATTCCAGCTATGTGGATAGTGGATTTCGGTTAACGCCACTTCCCATTCGCCTGTCAGATTAATGGTCTGTGGTAATCCAACCCGATACTCCGTTAATGTGTTATTTGGAAATTTGTCCAGACTACTATTACTGGGGAGATGTAGATAAAACTGTGTTACCTACATGATGACTAGAAGTCAAATGATATTGTTACATAGGGAGGGCTTATTTTATAATTTACCACGCTACAACTATTTCATATAAAATCATACTTTTATTCACACAATGCCTTTTACAACTTTGAAATATTACTTTCCGGTACCCAACTATTAAATTTATCTGGGTAACCTTTCCATTTTACAAAATATTCAACTAAGTCTTTACGCTTTCTCTTGCGTAAGATCTTTTCCACACTATAAACATCGTCATTCTTGATAATTTTCTGCAGTTTAGATTCGTAAAATGTTCCATCTAAGATCTCCCCTGCATCATCTTTCAGTTTATAGACTGGTACTTGACGCGACATTCGTTTGTACACAGTAAAAATTTCTTCGGTAAAGTTGGGAAGGTAAGACTTTTCAAAGAGTCGCTTCGCTTTGATGATTCTTACACGAACCCCCACTGCAAATTTGAAACGAACAAGCTTGTGTACATCATCTCCATACAACGTTTCCCATACTTTGGTTTCGTTGGCCTTGGTAACCTGGCTTGGTTTCATTTTAATACTGCGATGGTAGGTATGATTGTAAGATGATACTAACTGTGGTAGCACATCTATATACGTAAGTGTGTTTTTAGCAGTAAAAAATTTGTACATTTTTCCCTTAAAAGAACGGTTGAATCTCTCAAGCACCGACGCCTTTTATCCCGAGTTAGTTGTGAAAAAATCAATGTTGTTGTCACGAAGAAACTTCAGGAACACACGATTAAGAAACTCCGTGCCTTGATCCGTTTGAAGTTTAAGCGGTTTGCGACCAGAAGATAGAATCGTTCGAAAGGCCTTGACTAGCTCTTGACCCTGTTTTGTCTTCAAAGGAAGGACCCAAGCATACTTGCTAAAGACATCTAGACAAGTAAGGAGGTAATTGTAACCCTTGTTATATCGACTTAGACTTTGAACATCCACCAAATCAGCTTGGAATTGAGCATTTATGCCGGGAACAATGACTCTACTTCTCTTGTAATGTCTACGCGCGGGTTTATGAAGCGTATAAACGTCTTGCTGACTCAACCAATCTTCAACTTGTTTACGAGAAATCATTCCATTTCCTTTCTCTTTGACCGCCCTGTAAACAGCATCCAAACCACCGAAACTTGAGGGATGACTCGGATCGAGGTAAATGCTGGCGAGAGTTTTCTCCATCGCAGAACTCAGAGTTTTGTACAATGACTTTGCCACCACAACAAGCAAATACACAACGAATGCGATTAAAAATCCTCTCTAGTGCAAAGGAGGGTGAAGGTGGACAGCAACCCATCACTAGTGACTTCTCTGACGATCGGAACTCAAATGACTATTCTTTCCACAGTGCTCACTTATATGTCTATTCTCCAATCTGGGTGAGAGTGGGAACGAGAAAATGGAATAATCGTTCCCAGTCCTCCTCCGTCAATCCTAATTGTTCGGCAAAATTTAAAAATACCGATAATCTTCCCCAATTAACTTGCGTGAATACTTCAGAATGGAGTTGTTTTAACTTGCAAAGTTTCGACCCCGGTAGATTGCAAAATTCCTCCTTCAATAACATAATTTCAGGTGTAGTAAAACTTATACTTTGTGCTACAAGGCGGAATCGGTCAAATCGGAATCGAAGCGAAGAAGGCGTTAAACCCATGTTAACTGAGAAAGAGACGAACACACACTAACTCAAATAAGCATGCTTTATTACTTTTATAGACACAATTTGTTTTGAATAGCATTAATTACAACGTCAAGGTCCATTGGTTGTTCTTCTTTTCTAACAACAGTCTCAGGGCATTCTTGTTCCTCGTCAGCTTCATTAATGTCACTGAAATCTTTGCACTTCAGTCCACAAGGCCCGTAGTAAATAGTATACAGGATACGACTCCTAAGATCTTCTCCGCAATCTTCGAGTTCCAAGGAAGTGAGATAGATGTTAGTCCAAGGCAGCTTTGGTAATTCGGTCACGTACGTTTCCCACGATTTACCTAGCTTGAAACCGAGAGCGCTGCATACACTTTCGGCGGTTTTCAGAACAATGTTGAGATCAATTTTATCTACTACATCATCCTGGTAATACATCCAAGCATCTTCACTATCCATCATCAGACAAGAGTGCTGTCTTTGGCTTGGATGGTCAATAGCGCAACCATAACAGCGATTCACTTTCTCTTCTTGGATGAGAGTATCAAGCATCGAAGCATACGTAAGCTGGAAGACATGACCAACAAGACTAGCTATCTTTTGCCTTTGGACTTTTTGAACTTCATCTACTGTCAACAAAAGTTTGGGGCTCAATTCGACTTGAATCTTTGGATTCATCTTGTAATAAAATATGGTAGAGAGTAAAAAAATATTTTTTGCCAGCAAGCGAGTTGTAAGAATGAGGCTGCTTCACGGTCTCTGGTATTTTTATAACAAAACAACAATAGATCTCCAGATAAACCAATCAACGTAGAAAATTAGGTGGAAACAAGAGGGCAAGTCTGGGCAAGTTCATCCTGCCATTGTGATGAAATCTTGCTAACCCGGTTTTTGGAACTGGTTATTGTAGGTAATGGAATACCACAGCAATAACGGTCGTTAATGTATACCTCCGCACGTTAATGAGAAACCACAGCATTTTATTCATGAGATAAAAGACAGGAGCTTATGACGTCATCTACGTTAATGTATTCCCCCGCAAATTAATTAGATTCCCCCGCAAAAAAAGGTAGCTGCTGTGCCTATCCTACTACTCAACGATCTTGTTTTTTTCTACAAATGCCGGAATGGTTTTTCTTATCTTAATGTTTATGATTTTGTTTCTCTAGTTTCTCATGGCCAAACAAGACTAAGTAATTCTTATAACCTTAAAACTCCTGTATGTAAAACTAGCACTTTTCAGGCCTCTTACTTCAATCGTATTGTTAAGCTCTGGAACTATATTTGTAAATTTTCACCACCGACCAATTTTTCAACTACTGCTTCCTTCCGCAACTTTGTTACTGAACACATGTTTCATATTTTGCACAATCACTTTGACATACTCTATCCCTGTACCTGGTCAATTATACGATCCTGCCCATAGGGAACCCACGCGTTTATTTAGAATGATCATAGAATAAAGTTACAAATGGACTTACATGATGTTGTGTTTCAATCCAAATGTGCTGTTGAATAACTGAAATCAGCTTATACCGGGATTTATAGCAGCCACAACGGTCCGATCAAATCCGTTGATACGATTTCGAAACGATCGTGTCTGTTATTAAATGGTCTCGCATTTCGCCGTCTGTCGCATTTCGCCGTCATGCGGCATATCACATAACCGTTTGTTATTAATTAAATTAAGAGTTTAAATTTTAACGGTTAAGAGAGAGAGAGAGTGACAAGGGTCGAAACTCCAGAGGTTGTTTCGATATATCAGTGACTGAACTTGAGTGGACCGGGTCACCCACGCAATGCGCGAGGTACTCGAAAGCTCCAGGGAGCGAGTCTGTTAACATTCGCGAGATTCACGCGACCGCAACCGATAACGGCAGATTCAATAATGTTGTTCACTGGTAAGTAGAAAGCTAGCTTTTGCGTTCTTTTAACGTTGCTTTATAAATAAGAGAAAATAAAATTACTTTTATTTGATACATGGGCACGAGATTTATTTAGGTCAGGCTAACAAGTACGACTTGCCCGGACCAGCTTCTCCTGTGATGAAGGCATTATGTCCCTGAAGAATCCGATCTAGAGCGTTCTGTTGGCACCGATTTAGGACCCTGTACTGTGATAACACAAAAAATCTTTGAGATAATGCCTGCATTTGATAGATTTGGAACACGACAGGAGTCACAGGAAAGACCGTGACATATTTAAATAATCCACTTGCATTTTTACTCCCGAAGGTGTCTTTGTGGTCACATGGCAAACTCTAACTTGGATTTTCTGTTATAGACGATTGAAAATCGAATATTTAAACGCAGAGCGCGCACCAAGAAGGAAAAAGAAGCCCCGCGAAAGCAAATAAATTACACGCGAGAAAACCAGGAACATAGCGCGACAAATATTCTAGCATGTATTTAGCGCGTGGAAAATTGAAAACGTCACTTAAACAAAAGATATTGATTGATAAACACAACGTCACAACGTGTATGCCAACTTCCGGTCCACTCAAGTTAAGTCATTGATGCTACGATAAAAGAGCTAAAGATTTCTGTTCATTTCACGAATGAAAAACGACTTTTCCACAGGAAATAAACGGTCTGACATCAACTTCAACCTTTCAGATACTACTCAGTGTGGTTTTGAGCTTAATTCCGACGGTTAAGAGACGGAACGGCTTCCGAAGAAATTTGTCCTCAAATGAGTTTCGTCCCTTGTCAATTTTCTCTTCTCCCTATTTCCAGACGCCGAAATACGAGACCATGCCGCGTGACGGCTGACAAGTTAAAATTTAATAACAGACGGCGAAATGCGAGACCATTTAAAAATAACACTAGACACGATCGTTTCGAAATGGTATCAACGGATTTGATCTGACCGTTGTGGCTGCTATAAATCGCGGCATAAGCTGATTTCAGTTATTCAACAGCACATTTGGATTGAAACACAACATCACGTAAGTCCATTTGTAACTTTATTCTATGATCATTCTAAATAAACGCGTGGGTTCCCTATGTCCTGCCCCTGCCATCCCTAGTGTTTTTTTTAGCGTTTCTTAAATTTGGCGTCTTTTGGTTGATCGTGTTTTAATTATTATCTGTACCTTGGGAGGTGCCTCGCATGGGTCCTCGTGTCCCGTTCGCACCTGCCCTTTTGGCCTTAGCACTTTAATTCACTTTGTACATATATTTCATTATCTCTTTGATGTTTAATTTGTTGCATGTAACATGTGTAATGGTCAATAAAGTTGTTAAAAAGAAAGAAAAAAGGTTGCACAACTCTGGCCTCAGCCTCACATTGTTGAAGCAGTAGCCCACAAAGTTCGCATAATCAACAACACCAATGAGCCAAGGACAATCCGACGACATGAACACCTCTGCTAAGTACGTCACAACACCACCTTAGACACAGCGTCTGCTCCTGTAGAATCCCTTTTACCTCCCTTCAACAACAGACACCCCACATCAGCCTAGCTTTCTCTCAGACGCAGTCACCGTCGACCCTGATCACATCGTACCCGAAAGCGCTCGCAACCAATTCCGTCAAGTATTCCAGACCTACGATGATGTCTTTAACCCCACAGTCGTAGGCTACAATGGTGCTGCTGGCCCCATCGAAGCTACCGTCAACATGGGTCCTGTACAACCCCCACAACGCAAGGGCCGTGTTCCCCAATACTCCAGCGACAAGCTTGTCGAGTTACAAGAGAAGTTCAATGAACTAGAACGTTGTCAAGTCTTCTGCCGTCCCGAGGACGTTGGAGTCACTGTCCAATACCTAAATCCATCCTTTTTGTCAAAAAACCGTCCGGTGGATTTCGTCTTGTTACGGCCTTTGCAGATGTAAGTCGGTACTCCAAACCTCAACCGTCGCTGATGCCGGACGTTGACTCTACTCTTCGCACCATTGCTCCACGGAAATACATCATTAAGTCCGACCTCACGCGTGCCTTTTACTACATATCACTATCAAAGGCTTCAATGAAATATTGTGGCGTTGCAACCCCGTTTCGCGGCATCAGAGTGTACGCCAGATCAGCCATGGGAATGCCTGGGTCTGAGACTTCGCTAGAAGAGTTAATGTGTCGTGTGCTCGGCGACTTCATTCAGGAAGGATTCGCAGCAAAACTAGCCGATGATCTTTTCTGCGGAGGCGACACCCCTCAAGAGCTCATCTCTAACTGGTCACGCATACTCGAGGCTCTCAGCTGCTGCAATCTAAGATTATCTGCCGCCAAAGCCGTCATCTGTCCCAAATCAACCACAATTTTGGGTTGCATCTGGACACAAGGCGCACTCTCAGCGAGCCCTAATCGCATCGCCGCACTCACCAACTGCCCAGCCCCCACAACCGTAAAAGGGTTGCGTTCCTTCATCGGTGCCTATAAGGTTCTTAGCCGTGTTCTACCCCACTGCTCTCTATTCATAGACCCACTTGAGTCATCAATATCCAGCCTCCAATCACATGATGTACTTCAATGGGACGACCACCTCCGCCGGAAGTTTACCGCTGCACAAGAAGTTTATCGTTCTCCCCCGTCCCTCCGACCAACTTTGGATCGCGACTGATGGTTCGGTTACCAAGCGTTGCCTTGGAGCTACTTTGTACGTTACTCGCCACGACCATCTGCACCTAGCGGGCTTCTAGCACCAAGTTACATGGTTACATGGTTACCTGTGAAGTCGAAGCGCTGAGCATCGCAGCTGCCGTTAAGCATTATAGTCCTTTCATCATTCAGCCCAAACACCGCGCCTGTGTCCTAACCGATAGCAAGGCTTGGCAAGCACCTCGCCGGCAATGCCAATTTTCCATCTATCTTTGCCAGCCGAAATGCACCTGACTGCAACAAACACCATTGTCAAATCTGCTCCTTCATACACGAAATAGATAATTCAGTTGTACGCGGCACCTCTGTTCAAGAAATCTTAGACAACGTCAAGCGGCTACCATTTACCAGCAGATCTGCATGGTTCAAAGTCCAGAACGAGTGCCCCGATCTACGTCGCGTTTGCACCAGACCATGTAAGAAACTGACTAACATTAGAGATGTAAAGCGCTACCTGAATGTCACCTCTGTATCTAAAGATGGCCTGCTAGTCGTCTATCCTTCCCAACCACTGATGTCCCCCACTGAGTTGATCGTTGTCCCACGTCCCGTACTCGACGGTCTACTTACTGCCCTTCATGTCAGATTAGACCATCCCTCTAAGCACCAACTCCTCATGGTCGTGCAACGTCACTTTTTTGCTCTTGATATGGGCACTGCTATCACTCGCGTGTCTGATTCCTGCCACACCTGTGCCTCACTCAAGAAGTTTGCCAGCCAGACGTCAGATGATCCACCTGAAGTTGTGGGTTTATCATTTGCAGCTGATGTCATCAGGCGCTGTCGCCAACTCATCCTACTTTTGAGAGAAACTACAACCTCCTACACTGTGTCGTGCATAGTCCCTGACGAAAAGAGCGATACCCTTCGCAACGCCTTCACCCGATTAGTCGTGGGTATGCACCCTTTAGATGGTACCCAGGCTGTCATACGCGTTGATCCTGCCCCTGGATTTGTTTCACTGAGAAACACGAATGCCTTACAGCACCTTGGCGTTTCTATTGAAGTCGGCCGCATCAAGAACATTAACAAAAACCCTGTCGCTGAAAAAGCAGTACAAGAGCTTGAAGAGGATCTCTTACGCCAAGAGCCAGGTGGAGGCCCTGTTACCGAGGTAGGCTTCGCGGTCGCCACTGCTCGTTTAAACGCCCGACTCCGCAGCCAAGGTCTCTCTTCCCGTGAGCTTTGGACACAACGTAATCAGTTCTCCAACGAACAAATACCTCTGTCTGACCGAAAACACATAATGAAAAAGCACAGGGATCGCCAAATCAACCATCTGTTCAGTGAACAAGCAAAAGGCAGCCACAGCCCATCCCCTTCCACGACCCCCCTACAAGTTGGAGACCTTGTATACGTGAAAGTAGACCAAGGTAAATCAAGGGCCCGCGATCGGTATATTATCGTGAGTATTGATGTAGAGTGGTGCTTCATTAAGAAGTTCTCTGGCTCCCAGCTGCGCGCTACGTCTTACAAAGTCAAGCTAGCGGAATGCTACAGTGTACCACCCACCATCCCGACTTTGGTTCAACCTTTGATTTCTCCTGCTCATGATGATGACGATGCGACAAGTTCTCCGAGTCTCCGCTCCTCAGGACCTCCTACGCCCTCACTGCCCGCACCTGTCAGTCTCCTCCCCGTGCCAATCTGAACACGCGGATGTTGGCATTTCAGATGATACAAGCCACGTCTTAACGCAAGTTCCCACCTCTCCTCGCTCCTCACACCGGATTTTCTTGACCCTGCTACCTCAGAGCCCAGACCCAAACGAACCTGCAGACACCCAAAGCATCTCCAGGATTACATACTTGACTAGCGTGCCTTGCAAGATTGTTATGAACCGTAAACCTATTTACTCTTTCACCTGGACACTCATTTCAGAGACATTGCTTTCATTATAGAACTGTTAACGAATATTGTTTCTTAATCACTATTCGCTTGCTGGCCGTAGCCATTGTAGACTAGTTCTAGGTTTGTTAAAAAGAAAAACAAGAAGAAGTTGCGCCAGCGGGCATTGTTATCCGCGCATGCGTATCATGCTCTCTCTCTCTCTCTCTCTCTCTCTCTCTCTCTCGCCCTCGTGTTCTCGGCCGCCATATTGTCGAGTTGTTGTTACTGTTGTTTAATAAAGCGTTTGGAGTTACGTTCGCTGTATCGGGTTGTCCTTTCCTGATTACTGGCGCCCACCCCGTGCCGAATCACGTTTCAAGTAAATACGGGCTCCTTTAGAATCAACGCAACATGGACAGGCGCCTTTTGTGAACGATAAAGAAAAATTCTACAGGCGCAGGCCTTTCTGGGAGCTGCAAGGGTTTGTAGATTAAAGACGGAACACAGCATTGACGTATGTCGCTTTCTTTCTTCCTGACACGCCCTGAATGCCTTACTTAAGACATATGAACACTTTGGAAATATGGACAATGCAAAAGCGTCGGATCCTGGTGGATCTAATCAGTAAATTTTATATAAATACAAAGTAACTAATAAAGCAAGGCTGACTGTACAACTGGGATTATAAGTTTATTCTATCCAATCTTTCGTCAGGCACGACCAGACTTCTTCAATGAATATAACTGTGACTACAAGAAAAAAGTTACAATATAAATAGCCAAGACACAAAAGGATATAATATTACAATGGAAGAAGAAGACATATGCCTTTTAGGTTTGCCAACGTTAGCTTGGTCTGAAGCTCGTCTCTGTTCATGTGGCACAAAGTTATCCTCTTGTGCGTGTAATAGCAACTCTCTGCCCGAATCCTTCCACTTCCGGCATTGAGGCTAGTCTAGCTGTGATTTCAGTTTTTGCTTCTTGGAGCATTATTCCTCTTTCCTCTGTCTCTAGCTCTGCCTCTGAGATATCGTTTCGCCTGGCAGCCATACGTGAAAACTATGAAGATATTTTCTGTGGCGTTAAGAATTCCTCAACGACAAATAATCGTTTGCCATTTTGTCCACGTGCTCGCCTCATCTCTCTGGCTACTTCCTCCCCGGTTCTTTTCTTCCCAGTCTGTTCACCGATGTTGTATTTGTGATCCAGAAAGCTAAGGTTTTCTGTTGCTCTGTGACCCGGACTTTTTTTGCACTGGATTTCAGCGCCCAGCACATTTGGCATGTGTTTGAAACAGTCTCCATCATGGGAGCGCCGCAAATTTCGACAAGCACCCCCATTATTTTTATATGGGAGTCCACCCGCCCGCGGTATTCGGATTTTGGTATGACTACATTTCAGTGAATAGACCGACATAATTCAAACCCCAGTCCTCGAGTCCTTGACGAAACTGTAGTTTTGGAAACGCGTACTTTTCAATTATAGCTATCGAAAGCTCTTGTTCTTGTAAAATCCGGTAGAGTATTTGATGTTAACGGAAAACTAAATACGTTTGTAACCCTGTAACCTTCCGAAAAAAATAACTTTACCCCAGTCTTGTAAAGCCAGTGTTTATAACACTACAGTCAGAACGTGATTGAATAGTATCATTTACATGATTTACACGGTAACATTGTAACACGATTAGTAAATTTTTCAAATGGCTAAGTACATTTTTAACTAGTTTTCTCATAGATTTTCATAGATTCATTGTATCCATATAGATATGTTTTAACTTTTTATTTATTGTAATTTTTGAGGACCCTTTTGTAAACTACGTCTAAGTGAAGAAGGCTTCCTCTTTAAATATTAAAGTTATTACTATTATAACAAAATAGAGATCAATAAATGAGCAACATAATTGTTAGACTGCACATAACCAATATTTTTCTTTGCCAGTTATATTTGGCGTATATAGGCCGATTTCTTTTCAAAGCTTTCATCCTCAGAGTCATGCACACGGTTTTTTGTCTACCCTCAAATCAAGGAATACCAGATTCATAAATATCAATACCTGAGATCTTAACGCCAGATCAAAAGTCGACATTTTAAGGTTGCGTTACATCCGGTCAGCAGTAATAAATTGCTCCTTGTATTTCCGGTCTGCACGTTTACTCGACAACAAACTTCCTGGCTTCTCAACAAAGTCGATCCACGGGTCAATTTAAGCCGATTATTTTGTTCTGGATTGGTTACAGACTAGTGTTTTGTGGAATGATACATATGAAATAAATCATATATGAACTGCGGAAATGAAATCAAATGAAGACTGATCCTCGCAGTTGTGAACGCAATTTAAGCAATTGCGAAAAGAAGCCTGAAAAAAATTCAGGACTTCAACGGGGTTCGAACCCGTGACCTCGCGATACCGGTGCGATGCTCTACCAACTGAGCTTTGAAGCCACTGACGTTGGGAGCAGGTCAATTGTAGGTTCATATGTTCCAGTGAAAGGAGTGAAAGGAGTGAGTGTGAAATGATAGTGATGCTTTTATTTTACTCTCAAGATGGATTGTACTCATGGATGGCAGAAACCACGAAAAGCGCGACTGTGTTTTGACCGAGTGAATTTTTCTTCCATTATATCAAATTATATGCGGACTAGCGATCCATTTTCTATCTTTGAAGTGGATGTTCGATGGGGGAAACGGTTGTGACCTGTCTGCTAGAGTCTGTGCTATATTTGACCGAGAAAACGGAGCGACCGACCGAGAGACTTGCGCGATAAAAGCACGCTGTAAAAATTACCAAACCTTACAAGGTAGGCTTTGTATCAATTTAAAATTTAAAAAATTTAGTGGCCGAAACCTCATTTATCAAACATAGTTGGCAGACGACAGAAAAAAAATACTTTTGGGCGCAACAATTTGCTGAATAATTATTCAGCTTTAAAATGGCCAATTTGTAGTTTTGTCAAATTTGCCTCAAATATGTTCAACTCCAATGGCCAAAGAATAGTTTTAACCAAAAAGAGTTTATGACATTTTTTTAATTATTATTATATTTACACTAGTACATCACTTACAGCAATAATTTACATATTTACATACTATTACACTTACAAATTACAAGTCTCTTACTTTAGCACTACTACATTCATTACTACGTTACATTTACACACTACACTTATTTACCTACTACATCATTTGTTTTTCTTAAAATCATCAATTAGTTAAAGTTTTACATATTATAACCGCTATAAATATATTTTAAAAAATAATTGTTATAATGGCTATACGGATACAATACAATTGTTGTACAGTTATTATTAATAATGGCTATACAGTAGAATACAATAGAATACAATACAAAAGCTATCTGGCAAGGAGGAAGAGATTTAGGGATTTAGTCGAGACCATTTAGTTCGAAAAAGATCAAGGGTATTGGTTTCAAAAGCAAACTGTTTTTCAATTTGCGCATTAGTTTTGACTAGTTCTATAAAAATATTCAACTTCGGTGTGGTATTTCTTTGCTTACTGACATAAATGTGATATCTGGCAATAAGAAGATGTTGAACCGGTAAGTCAGAGGTTTTGTTTATTAGACCCAAACACAAAAAGCAAGGTAAGGGAGTGTCCTTAGGTAAAGCAAGATTTTCTATTATCCACGCCCGGACTCCTTTCCAGAAAGCCTGGCTGTGAATGCAGCTCCAAAAAAGATAAATAATGGTTTCTGGCACTTGATCGCAGAAGGTGCACAGATCAGTTGGGACGAAGCCGATTATAAAAAGAAAATCATTGGTGGCGATTTTTCTATGGAGGAACTTAAATTGAAAAACTCTAAGTTTGGTGTCTTTTGTACATAGAAAAGGCAATAAGTAGGTTTTCTTCCAATCGATATTAGAGTTTCCTGATAAAATATCTTCAGCTATCCATTTTTCTTCACTTTTCGTTGGTAAGGATGCTATTTTCTGTATAAGAATTTTGTAGGTATTTTTACAGCTCTTTAAAAGAACTGATGACTTAATATCATCTGCTCTGCTCTCTTCTCTCTATTGTTTATCTTTAGTAAAAATGTCTTTTTGTAACTTCTTAAAGCTGACAAAACACTGTTATATTTAAGGAAATTTGTCTTTACTTTATATTTCAACAAGAAATCATCATATGTCAAGAAACTATTATTATTATTCATCAGATCTTTAACTTTCTCTACACCTACATTAAACCATGGTTGGAAGAAAAAAGGTCGATTATCAATTCTGATCAAAGAGTTATACCAAATACGTGAATCACCGAAGTCTTGTTCTTCCTCAGTGTAATTAAGAAGAGACCATATTTGTAAAATTTCTTCTAAAAAGACGTTTTTTAATTCAAGTAGAGGTATGTCTTCTCTCCTCAAAGTTTATGACATTTAGAACCTTCAACATGTTTGTAAGCTCTGCTGCTAATTTGGTCTCTGGGAAAAGAGCACTTTGAGAGAAATTGCGAAAATAGTTGTCATTGATTTTGCTGTTTGTCAAAATGGCAATTTCATTTGAATTAGTTTCCACGCACCCGAGAACGAGACTCCAAAAAATGTCCTACTTGAGAGTGAAATTTTTGATCAAAACATGGGCCTGAGTCTGGCTTGATCAATAGCGGTTACCATGGTAACGATACATTCGCTGACCCTAATATGGTTGTTTTTGTTCATCCCCCAGGTAACCTACCTACCTGAAGGAGGGTTAAGAATTTTCATTTCCAACTTTGCACCACTTTCTCAGAGAACTACTCTTAAGTATGTTAAAGGCCCATGCCGTTCATACCTTACTCTTCACTCAATAACAAAAGAAATGTTAAATACTTACAAGTCATATAAATTAAACAGTTTAGAGAATATCCCTGAAGGCAATTGCTCAAGTCTATTTAATGACAAATCTCTGCAAGTAATTAAGGCAACATCATTAGTTTGTTAATACAACTTATCGCGTTATAAGAGTGATTACATGTTTAATCTTCACAAAAACAAAGATTATGTAACATCATCATCTGATTTTCGTAGTGTCATGTTCAGTAATAATAGATGCGAGTCAGGCTGTACCAAACGGTATAATTAATTTTAAGGGCCTGAAGATTAGATGTCGGCCTCTTTCGCTCCGGAACTTACATGTACAAGGATCATCTAAGGCAAAAAGACTCTTGTTGCAGGTTGTTCCTAATGGCTTTTAAACGTCACCGCGTTTTGAAAAGGAGGATTTTTTCAGGTATCCCATGATGCAACGCGAATGAACTATATTATCAAATGAAATTGCGCGACCAGTCATTTGCCATGGAGTTGCTCGAAGCGAGCGCATCGTCAACTGCGTAGATTTTAGCAGTCAAACATATATCACATCGTCCAATCTTGCTTGTTGTAGGTTCCTAACGGTACTTAGCACACGTTTGCTTCCCCAAAAGGTAAAGAGAGCGGCGACTTTGTCTATTTCGAATACGGACAAATTGAAAGGCATCGATGACAATTAAGACTTCGATTTCCGGATTTCTGGAAGATGAAAAATGTTTTTTTTTATTTATTTTTTTTTATTTCGTTTTATACAGACAACAATAACAACAGTCCCACTCAGCAAAATACACACATCCACGCACGCACGCACGCACGCACACACCACACGCATACACACGTACACGCACACTCTTTCTACCACACCAACTATTACAGTTATTACATTTTACAAAATACTAATAAGTACTTGCTTTACAATTTTACAATTTTATAAATTTCGACAAAACATGCAAATACAGATAGACAGATAAAGGTAAAAGGGGGCCTCACAAGGGTGCTACATAATTAAGAAATAAGATGATATAATATTATGGTAGTTTAAGATGATGTTCTTGTGTTAGGAGCGTATCCCATTTTTTATGATGAAAAGAGAGTTTATTTCTTTTTTTAGCGATTCGACGCTCCATTTCAAAAACTGCTTTCACTTTTGCTAAAAATACAACTCTTGTTGGTATAATATTCTTAAGTTTACAGCTATAAATATACTGTTTCGAGAGCAAGATTAGGTGATTATAAAGGAGCCATCTTTAAGTGGTCGAGTGATACCAAAAATAACATCGATTTCAGAAATTGTATAGCTTTCAAAAAGGGGTTGTATTAAACGCCAGAAATGTTGTACATAAGAGCATTGAAAAAACAAATGAGGCAAAAAAAATGTTGCCATCTTCCATATCACTTGTAAAAACATAAACATCAAGCGATTTATTAGCTTCGAACCGAAGGAAAGTGTCCTCATATGATTTGACCAAACTCATAAAAGGAAGCTGCAATTGCACTAAATACGATATTTTATTCGACTGTAAAAACCAAAGCAAAGAATCTACGCGATCGAAGCGAATTTTAACAACGTTTTGGCGCCGATTTTGACCAAAATTCAACGGTCATAAATTCCTACAAAACGTGGGGACTTTAGGGGACCTTGTTGCATATAAAAGTGTCACTCTCCGAACACTATCAGGCGAAATTATATGCTAATGTCCCCAGGATTAAAAACGAAACACGGCAAAACAGATCAACGGTTAAAACACAACAAAGAAACGAAGCGGATCAGCCATTCTTGCCACTCGAAACAAAGTCAAAATATTGGGAAACATAGGCAGGCTCGGATCAAATGATATCTAAGTAAACTTTAATGTACATAGAAACCAAATAACGATTTGTTTCACCTTTTATCGCTCTGGAAACGAAGAAAAAGTCTCGCGAAGATCAGTAAAATTTCACCACGTGTACTCGCCATCGCAGGAAATTTGACACATCAGGATCGATAATTACGCACTAGGCGTCATGGGATACCTGAAAATCCTCCTTTGCGTTTTGATTATTGGCTGTTCTTTTGTTCGCCTAATCTCGACCTTGATAGTCTCTTGAAGTACACAAAGGTCACCACGAGAGGCCAAAGCATGCTATCGGTATATGGGTAGGCCAAGGGTTCGATTCACGTCGGGGACTCGGGTGTTTTCTTTGTTCAACACTCTTGTCACGATAAACACCACATCTTTTTCATTTCATTACCGAGATGGAAATTAACCATCTTTTTAACTCGTGAATACGCGAATTCTTAATCGAGTTATAGCATTTGGGTAAATATTTCACTCGATCGCTCGATCGCTCGCTCGATCGGCTGTAAACTTTTCCTGCTGACACGTGCATAACACACTCGCTCGATCGCTCGATAGCTCGATCGCTCGATCTCCCGATCATTCGATCGCTCGATCGATCGCTCGACCGATCGATCGCTCGATCGCTCGCTCGCTCGCTCGCTCGCTCGATCGATCGATCTATCGATCGATCGCTCGCTCGCTCGATCGACTGTAAACTTTTCTTGCTGACACTTGCATAACACTTCAAACTATGGAGGATTTCAAAATACTTAGGGAACACTACAGCACGGCAAATGTTGTTATTAAATTATTTAATGTCATAGGAAGGAACGGACTCGCTCTTTACTGAAGCGAAATTTTAGAGCGATTGGAAACGATTGAAGATAATTGTTGTCGCTTTTCGTTGGAGTGACTTGGAACTGCGAGTTCTCCCTTAAGTAAAGAGGTATAAAGTCAAACCAGAATTCCAAAACTCGCTAAAATGCCGTTTAGAAGCCATAAAGCGGCCAAGAAACAACAGACAGACATTATTTGATGAGGTATGAACACTTTAATGGATGTTTATTTTCAATTTTGATATTCTATCAAACTCACGATAAAAATCCCATACAAATCCTTGTATTTTTGTCGTTGAGGATTCCTGTTGTGAGCCTGGGCTCCATGTGGATTAATGAGTGAAAACAATGCCTCTGCACGTGCATTTTACATATTGTTATTCCCTGCAAAACAACATCGTCAAATGATCAAATTATAGGTTTTGTAGAGAACGTGAACACACGATGGTTTTCTTTTCTCTAATTAAAATTGAAGGTCGTCCCTACGAACAGTCCGGGCCATAACCATTTCTGGATATCTTATGACGTCATCAATAATGGCGATAGGGTACCTGATGGAAAAACTCTATTCATCAACCTTTCTGAACACCTAGCGTTTTAGTTCCGTGTTCTTATCCCATGAGACTGTGCGTGACTATAAAGGGACATCAAAGGGACATGACAAACCAGAGAAAGATGGTGCCCTTTGCATTGTGGCGAAGAAGCATGTGCTTGAAGTCGATTTATAACATAGCTAGGAAATTCGCCCAATCTAATTCAATAGCGCGAGCGTGCATCTATAAATCAACATACGCACGCCTGTGCGTATAGACAAATTTTTATCATAGAAATGACGTGTGTAAATGCCACTGAGCATAATTTTTCTCGCTCACTTCTTTTCAACGCGTCTACACAAATCAAGCTTCAATTATTCATTTATTGACATTGACTGTATGAAAATGCCAAAAAACTTAGCGTATTTATGTTAGTTTTTTATCTTGGCGGCGTAATGTTTACAAGTTTACTCGTGACCACGCTACGCTAAAATTTCACAAACCGAGGTTTTCTACGGAAATTATACCTATTATAAAACAACAGACAACATGAAACACAGCAGTAAAATTGCAGAGAATGTTGTGTCTGTAAAGACTTCAATTCAGAATTGAAAACAAACTGAACAAGCCGCATGCGACAGAACAGAGCGAAAAGCTATCAGATTTGAAAAAAAAAATAACTTAAGCTTACAATCAAGGCAGTCTTACAAAAATTAATACATTTGGACACAAATTAACGTGAAAAAAAAACGTTACCTGCACTCGATGTAACTTTTTAGTCCCTTCCTTTAGCGCCCAGCTTTCCAGAAAATTAATTTTACAAGTTTAAGCGAGTTGAATTGTTCTTGTTGTTGTTTTGACACGGACCATTCGCTAAAGAACCCGCATCTTTAGTCCACACATTTCAAGTCCGAAGTCAATCCATACTGAAAGCATAAGCTGTTCTCTCTTCAATTAACAACGCCGGGCTTTTGGACTGCACAGCGAGTCTCCGTTTCACTTCATGAACCATTTCTCCATTGAGTAGACTGAGTTCAACAAAACTTGCACACAACAACCCGTGATGCGAAAAAATACAAACTTGCTCGTATAGTTCCTACAGTAGCGTAGTGAAATTTTTCGGTTCCAATCCGCTTCAAACAATGTTTAGGAACATTTTCAAGGAAGCATAAAGCATATCCCATATTTTAAAGCCAATTATTAGAAAATATTTTCAGAACATTGTGCTTGTTCGTTTTTTCCAGATCAAGTGCGGGTTTGAACAGCTTTGCCAAGGTGAACTTTCGTTCAGCTTCGCCAAGGTGAACTGCGATACGCGGCAATAATTTTCGCGCCTTTATTCGTTCAGTCATGCGATCAATATATATATTTTTTCTTTTCCTTTCGCTATGTTATAAAAGAATTGGTTCATGCTTTTAGCTGTGCATCTATCGAGTTATGGATGCACTTGGGAAGTTTGGAGAGCACTCGAGAAGCTAGAGTTGCTCTCGGCTATCGCCTCGAGCAACTCTTACGCTTCACTCGTGCTCTCCAAACTTCTCGCGTGCATCCATAACTCGATAGACGCACGCTAAGCATGAACCAATTCTTAAATAACGCTTGCTTGTCGAAGGCCGTTTTGAAGGAGTCGCCATTGAACAATTGAAAATTTCAGGTTTGTAATAATATTTTTTTGGTCTTTGAAAAATTATTGCCAGAAACTAGAATAAATTTGCTTCACTTTTGTCAAAACAGAAGTCGAGTGCACGATACTTTTGTTCGAGTGCACGGCCGTTTAAAATCAGTCTGTGTCATTTAAGCGCCATGCGTTTGGTTCGCAGTTGGGTGTATTATAAATTAAACTCATGTTTGTCATTTCAGTTAATGGATAAACATATCAATTATCTCAAGACACGTTGTCGTCTTTGCGGAAACCCACTGAAGGGAAAGGGTATTCCCAAAGAAAATTTCAAGCAAGAACTATGGATGAAATTTAAGATTAATGTAGATGTTGACAGGTAAGAAATCCATCCTCCATCAATCTGCCCAGCTGCTTGTAATCGGCTACTGTATCGAATCCGCGGGGCAACAGACCCAGAACTAGTTTCTAGTTCGAAACAGCGATGTTTATGGAATAGCCATGATCAGGAAAGCTGCCCTTGTTCTACAACAAAGGCTAAACCTGGACGCCCTTCAAAAAAGAGCTGTGAACAGCCTATTAAAGTAGATATCAATGGCAGTGGGACTGAAAGTGGAGAAGAGAGGGAAGTGGAGGAGGAAGTAAAATCTTGGATGGAATTCAGTGCCCTTATGCAGAACATTGGAGTGATGGATAGTGAATTCGCCATTGCCTGTGCTGAAAATCTGGCTGAGTGATTCAATTTCATATTCTTAGATAAAGAAAATATTGCAGCTGGAATAAGCAGTCTTAGTCTACAAGACAAGTTGTTGCTGACCTCTACAATTTTCAGTCTTGAGAAAGAAAACGTCAAGAATGACATTTCATCATGCAGCCAGACCTACAAAAATCTACCGTCACTGCTGCAAGTCACTCCCAACACATGGGTACTGCCAAGGAATTCTGTGCTCACTTGTGCTATCAATGCCCTGTGCCATGAAAACATCACACCTGTTCAGAAAGCTGTGGCCACTGATCAGATGTATTCTCTAGTTTTGCCCTCGTTTATTAGCCCTTTGATGTTTGCAACAAATCTTCTGGCATACTCAGTGACGCGTAGTAAACTTGCCCTCAACATCTATGGTATTAGCTGCACCCTGCGGGTGGAAATACCACTGTTAAAACATGGCTCAGGAGTACCCAACGAAGCCGCTCCACAAAAAGGTCGCTCTACAGGCTGTTATGGAGCTGGCTGGGAAATTGAACGCTAGAGAGTGATCTGGCTGGGATTTGACTCTGACCGCGTGTGGCTTGCTGAGAATATGATTACGACATTGTTCCTGGATGAATAAAAAGCTCAGATTGTTTTCCCTGGCTATCAATGACATAAACTGTGTCAGATGACATTTAAAAAACAGTTTTTAGTGCATCTTGGAATCACACCATGAATTGGATAGAAAGAGTCACACCAACTTTGCTTTTAGCCGGTGTTTCTGGCTTCTATCAAACTTCCACGACGCTCTCGTCACGCAACGATCTTTCCTTAAAAGGGGTGATAAAAGCTGACATAAAACAGTAGTTCCATTCAATTCAATTCAGTTCAACTTCAGTTTGTAGACAAAGCACGCAGGCCGGAATGGTTCGTTTTAAAATGATCCAGGCCAGCCAAGAACTTTACTGTTTCAGTCGTACATGGAGTTTTCATCCAGTTCTGAGCCATGGAAAATTCACATGAGAGTAAGTGCGACTTTTAACTGTGACTCTCTTGTCAGTTGCTTTTTTGAATTTCTTAGTTTATAGAGATGGAGAAACAAGAACTGAATCGAACAAGGGTTTACAAATGCCGCTGTTTGGTTTTTTGTGCAACCTTATGTTTTTCATTTCTTGTTTCAGTTTTTTTTACGGCAAGTACGACTAAACTCGCCTGGCCGAATTTGTCAGAAAGTTGAAGAAAATCCAGAACTGAAATCCACTCCTAGAACGGACAGTTCATGACAGTTGTCAACCATGGGTCGCGATCCGGATCGTGGTAACAGGTAAGTGCCGCTAATAAAATACATGTTACTATATATTAAGTAGCACAAACCCTTCTTTCGACTGTCTCAATTTCACGTTTCAAACATTCGCAGAATCATGATTATTTTATAGGCAACGACTTTCCATATCTAAATAATCCACGATGTTGTTGAAATAGGATCTTTCCGCCAAAACTTTCATGCTACGAGGCATCCGTACAAATATCCTTTTTGTGTGTGTGCATCTCAAACCAGACCAAAATATAAGCATGTTTCCAATAAAACCGACCATTTTATTTTTGACATATCGGTACAGTTTTGCGTTTTTATTTGAATGGTAAAGCGTTCCCCACGTGTTTGTCACGCATTCCATGCGTTATCAGTTAGCTTGCAGCGGAAATCGGTACATGAGCTGTCTGTCATTTTAAAACTAATTTCCATAAAATTCTAAGTATTTTCATAGTTCATAGAACAAACTGGTATGAAGTGTACAAAACTGCTTTGTTTTATGTTGAACGAACCGTGACCGTGCACATTGTTTCGTTTAACGTGTGAGCCCAACCAAATGTGTACGTCCAGTGGATAGACTTCCACTCCATAAACAACCAAATACATGGACTAGATTGATTTGGATTGTCTTTATCCTCATCATAGTGCAAATCCAACATAAAATATTCCGAATAACATATTTTATATTTTTGAAAATGGCTAACTACCCTCATAAACTCAAGGTATATTTTTATATAACCCTATTCAGCCTACATGGGGGGGGACAAAGTGCCCGCGCTAACTTTCAACATTCATAACTTCTTTAATATGTATTCAAACGTCATCAAACTTTGTGACTCTTTCTAAAATTTATCTGGCAACAATTTCATAAGACAATTTTTGATCACGTGACTTGATGTTATCATGGCAACAAGATTTTGACAGCCATGTTTTTTGAAATTTGCATATCTGTACCTTTGAATGAAGAAAAACAATGTTTATTGGTATAACATTTATATTTTTACTTCATTTAGCAGTTATTTATCTATTTTGATTACTTTTGAGTCAATTTGGACGGTTTTTAAGGGGTTTTAAAAACAATTCTGAAATCCCAGATGGCGGATCCAAGATGGCGGCCGTATAGCCATTCATTACCGCAAAATATACAATCATTTTAGCCAAACCCATAAACATATTCGCCAATATACGTTCATTCAAGTGAATGTTCAGTCATTTGAACTAAAACAACATTCATTAACGATTTTTTACATAATCAAGTGCATTCAATTGCATTTTTCGGACAATCATTAGCGCGATTAGACATTCACGGATGAGAAATAGATTTTCATTTGCGCGTTGATGCATTACAATAACATCAACGCGAAATCAATTGCACGATTGGCCAATCAATAACGTGGATGTGATATTCATTAACATTTTTATTACAACTATTGCAAACAATAGCATTTATAGACAATCATTTGAGTGCTCCTTACAAACCTTACCGCGTCCGTACAAACAATTGCACGTTCATGATATTCAATTGCAAAAAATCTATTTTCAATAACAAAAAAGCTTTTTCATCGGAATTTTTACATAGTTTCGCAGTACGAATTCTTGACAGGAGGTTATGTAACCATTTTCTCGTTTTAAATTTACTCTCAAGCAAATCAATAGACAGCTTCGAGCACGTCTCCCTGGCAAACCTGAGGTCCACGATCGGACGGTGGCGAGGATGCTAGACGGGATGTTGTACCGAGTGAAGCTTGTCAAACCACTCCCCGCCGAACGAAACAGACCAGACGTACTGCAGAAACGGGTAGATTACGCTACCTGGTTTATGGCGCATGGCGTAGTAAACCGTTGCATTTTTTTAGACGAATGTGGGTATAACATATGGACGGCACGAAATCACGGGAGAGCGAGGCTGGGAGAAAGGGCCTACAGGCTAGTGTGCGGGCAGTGTGGTCGAAATCTTACCGTCACAATGGCGATTTCGCCCATAAATGGGTTCATCTTTCACCCAGCAGTTGTCCTGTCAAGAATTCGTACAACGAAACTATGTGAAAATTCCGATGAAAAAGATTTTTGTGATTGAAAATAGATTTTTTGCAATTGAATGCCATGAACGTGCAATTGTTTGTACGGACGCGGTAACGTTTGTAAGGAGCACTCAAATGATTGTCTATAAATGCTATTGTTTGCACTAGTTGTAATAAAAATGTTAATGAATATCACATCCACGTTATTGATTGACCAATCGTGCAATTGACTTTGCGTTGATATCATTGAAATGCATCAACGCGCAAATGAAAATCTATTTCTCATCCGTGTGAATGTCTAATCGCGCTAATGATTGACCGAAAAATGCAATTGAATGCACTTGATTATGTAAAAATCGTTAATGAATGTTGTTTTAGTTCAAATGACTGAACATTCACTTGAATGAACGTATATTGGCGCATATGTTCATAAGTTTGGCTAAACTGATTGTATATTTTGCGGTAATGAATGGCAAAAGGTGTAATTACCTAATAACTACGTCATATGACGTCGTCGGTACATTGTGCGGACCGCAAAGGAGACGGTTTTGGATGTACTATGTACCCTCTTGGTTTCATTGGCATAGCCTTAATGTTTAAGGCTCAGGAACTCAAAAAAAGCCTAGGCCGAATAGGGATAAAGAATGTTGATCTACATTTAATGCGTTTGACGCCGAAATACTAATCTATTATTTTTTTCTCAGAGCGCGAGCGGGCGGAATTCTGCGAATCCTGCAATATGATTGGCTCCGGGAGCGGGCGGAAATTTACGATCTTGCCCGCTCACTCAACGATTCCGCCCGGGTTGAGTAGTTGCATGATAATCGCGATAATTTGTGACTCCGTTGTTTGAAGCTTGTGAGCCCTGGTATTATTGAATTTTCTCGTCAAATATGGACCCAGACGAAAGCTACCAAAGCGAAATTGAATTTTATCAGCTAGATAAAATATTTAACGACACAAATGAAGAAAACAATGAAGAAAACCCGCAAAGTTTCACCATGCATGGCTGACATCGGCTGACAAAGATCCGAAAACACGCTAAAGCTCTTAACACTTCAACGAGGTATCAAAAAGACGCAATGAAGAAAGAGAGATTAAACTAAGTGGATAGAGAAATCAGCCGTAAAATTAAAGGCCAATGTTATTCCTCCCAAAGAGCGAGTACAAGTTTGGATTTTATGATTTGTTGATTTTATAGTTTGTTCGGCGTTTGTTGTTGTTTTTTACAAAGCGACACAGTTTGTGGCTTAAAAAATCAGTGATTAGACAATCTAGCGCTTGTTTACAAAGGTTTTGACTGCATTTGATTTAAGTTTTCTTATTTTTCCGCTTTTGTTTTTTCTTCTAATCGAGATTCTGTGAAATTTCATTAAAAAGTGTTGCTTAAATTTTTCATTCTAGTTTTGTACAAGCTTGTTTTCAATTACTGATTTATACGCATTTTCGCGATCGGATTTTACGAGATAATTCATACTTAGTATGCTTATATTTCACAGTTTTTGCCTTCTTTTATCTAAATTCTGTAATTTTTCATTCAAGAAGATATGATTTTTAAATAAGAATAGCTCAGTTTAAGCTTTCGCACTGCTATGAATGAATTACGCTCGACTTTCCATTTGTAGAAAAATTTGAAAAGTTTTTAAAGTTAATCTTCAGCTTTCCACGGCTTCGCTGTAGGCAAGAACATTTCTCTATCCTCACCGCTGGCAAACACAACAGCCGTTTATTCTACCGAGAGAAATAAACTGACAGAAATTAGTTCACTTTGTAAAGTAAGTTTTTTTGTTTCTGAATGAAAAAGTTGTGAAGATTACCAAGTTACTTTTTGCACGCGTTGTGTCAGTTTTGCTTTACGCGGCGCGTAAAGAAATTATACTTGGAAAGCTATACAAGTATATCAAGATTTTCTCGGCAAGTCACAGAATTGAAGTAGGAAAAAAAATAAATAAGTTATTTACCGGCCTTGGTTGGTCCGTATAGGAAAAAACTGTGCCCTCGGTCTCGAGTACGGCCCTCGGCCTGCAGCCTCGGGCCGTACTCGAGACCTCTGGCACAGTTTTTCCTATACGGACCTCCCGGCCGGTAAATAACATATATATCTTCCTATCAGTAAAAGCTGGATTCAACAAAAAAATCAGCAAAGGGAAATGAATTTGTAGCGGAGCTCTCGCGGAGCTCCATACTCATAGAACCTATACCCGTCATTTTGATGGTCATGGCTAGCGGAATGTTTGGCGGGCGCGTCTGTGCGTATGTCCGTTGGTGGGTCCGTGCGTGCGTAGCGCAGGGCTAGCTCTCGGGCGCGTGTGACTTCGCTAAACATGCGCGTATGACGTCACGCAACATCCGGAATCTTAGCAATTTTGAAACCAAAGCGAGGCTTTGTGTTTCGCGCGGCTACACAGCCGATGTTACGTCAGCTGCAGTAAACACTTCTGTGTGTTAAGCGGAGAAAACGGTTTCAAAATCTTTTTTCCCTGCATTTTTTCGCAGTTTGTTACTCAAGACAGGTTTCACATTTCTCAAACTGTTGTCAAGACCGCATTTGAGGCTGCGTGACTCTGCAAGTCAAGCATTTATGGAGGAATATAAAGCTAAGTGCTTAATTTTAAACCCGATTTCGTCTGATCTAAGGACAATTTAATTGAAGCTAGTAGATTGTCAAAGCATTTGTTTAGAGCTAAACTCCTTTAACCCATTGCATGCCGGCCAAAACCGGTCGTTATTTTTGTAATAACACACATTAAAAATATTCAGAAAGAGAAAGCTTTAAAGAATACTCAGAAAAAGAAAAGCTTTAAGCGATGAAATCTTGCTTCGAGGAACTTTATATCCGTGAAGAAGCGGAGTTTTAAAGAATTTTCAAGCAGCGGAGGGACTTAACGGTAAAACAGTTACGTTTTTCTATGGGTATTTATATTGATATCAGTTTGTGTTTGAGTTTTTCTTTGTATTCTCGTTAGTTTTGGAGAAATGTTTATAAAACGTGTTCAAATTCAGTCTGATTGACATCTTGAATTTCGCCATGAGATCAGCCAGGCAGCTGCTTCTCGATGCGCTAATGGTTCGCTTTTTGCTTTGAAACATAAACTAACGGATATTTGAATACAATTTTTCAAAATAATTTTTATCTCGTTAATGCGCATGCGCGCAAACGAGAAATATGTATCAGTATAAAAAGGGACAAAAGTTGTTAACAGAGGTTCGTTGTTAACTTTTGTGGACTTTTGTCCGGGGAAGTTAGTTCTTTCTTCTTTATAGAAGCTATATTAGGGCATTGAGGATATGGTTGGTTAAACCGGTTAGGATTTCAAGAAGGGCGTCACATACCGCCATTAAAATTTTTGGGGAGCACCCCGGACCTATTGTTAATTTCCCTAGGGTACTGGGATGTCAAAACTTGTCATGAACTTGTCATAACTCATGTTACGTCACCGCAAAGGTATTAAAGTTCTTATTATCGTAAAGCCATTAAAGCTGCTTTACTTGCTTACTTATCCTCTTCGGGCCCACGAGGACTCCTGAGGCCGGCGAGAAGATTGCGCCACCCATCCCGGTTTGCCGCCGATGCGACAGCAGCCTCCCATGATTTCCAACCCAGCTGGTTTCTTTCTTTCTCCACAGTACGTCTCCACGTTTCTCTCGGCCGGCCTCGCTTCCTCTTACTTCGGGTGCCCACGTAAGTGCATTTCTCAAGATGCTACCATGACTTTTCCTCAAGACGTGACCTATCCAACGCCACCTTCTCACTCGTATGAGGGTTGACACTGGTATGCTCCCTGTTGCTTCATACAGCTCTTCGTTGCTCAGATGGTTCGGCCAGAATCTCCTTAATACTCTCCTCAAGCATGTGTGATTAAATACATCAAGTTTGTAAAGCTGCTTTAAGAAGGGTAAAAATAGGTCAAATGCGTTTTCTTGGGAAACGCAGATTGAGAATTTCACAGTGTATTTTTAAAATGAATGGAGATGTTTTAAGGAAGTTAAATGAGCGGGAAAGTTTGTGTTTTAATATAAGCGATATGGCAGAGCAAAATAGCATGAACTTTGGGTTTGTTCTATTTTGGAATACTGAATCATTGCTATTACGGTTTGATTATGCATTAGCACCGAAAAACTTGAACCATTTACAGACTTCACTAAAGTTAGTTAAATCTCTGTAAAATGTCTACATTTCCTTTGTAAATTACGAAATCTGTAAACGTGCACATTCCCAGAGATTTTGTAACTTCGTAAAAGTCTGTAAATTACAGCACATTTTCTGCGCTAAGATCACATAAAATATGTATGTAATATTGATGTTTTTCTTGTACATTTTGTGTAAAATTTACAGAGATGTTATGCTACAAACAACAAATCTCTGTAAAATCTTTCTACTTTCTCTGTAAAAATGGCACGAGAACAAAATCTCTGTAAACCATTAAACTTAAAATCTCCTTATAATCTCTGTAAAAAGTGAGTAAAAAAATGAATAAAATGTTCGTAAAATGTACACAAAAAAAACTACCCAAAATGTCACAGAAAAGTACATACAATGCTTATAAAATGTATGTATTTTATTGCACTAAATCTATGCAAAATGTCCACAGTAGGTGATAAAAGAGAGTTCTGGGACAGTCCAAAATTCTCCTGAATTTCACAGAAATATTTTCTGCGGATTGCAGCAAATGAAAAATTATTTCTCACCAGTTCAAATCGACAGAATCCTCACAATTCTGATGAGTTTGAGCAGATTTGACAAGTTCCGGAGTTGTGTGAAAACTGACGGAAATCGTTGGATTTTTGGGATTTGTTGGATCTGTGAAAATTCTGTGAAATTCAGGGGAATTTTGGGCTGTCCCAGAACTCTCTTTTATCACCTACTCCTGCCGAAATGAGCACAAGACAAAATCTTGAAAATGGCTAATTTCAAGATTTGTCCGCTGAATTTCCGCACAAAAAAATTAACCATTTCCAAAAATCTCACGCTCATTTGGGGAGAATATTTCTCCCAGTCTCCAATGCCCCAACGCCAGCGTATCAATTCCATTTCCCAAAATCACTCTTTTGTCATCTTCCGCACTCAGCGCAATTTTGGTCATGTTTTCCGTGAACAAATGGTGCCTCCTGCTACGGAAGATACTTTGCCTCCTGATTTGCTTTTGTTTTGTCCTCAAACATTTCATGAAGTTTGCATGCCTCAAACTCTTTTTGATCACGCATTTTTTCACTCCTTTTGCCTTTTGTTCCCCCGTGGTTTTTGCATTCTCCTCAATCAGGAGAGAATACAGTTTCGGTCTCAGGGCGACAAATTCTGTCAGAATGGCACCCCCGCATTCATCTTTCATCAACCCAATCTTTTTCTTGTTCCCCGGCACGATTGGCATTCCATTCAACACTGCCGGATGCTCTGGGGAAAAATTATTTGTGTCAAACCATTCTGCCACATCCCCCGCAATGTCCGCAAAGAAATCTTCCGTTTCAATCTCCAGCACCAAAGAATCTGTGTCGGTGTACAGGAGAGAAACATTTTCCCACTTTTTCTTCACATACTCATAGTGGAAATCATACATCAAAAGTTTGGACAGATCCAAGATTGACATCCCGACAAAGATGGGTTTATTCATGACCACTCGAGTTTTCCTCATCTTGACTGCAATCAGAAACTCATCGAAAATTCTCACATCGGCGAAGTTGCATTTATTCACCAGCTTTTCTGCCCTTTCCGCATCTTTCACCAGTTCAATCGTGACTCGGTTTCTCAGGTTTTCCATGGTTTTCCCAAAGACTGAGTTGTTCATGAGTTTGAAGAAATCTTTTTCAAACTTCGTTTTTCCCTTGGATCTCAGGGCAGTGTTTTTGTCAATATAACATTTCATGAAAGGTGCTTCTTCGAATTTGATTCCTCGCCTGATCTTTTTCAACTTCATTCCCAGGGAAAGATAAAATGCTAGATTGCGACCGTGCAAAACCATGCCTTCTTTGTCCCTCAGATTTTGCGTGAGTTTTTCAATCCCACCCAGCGCCAGTTTTTCCGGAGCCAGGGGAAAATCATTATGGTCGTCATGCAATTCTGGGGGATAAATGAGATCAACTTCAAGAATGCAACCTCGATCTTCTGTTTTCACAAACTTTTCCCAGTTTTGCAAATCTTCTTCGCTCATCCATTGGAATTTCCCAACTGGAAGAGGCTGCGACATGGCCCATCCATAAAGGTTGTTTGCGTCCAAATAAACCAGGAAACGAGATGGCTCTTTTGGATCGAAATTCTTCATATATTGGTTGTTTGCTTTCGCAAATCGCTTGAATGCATTTGCGTTTCCTCCCCTGACTCCTTTTTCAATCATCAACAACTGTTCCACATCCTCCAGAAGTTTCAAGTTCGCTCCGGTCACTTTCAGCATTGCATCCCAAGCCAACCCAGGGGTAGTGAAAAAGTGCGCTGGATCCAGTTCATAGTTTTCTTCGCAAAGTTTTCTGAAACTTTCCATGACATCTGCAAGCAGCAGCACGTCCGTTTTCAGATAAAGATCGTGAAACTCGCCCATATTTTTCACTTCAAATTCTTCCCACACTTTCTCGGCATGGGCAAAATCTTCATCTGAGACTTTTTCCTGATTCAATCTGGAGAAAAACGCGGTCTTTTTCGGTAATTTTTGCTCGAATTTATCAAATCCTGTCATGAATTCATAGGGATAAACTCCTTTTCGCCGCATCAAATCGCTTTTCTCACCAAAAATCTGGTGATTTCTTTCAATTCTTCTTTGGGGAGATTTTTTGCCAGCGATTCCAATCCTGCCAGCGTGAATTTGAAGGAATCCAGAAATCGAATTTCATGTTTCACTGAAAATTCTTTCCCTTTCTCCTCATTCCATTCTTTTTTCAACTCGAATTTCAGGGAAAAGGAAATATATTTCTCCTCGTTGTTGGGGATGCATGTCACGCTCAAAACTTCATCCATTGTCCCCAAAGCTCGCACAAAAAGATGGGCATCATAATTTTGCAGATTGTGCAAAAACACAGGGGTGAATTTTGGCCTTTGAAACTTGAGGTTGCAAGATTGATGCGCTGCTCCCCTGAATTTTCCTGAGAAGTGACAGTGATCCCTCACCTTGGACAGACTTTTTTCTCCGAATTTTTCTCGACACAACCAACACACTTTCGCTTCTCGAAATGATTTCCATTCTTGGTTGGTCAGGGGAATCATTTCCTTTTTCTTCAAACTCAGGTGAGCTTGTCTCACCTGGGAAATTAATTCCCGAATGAACTCTCTGGGAAGTTCTTCATTTTCATTTGCAGCTCTTTTCAACACAGGCTCCATTTGCAAAAACGGGGAAACGAGATGAAACGCAAATCCGCAGGGGATATGCTCGTGGGTTTTTTGAGTTCCCCTCAGCGGTTTCAAGATTGACTCAAAATCTGCATATCCCACAACAGGCAGATGCATCATTTTTGCATAGTTTTGGAAGGAACAAGTTCCTCCTGGAAGTTCAATTCTCGCGGCCTCAAAGTCTCCGCAAATGGTTTTGTGTTTCTCCAGACTTTCCACTCTGGGAAATGAATTGAGGCATCTTTTGCAGAAAAATCTTTCATGCCCATTTCGCGAAACTTGGGAGCTTGCAAGGCGGGAGAAATTCTTCACCAGGCAATAGTGCATTTTGAATTCTTCTGTCAGCAGAATCAAATCCACATGAAGTCCCCTTTCTTCCTTGGTGATTCTCAGGGGAAAAACAAATCCATCCCAGCCAAAAACGTTCACTGAAATGTCAGGATTTCTGGCCTCAAAAAACTTGATTTTTTCCACGGCCATGGGGAATTCGCAACCAACCCAATTCATCTCTTCTGCTTGTTCTCGCAAAGCCGGTGTGATTCTTTCCGGATGGACCTTGACCATATTGGCGGCTCTGCCCAAGCACCATTTGAAGCACATGTTATCTTCATTTTGCATGTTGATCACAGCTTTCTTGTTTGCCAAGTCGGCAGGCAGTTCAATCCACCCAGATCCTCGCAGTGGGTTCCAGCGCACAAAATGAATTTCCAAACGCAAAACTCTTTCAAACAACCAATTACTTCCCCTGCGATTGAAGTTTTCCAGATTCTCAATCATTTCTCTTTCCATTTCATCCAGAATCTCCGCAGCGTTGTTCCCCAAATTCCTTTTCTGCCGGGAATGGAAAAATGGATCTTCAATCACTTCCTCTCCAGAAGCCAAATTGGTTTGGGACATTTCCACATTCAAAACGCATTTCACTCTTGTTTGTGGATTTTCTCGCAGGAGCCTGAGAACCAACCATCTTGCTCTCCGGAAAAACTCTTGGGGTGAAATGGAATCATCTCCTTGAATTATGAATTGTCTCGCGAATCCTCGCAAAGCGGATTGCCCTTCTTCCACGACCAACCTGTCTTCCCACAATTGTTGGGTTTGCCTTCGCAAATCTTC